>JAGDYQ010000079.1:4016114-4120725 GCA_021962125.1 Bulinus truncatus | reverse complement strand
CCTATACAATGTACACAGTATCATATATAACTTACTCACTAGCCTATACAATGTACACAGTTTCATATCTAACTTACTCACTAGCCTATACAATATACACAGTATCGTATATAACTTACTCACTAGCCTATACAATGTACACAGTAGCCTATATAACTTACTCTCTAGCCTATCCAATGTACTTACAGTAGCATATACAATGTACTAAGTAGCCTATAATAATGTACACACAGTAGCTTATGCAATGCACACAGTACTCTATACAACTTACTTACTAGCCTATACTATATACTCACAGTAGCCTATGCAATTTACTCACAGTACTCTATACAACTTACACACAGTGACCTATATAATGTGCACTCGGTCGTCTATACGATGTACACTCAGTAATCTATACCATGTACACACAGTAGCTTATGCAATGCACACAGTAGTCTATACAATGTACTCACAGTAGCCTATATAATGTACTCACAGTAGCCTATATAATGTACTCACAGTAGGCTATATAATGTACTCACAGTAGGCTATATAACGTACTCACAGTAGCCTATATAATGTACTCACAGTAGGCTATATAACGTACTCACAGTAGCCTATATAATGTATTCACAAGGCCCCACTTTGCTTGCCCCATTCCCCGAGTGGCATTATTATTATGTACTTAAATGTAATAAATGTATACTGTCTCTTTTAAGCTAATTTTCATAAACAATTCTTTAGTTTCAGTTTGGAAGTACAGGCGCACATTTAATTTAGATCTACTTATAAAATAGATACCTACTTTGGTTCTAATGTTACATTTTTTTATTGAACGCCTTCAAGTATATTCAGTGTCAACCACTGGCTGGTCACGAACGACCTACTCACTCCTCAAAAAATGTATTCCGCAGTAGAAGTTAGTTTTGACGTTACAGAGAACAATAACCTCTAGCCAGAAACTATTAATAGCACATAATTAATACTCAGCAACACGTGCAGTATTCACACCGGAGATTTATGAGTTAAGGCACTGAACCAAATCACAGCAACTGAAAACCAAATAACAACAGAATGACACATAAACAACGAAACTGATACTATTTATAGCTCACTGAAAAAGATCTAATGGCGCCTGAAATTAGATATTCGAAGAGAGCATCACTTGGAAACTATTTTTAGAGTTTTTTTTTTGTCTGCATGATTGTCCGTCAGTCATGTGTGTGAGAATATAAAAGAACATTTGATTTGACGTATCATGCAGCAAACTAATTGAAGTGTAAATAGATCACTAATAGAACTTGTAGAAAGATATAATTAAAGAGATGATAATTACGCTTAAAGGCTGTGCCATACTATGACGCAGGGGGTGCAAAACACCCAGGAGGCAGCCTCAAAGAGGTGGGGGAAAAAATCCCTTTAAAACAGAATTTCGAATTAAAGTAGAAAAAAAGAATACCTTCCAAAGTCTATATTCTAATTTATTCTACCATCTATGTTCATAATCTTTTAAGAAAACATGGGAATATAGCTTCAAGGGACATAATCAAGAAATGAAAGTTTCCATTTGTCCCTAAAACATTTAAAACCCGCTGTGGGTAGTGGTCCTTACTCCGGGGAACAACTGTGGGATACAATACTGACGGAAAAAACTTTTGTGACTATGCAGTTTATGATACAGCAATATAAATATTGCATTAAGATAGCTATGATTGCTGCATTAAGATAGCTATGATTGCTGCTTTTAAATAGCTATGATTGCTGCATTAAGATAGCTATGATTGCTGCACTAAGATAGCTATGATTGTTGCATTGAGATAGCTATGATTGCTGTAAAAGATTGGGTTGTAGCATAGTGGAAAATCGGTCATGGTTCAGGGATTAGGGGAAATGGTGATGAAGCAGGCCATACCGTTAAATGGATAATGATGTAAAAGTACGAGCCATACGTTTTATTTTGCAATGGATAGCATCACAATGGCATATTGCCTTTTAAAATAAAGGACTTAAATAACTGATTAGTATTCTTCCTCTATTATGTATCAACTTTATGTACCCTGCAAAACCTTTGCTTAGAGTTAAATCCCCTTAGACTTGATTGGTAGGTTAGGTTATTTTTTGGTTTCGGGCAGATCCGATTTTTTTATGATTGTATTTTAAACTGGAATACTGTTGTATTAATTCTTTACTTTCGATTTAACGCAGAGCCCAAATCGCTTATATATATATATATATATATATATATATATATATATTATGTTTGTTCACGATTTAAAAAGATTATAGTTTTTTTATAGAAACAGTAAACTTAAGTGGGATTTAATAGATTCTAACCATTTTAATGAACCTCCTGGGAAAGAAAAATTCCATTACATTAAATGTATTTTTATGACAAAAAAAAAGGATCTGATATTTTTTTTGGTTTCCAGTTGGAAATAAGTACAAAAATAAGTTAAAGCAATAGCCATGCCTCGAAGGTTGGGTACTATTTTTTTTTTAAATCAATGAAACAATTAGTTCTAGCCTTCCAGTATTACAACACGTCACCCCAGAGTGCCATCATGAACCAGTCATCTGACTCACATCAGTCTGCTGACTCAGCCCGAAATGTCGATGACGCCATCAGATTCACCATCATTCAACACTTTCCTCCCTATTAATTAATTGTTGCATTGGTTGGTTGAATCTATCCGGCACATCTGGTGCTCTCCACACAGGGAGTATAAAGGCCGTTCTACAGAAGTTAGCTTCACCAGCACTTGACGACATAGAGCGCTAAAAATGTTCATGTGTATGTATCCAGATAGATCACTTGTGTTTGCTCTAGATAGTTTGTGACTTGTGTGTTCACTAAATAGATTTCTTGACATTTGCCTTACTTATTGCATTTATTTATTCATTTCATTAAATTCTGTAACAACGATCTTATATTATTTTTTCCCTCTGGGAAGAAGTTTGATAGCTAATAATAATTTCATTTTAACAGTAAACTCGT
The DNA here is from genome assembly GCA_021962125.1 of Bulinus truncatus. Classification (NCBI taxonomy): domain Eukaryota; kingdom Metazoa; phylum Mollusca; class Gastropoda; family Planorbidae; genus Bulinus; species Bulinus truncatus. The sequence continues at coordinate 4,117,748 of JAGDYQ010000079.1, read as the reverse complement.
TTTATTTAGTTTTCTGAATCACCTCTGTTATTTTGTGTTGACTAACAATTATAATTTAACTTTTGATTTATATTATAAAATTCAATGGTAGATTCAAAAAGTGTAGCAATAATTTATTCTAAAAAGCTGTATTTTTTTAATGGTTAACAAAAAGAGAAAAAAAAAAGAAAAAAAATAATAATTTATATATATAAAAGAAAGAAAATTCCAGAAGAAAATGTAATAATCTGTGTTCAGTATCTTTTTTTTTAGATTAACAGTGTGTGTTGTTGAACCAAATGCTTATGATTATAACTTATTTGAATTGAACTTATGTTTATGACCTAGATTTCGAAAAGATGGAGTTGTTGATTGTGTTTTTAGCTTTACTGGCAGGAGGAAGTAAGTAAATACTTTCATTATATAATTGTTCAACTTTCAGAGAAAAGATTCACTTAAAACACTGAAACCCTGCATAATAAAAAAATTGTAATACAGAGGGACGTACGTTACGTCTATTTTAAGAGGGATGATGGTGTTGGGTATAAGATTTATCAATGTTTCACTAGTCCCGCGCAATGCCAGGTACATTGCTCATATTTAAATAAATTGAGCCCGTTGATGGACACATTAAAAAATGTTAAGTATAAATCTGAATTACAAGTTTTTTTTGTTGTTGTTTATTGTACACAAATATTGAATTTTTTATTAATCATTGTTACAGGCCCGGCCATTGGTCCCGAGTTTCGAAATTTTTTTTTTTTTTAATTTGGCTAATGGAAGCTGAGATTTTATTTTGGAGGTGAAGGAGTTAAAAAGGGACCCAGTTTGTCAAGGGCCTTTTATTTTATAGCTGCGGCCCTGCATTGAACAATTCAATTCTCGAACTACGATGATTTAAATCACTGATTTAAAATCAAAGTGAGGCAGTACAATGCCAATTATTCATGACTGCAGTGTTACGAACAAGCAATAAACTCAGTAATTCGGTTTAGGTATACCTCTTTTCACTAATTGTTTCTTGGGACGGAATCAGTTCGTGATTTGAGGCTAGAGAGTATTTGAGGCTAGAGAGTATTTGAGGCTAGAGAGTATTTGAGGCCAGAGAGTATTTGAGGCTAGAGAGTATTTGAGGCCAGAGAGTATTTGAGGCTAGAGAGTATTTGAGGCTAGAGAGTATTTTGGGAGCCACATTCCATACTGTAAAGATGTGTTTATATGTTAAGTAGGTAGTATGAGTTCGTTTCCAGCACACATTAAAAAAAATAATGTTATCTTAGCCCCAAAGGGCCATCGTATAATTCACGTTTCTGTAGCCTCTTTTGTGTAATTAGCACAACGGCTGTAACCTCTGTTATGTAATTAGCACAACGGCTGTAACTTCTGTTGTGTAATTAGCACTCCAACTACTGCGAATAAAGTCATGAATTCAATAATAGCTGGCTGGATTAGGGGAGGGCGGCTTTTAAATTTCACCAGGACTTGGCGCAATTCCTTTGATTCTCTTGGAGGATCGAACCCATGGCTCTTAGGTCGACAGTCGAGATGTCTACACCACTCCTCCATCCGCCTCTCTATAGAACGCCTGATTATTTATTTTTTACATAGTCTCATCTCAAATTTCTTGAAATCTTCAGAGTCGCAGCTGGTATTCACTGTGACTCCAGAGTTTGTGGAGTCAGGAGTGACACCTTCACTGACCCTCGATTGTGTCCTTCTGGGGAACGAAGATCTGCAAGTCCTGACTTTAACAATTTATAGGTCAGTAAAATAGCACGTAGATTGTCATTTTCACCCGAACACTGCATGTGTCAGTATTTTGTAAAATAGCACGTAGATTGTCACTTTCAACAGAACACTTCATGTGTCAGTATTTTGTAAAATAACACGTAGATTGTCACTTTCAACCGAACACTTCATGTGTCAGTATATTGTAAATTAGCACGTAGATTGTCACTTTCACCCGAACACTTCATGTGTCAGTATATTGTAAATTAGCACGTAGATTGTCACTTTCAACCGAACACTTCATGTGTCAGTATATTGTAAATTAGCACGTAGATTGTCACTCTCACCCGAACACTTCATGTGTCAGTATATTGTAAATTAGCACGTAGATTGTCACTTTCAACCGAACACTTCATGTGTCAGTATATTGTAAATTAGCACGTGGATTGCCACTTTCACCCGAACACTTCATGTGTCACTATATTGTAAATTAGCACGTAGATTGTCACTTTCAACCGAACACTTCATGTGTCAGTATATTGTAAAATAGCACGTAGATTGTCACTTTCACCCGAACACTTCATGTGTCAGTATATTGTAAAATAGCACGTAGATTGTCACTTTCACCCGAACACTTCATGTGTCAGTATTTTGTAAAATAGCACGTAGATTGTCACTTTCACCCGAACACTTCATGTGTCAGTATATTGTAAAATAGCACGTATATTGTCACTTTCAACCGAACACTTCATGTGTCAGTATATTTTCTATAAAACCTTATGCCACATCGTCCTTAAAATGTTTTAGGCAAAATGCTTCAATATAAATATGTAAGTACGTGCATTGTCCAAAATGTGCATGTATCTAACAAAGGGGTCGCCCTTAAAGTTACCCCCGCCCCCGACATGTTCCACTAACTGTGGCCCCCTCAACAAACACCAATGTCTGCCCTCTAAATGCAGGGGTCCTTATTAAAAGTTAGGCTCGTACACCCCCCCCCGTATCTATTTTCCCCATAAAATGATTTCTGTTGTTGTTTTGTTTATGTTAAAAAGATTTATTGCAGTTGTGTGTTTAATAAATGTCTTTTTTTTAATAAACAGAGAAATAACAAGAGGAGGTTCTCCAGTTAGAGAATCTGTGGCCACCATCAATTCCATGGGTCCACAAGCACCAATACCAATGATTCCCTTTCCACGACTCAACGTTACAGGAGAAATATTTGAAGAGGTTCATATAATACATAGTTCAGTTGTCCATTAGCAAACTTTATATTTATAATACATAGTATATGTATGGATGTTTGGGGGGGAGGGGGCGAGAGTTGCAACAGTTCCTGTCGGAGCCCTATGACACCAGGAAATATTACCGTGACAATGTGAACAGTTCCATATGATAGAGAGATAACATCAATAAGAAACTTTGTGAGTGAGGGAAAATATTAAAACAGGATTAATTATTTGGCTTTTCAGCCACGTTCCAATAAACTAGCCAGATTGTCTGGCCGCACCAAAGATATCGTTACACCTTAGTTTCAATATTGTTCAGATCGACTCGTTCATTACCTTTCAATCTGCTGCAACAAATTTATCTTGCTTTAATTTTTGTTACTATATGATACAAATGTTCATCTTGTTGCAACATATAATGATCGAGAAAAAGGAATTATTATTTTAAATATTTTAACTCGGAAACAGAGAAGAGTAGACAGAAAATGTTCTATCTCAATTTGTATATTATCTTAATTAGTATATTGTCTAAATTTGTATATTTTCTCAATTAGTATCACAAGAATGAATCAGTTCAAATCAAATAAAACCAGTCGGACACACCCAGAGGTCAATCTATTAACAATAAATTTTATATTACTTTATTGTTTCCCACACACAAAAAGTTCGTAATTGTTGTTATCTCTTTCATGTGATACTATTGACATCGTCACTTCAACATCAGCAACCATCCAATGTTCACATTAGCCGTCCAAAGTGAACATTGACCAATATCTGACTTGGGCTGGTTAGCTAACATTGGCCGATGTCTGACTTGGGCTGGTTAGCTAACATACATTGGCCAATGTCTGACATGGGCTGGTTAGCTAACATTGGCCAATGTCTGACTTGGGCTGGTTAGCTAACATACATTGGCCAATGTCTGACATGGACTGGTTAGCTAACATTGGCCAATGTCTGACTTGGGCTGGTTAGCTAACATACATTGGCCAATGTCTGACATGGCCTGGTTAGCTAACATTGGCCAATGTCTGACTTGGGCTGGTTAGCTAACATACATTGGCCAATGTCTGACATGGCCTGGTTAGCTAACATTGGCCAATGTCTGACTTGGGCTGGTTAGCTAACATACATTGGCCAATGTCTGACATGGGCTGGTTAGCTAACATTGACCAATAACTGACATGGCCTGGTTAGCTAACATTGGCCGATGTCTGACATAGGATGGTTAGCTAACATTGGCCAATGTCTGACATGGGCTGATTAGCTAACATTGGCCATAACATATATAACTCATAGGAAGTATATTTCATCATCAAGAACTGCCAAGTCATTTATTTAATCTCCCATTCAGGCCGAGGAGGCCTTGAGTTACCTGAGGGTCATCTGGCCTAGGCCTAACACCGATGACCTTGGCCTATATACCTGTGAAGCAAGAGTACTAGGGGAATACGGAGAGTTGTTGCCCCTTAAAGCAGTCGCCAGACTATCTAGTGCAAGTAAGTTAAACAAACCAATGAAAGTATTCGTTAATTTAGACTAATTAGTGCAAGTACGTTAAACAAACCAATGAGATTATTCGTCACTTTAGACCAACTAGTGCAAGTAAGTTAAACAAACCAATGAGATTATTCGTCACTTTAGACTAATTAGTGCAAGTAAGTTAAAACAAACCAATGAGATTATGAAAGCAGCTAAAACCATAATACCGATAAAGATTTATGGCACTAAATATAAAACCATTCTTATAGATATTTCAATATTACACCCCTGTACAAAACACCCGGGCAGCAGCATCTAAATTACTGCAAGATATTGTCTTGGATACAAATTTTGCATTTTAAAAATAAATCACTTCCTTAACTATGATCGCAGCTGTCTATTAGCACTTTGACCAATTTAAAAAAAAAAAAAGAAATAAGCAATATTAGGGCTTGCCCCCTCCTTCTTGTCAACATATGTCAAACTTTCGGAGATTCCCTCTAGTAAAATAACATCAATTTTTTTATCACCCCCCCCCCATTAGAAATACAAACTAATAAATACAAAAAAATCCTCATTATAATATCCCCCCCTCCAAAATATAACGTTAATTAACAAACTTCAAACTCGCCCGCTCATTGTAATCATTGAAATCTGATCTCGCTAATAAATAGAACGAGTTGTAAACAAAACAACGAGGACACATCTCCAGCCCTCAAATCAGTGGCGTACCTAGGGGGGGGGCGGTGGGTGCGGTCCGCACCGGGCGGCACTTTTTATTACATTTTAGGGGGGGGCGGCAAAAATGTATAGATTAAATTGAAATACCTAAATGAGAGGGCGGCAAAATCGTCTTCCGCCCTGGGCGGCCGATACACACGCTACGCCGCTGCCTCAAATATTATAAAACAGTATGAGGCTCTTCAATGAATTGGGCTTGACTATCCGGTTCGCAATTATACTTCCACCACACCATCCACAGATCCGTGGCTAGATATTGTTGAATCATTTGCAAGTAATTTTTGGCGCCCATCTCTTACCCACCGTTTGGAAAATGTGAAATTTTACAATTATGGATTAGTTTTAAACTACACATTTCATGTTTAATTAGTGTGTAAGATCACCTCTTTCATTAATTGACTGTACTGTAGGTAGTGTTCTGATAAAATTGACTGTACTGTATGTAGTGTTCTCATAAAATTGACTGTACTGTATGTAGTGTTCTGATAAAATTGACTGTTCTGTATGTAGTATTCTCACAAAATTGACTGTTCTGTATCAGTGTATGTCGTGTTCTAACAAAATTGTCTGTTCTGTATGTAGTGTTCTCACACGCCTGTCTTCTCTAAGAATATGTCTGCAACATACATCTTGTATTATTGTCTGTAGCCCTTGCCATGATTTCCCTCCCCTTTGTCAACAACTATCAACATTTTTCATTGCTAAGTTGATGACGTAATTGATAGACGATCCCTTTATACAAGTAAAATGTACCAGACATGGTATAACATTGTTTCAAAAGTATTGATAGACGATCCCTTTATAAAAGTAAAATGTACCAGACATGGTATAACATTGTTTCAAAAGTATTGATAGACGATCCCTTTATAAAAGTAAAATGTACCAGACATGGTATATAACATTGTTTCAAAAGTATTGATAGACGATCCCTTTATAAAAGTAACAATGTGTCAGACATGGTATAACATTGTTTCAAAAGTATTGAAGACGATCCCTTTATAAAAGTAACAATGTACCAGACATGGTATAACATTGTTTCAAAAGTATTGAACAGGTACAATCGATAACCCCATGAGTCGTGCAGCGATGGTTACCTCATACTGCTTCATGAGTTGAACCATAAGTACATGTACTTCATGAGTTAAACCACAAGTACATGTACTTCATGAGTTAAACCACAAGTACATGTACTTCATGAGTTAAACCACAAGTGCATGTACTTCATGAGTTGAACCACAAGTACATGTACTTCATGAGTTAAACCACAAGTACATGTACTTCATGAGTTAAACCACAAGTACATGTACTTCATGAGTTAAACCACACGTACATGTACTTCATGAGTTAAACCACACGTACATGTACTTCATGAGTTAAACCACAAGTACATGTACTTCATGAGTTAAACCACACGTACATGTACTTCATGAGTTAAACCACAAGTACATGTACTTCATGAGTTGAACCATAAGTACATGTACTTTATGAGTTAAACCACACGTACATGTACTTCATGAGTACAACCACAAGTACGTGTACTTCATGAGTACAACCACAAGTACATGTACTTCATAAGTTAAACCACAAGTAAATGTACTTCATTCATTTTCCAGTATGAAGAGAGAAGTTGTGTTTTCTATTTATTATACGGTTTCATTTCACTTGCTTTGTCTGACATTGTCGCGTCATGTTTTGGGAAGGTGGAAATCAATTATCCCTAACTTCCATCGCTTGGAAATTTTGAGCATTTGTTTATTCTCGATGCCGATGCTTTATCTTAAAGCTTTTTAATAAATTAAAATCTTGTAAACAGCTTTGATAATTACTTGATTGTAATGTTTATATAAGGGGGGGGGGGAGGGGTAAGAAAGATATGTAATTGCTTCATGTATAGCGCTGGTCTGATATCGTGCAGAGAAGTGATTGAAGTAAAAAGAGTACGAAATGCAATGTGATAGTGGCTTTCATTGATGAATAATGTAGCAAATAACGGAATTAAGCTGTTATGCGAGTTTGGCGCATGCGCTTTAATGTTTTGCCATACAACTTTGTTTACATTTATGTATCGCCTTTTAGATTTAATTAATCTTTACTAAAGCGTACGCTTGTAAAGGTTGTTTTTTTTTATTTTGTTTATTAAAAGTTGTACACATGGGCAACATCCATCGCCAAATTAATAAACGTAGCACATAAACTGAATAACTTAAAAAAAAAAACATCTTAGGTTTCGAATCAATACAAAACGGAGATGGGTGTGGCTAGGTTTTGCTCGAAATTAATCATCGGTGGAGGGAGGAGGGACGGATAATGATATGCCAGGCTGGTGCAACAACTGTGGTAATTAATGGGTTGTGACGATGTGACACTGACACATTATATAGTTCAGGAATGTACGTATTGTTGTTTTTTTTTTTACTATCTCTTTAAATAAATCAAAATGATGGATAACAATGATGGTGTTTCCTACGGTAGATAATATCTGTTATAAAGTAAACATGACCGTGGCTAAGAATAACAGGAATTGGTGCCTTCTGCTGCAGACCAATGAAAGGTCAATCGGTGCAAATATTTAACAAAAAAAAAGTCATTACACCTCTGGGCCAATTTAAGTAATGACCATAATGAGGTATGTAGTGACCATAATAATGTATACAGCGTCAATGTCACCAATCATATTAGTAAATGAAAGTATTTGGAAAGAGCTATTTATCGATATCTGGTGTGCAGCTGCTATTCATTTAGAAAAAAATATATGTGATTAAGCAGAATGAATAACAATTTTTGTAAAATTATCATATATCCATGATGAAGTGGGGTATCTTAAAAAAATTAAATAGTTCTAATTAACAATTAAATTAAAAAAAAAAAACTTTTGAAATGTCTTCAGGAAATCTTAAACTAATGTAATCGCGCAAAAACAAAAAATCGATTTTTTTTACAAATGGTTCATATAATATATAGATACATGTACTCGATATTTGCCAACGCCCACTTAAGTCATGTACACAGCACGGGTTCCTATAAATAAAATGTTTCATATTTAAACCTTCTATTTACTTATATCAAGTGCACCAGTGTTTACATTATATTCGAAACTAGCTATACAAGGTCACGCGTTGCCGTGGCTAAGCCCTATGTTATGTTAAAGTGTGTATTGTGAAAGCCCTTGATTTTAATTCTGTCTTTTAAAAAGAACAGACAAACTTACGCGATGATAGATTTATGAAGACTGTAATTAAAGGAAAGTGCTTTTGAGTGTATTCTTAGAGTTATGATTAATGGTGTGAATCTTTTTTACATTTTTGATAAAAAAAAATACTGACAAAATAATAATTTGCAAATTAAAGTAAAAAGAAATATTTTACGATACAGTTTGTTAATTAAAACAAAAAAATACTGACGAACTATTAGTTTGCACACGGCGGATTGGCTTATTTTCAAACAAATACTGACAATATATAAGTTAGCACTCTGTGACTTTTGAATTACCTCCCGTGGTTTAAAAAAAAGTGAAGTAAATAAATAATTTTATCAAACCGATCGATCAAATATTATTTTTAAACAATATAGATGTGATGTCGATATAAAATGTATATATAAACCCGCCGAGTAATTTCCTGAAATTGTGTGTGAACATTTCAAGGCGATTAGTGAAGAAATTTCGGAGTTTTTAGCTAAGGCGTGAATCCTGTTTACATTTTTATTATTATTATTATCTAAGATATATAAAATGAATTGCCTGTTCAATTCCTAAGAAATAGAGCTGCTGTTCGATTAAAAAAATTGATCGAAATTAACGCATGATTAAAAATTTTAATCGCAAATTAACGCACATTTTAATCGACACAATATAATACAATTGTTTGTATTCAAACTAATATGTCATAATATCAAAGCATAACATTGGCATAATAAACAAGTCATTTTAATTTACGAAAGAGGTATAATGAATTATAACATATTTATTAAGCATTAGCATATATGTCTATTGAATTAGCTAGTGAGACCAGTTTATGGACATGTATCAATCACGTCAATGATGCGAATTATTTTCTTTTTATTTAACAACAATGCCTAACCTTTTTTATTTCGTACCGCAGTTTCCGGACTAATGACGTATGTCAACCCCTCTTCCCTCCCTCCCTGTCATATTATGCTTCAAATAGCCCACACGTACGTCTGTTTACCCTACCCTCCACTTCCCATCAAAAAAAATACACACTTCATTTATATCTCAAATGTAACTTTTCTTGCATAAAATAAAACCATAACCAGAAAGTTGTCGCTCACTTATTATTAACGCGTTTTTTTTCTTTATTCCAACCCCCCCTTCCCCCCTCCCGCCCCCCCACTCTTTCCCCACCAAGTCACATTTTAACACACTCTCTCTCCACTTATAGATGTACCAAAAACAAGTTGACACCGGTTCCATTGTTTCAAACTAGGAGCACGCGTCATAAAAGACAATCCTCTTGTTTTAAGGTCATACAGCTGCTATGATTTTACGTAGACGTGACGTTTACCCCACCAATACTACTACGGTCGTCGAGTTGAAGGACAAATTTACCTTTAATCTTCTTTTGAAGTTTTGTGCCGCGATGTTACTCTTTTATTCTTTCATTCATTTACTTTCTTACTATCAACTATTATTTCAATGTTTTAGTGAACAACAGAAAAGAAAATTTTATTTTTTTATCGGTCTGTCAGTTATATTAATAAAAAAATATCTTGTAAAATGAGACTCTTTAATGTTATCGTATGGCAATTTTCAAACGTTCAAAGCTAAAATTTTGAAAGGTCGGCTTTCATTTTTCATCTTCTGTTGTTCTTTCTTTCGTGTGTCAACATTAAAGATTCTTTCTTTCGTTTCATTTTGGTTATAGCAAGGGAACAGGAGGTTCACTCGTCGAAGGGCTATATAACAAAACATCTTCATTTTATATTACAATTGGGGCTTTTGTCGACGTACCTAGGGGTGAGGGTGTGTGTAAATTGTGACAGTGTGGAGGTGGTAGATCTACTTAATAAGTGAACGCAACTTGTAGCGTGAAAATCCGTAATTTCTCGATTTGGTGAACTTTCAGCATTTTGGTCAAATTAACGCATTTAGGTATTGCGTTAAAAATTTTAATCGCAAATTTTTTTTGACGCGTTAATCGCAAATTAACGCAGTTTAATCAGCAGCCCTACTAAGAAATAGGAACAATATTCATTCATGCCCATGGGATCTATCACCAACTAACCAGCATTATGATCAGTGCAGGATTTACGTATAAGCCACACAAGCTATTGCTTAGGTTCCCCACTTTCTTGGGGGCCCAAAAAATTGTCCGAGTGAGCGATTGTCATCAGTACTTCAGTATTGACACTGACGACATGTAATATCTGGACTTAAAAAGGGGCCCCATATCACAAATATCTTAGGTCCTTATCTAGTGTAAATCCGGCCCTGAATATGATCAGCCACACCTTCTGTCACCAATATATCAAGTACCCCACTTTAGGTAGGGTAGATTTAAAGGCATGGGCATCATAATGGAACTTGCAGTGTCCAGACAGGGGGAAAACTGTAAGTATTCTTTTCTTGCTGGAGAGTGCTAAGTTATCACACGAGACAAAATTTTTGCGATTGTGTCACGCAAACATGCCGCTGGTGAAAAATTATGCAAACTTTACCGCGTTCACCCCCATCGTCAGAAACTTGAAAAATATACGCATTGTCGGTTTTTATAAAAACAAACCATTTCAGTGCATCCAGAAACATATCATTATTTTCGACCGAGGTTTCACTAGTCGCCATTTTCATAGGTAATAAAAAGTTATTTCAATGATCCAATTAGCAAATAGTAAAATGATAAATTATTTAAAATATTTTAAAGACTTCAGTATTTATATTTATTATTTATAAATTCGAAGTGACTATTCGGACCCGGGTCCCAATAAACTCCGATCGTTATTCGGACCCGGTTCCAATAAAGTCGGGCCCGTGGCAAATAAGCACTTAGCGTAGCTATATATACCCTTTATTATTGTTTTTTTTTATTTTATGATAATTGTTTGAATAGTATGATTTAATCGTTACTCAGTGTCTAGGGTTCCGACTAAGCGGACCCTGTGTTATTTTTTTTGTCGGGTTCCGCCCGAATAACAATCGGACTTTATTGGGACCCGGGTCCGAATAGTCACAGCCTTATAAATATGTCTACTCTATTTCAGCTATTATGTTTATAATATAATTGTTAAATACAGAAAGCGACCATTTTGTTTTTAGTCTATTACAAATTCGCGGTCAATTATATACGAAATGACGCGTTCTATTTGTCGTCGTAGTAAAAATTTATTTTAAAATGATCGATACAATTATTCTATAAAATAAAACTGTTTTAACTTTATATTTAACAAAATAATATGTCATTAAAAAAATTTCGGAGGGTAAACAAGATTTAAAACGAATACAAAATGATTCCCCTTTAAAGATATCTTGTGGTGATGTGCGTGCACGCTATCATTTAAATGCTGTTACTGTTGTGGCGTTCGTAAAACATAACAACATTCCAAATTGTAGGAGGCAAACAATCCAACGAATTATGAATTTTAAAGCTAAAAAAAATTCTGCTGTAAAAAAATTTTGGGAGCCGGTGACGCCAGATTTTTTCGGCTCTGGCTCCGGCTCCGGCAAAAGTACCGACTTCACGGCTCCGGCTTGGCTCCAAAAGCCTGTACACACCCAAGAAAAGTTTTCTATTCTCACCTGGTCTCGAACCCAGATCCATCAGATCGACAGTCTTGCGCTCTAACTTGAAAACATCACATTTAATTTATTTCCATCATGTGTCGAAAACTACGCTAATAAACACTCGTTGTCTATTTATAGACCCAGTACAGGACAGACTGCTGGCTATTGTCCAAGTGCTGGCCAGTAGATTGGAAGGTTTCAACCAGACCGTGGCTTCATTGGAACAAAGATTAGAGAATATCACGACCCAATGTGAGTAGATTTAGTATTAAAAGAGATTAGAGAATATCACACCCCAATGTGAGTAGATTTAGTATTAACAAAGATTAGAGAATACCACGACCCAATGTGAGTAGATTTAGTATTAAAAGAGATTAGAGAATATCACACACCAATGTGAGTAGATTTAGTATTAACAAAGATTAGAGAATATCACGACCCAATGTGAGTAGATTTAGTATTAACAAAGATTAGAGAATACCACGACCCAATGTGAGTAGATTTAGTTTAAAAGAGATTAGAGAATATCACACCCCAATGTGAGTAGATTTAGTATTAACAAAGATTAGAGAATACCACGACCCAATGTGAGTAGATTTAGTATTAAAAGAGATTAGAGAACATCACGACCCAATGTGAGTAGATTTAGTATTAAAAAAGATTAGAGAATATCACACCCCAATGTGAGTAGATGTAGTATTATTCCTTTAGATTGTATACAATTACATCAGTCGTTCTAATTAAAGTCACACTATGTAGTGGAAGTATGAATAAAATGGTACGTCATCTGAATATGACCAGGTGGGTACGTCATCTGGTTATGACCAAGTGGTTACGTCATCTGTTATGACCAAGTGGGTACGTCATCTGGTTATGATCAAGTGGGTACATCATCTGAAAATGACCCATTGGGCTCATCATCTGGTTATGACCAAGTGGGTACATCGTCTGGTAATGACCATGTGGGTACGTCAGCAGGTTATGACCAGGTGGACTTATCTTTTGACATCCAAAGTGTCAAACTGCATTATAAGGTCGTTATTTGTTTGGTATCAATGATGTAGACCTATGTACTCATACACAAATTGACAAATATTAATTGTAATTCAATTTGCCTTATATATATATATATATATATATATATATATATATATATATATATGTCTAATTCTAATTTAGGCAGGCACATAGTTAATCGGCTTATGGCCTAAAAAATGTCGAAATCTCAGACATAATGTGTACTATATTATATTGATCTTCTGTAAAAGCAAAATACAGTAGTTATGTTAATGATCTGCTATAAAGCATTTCTACCACCTTCACTGAAACCATAACAGGCGCAAGACTATGGACCGTTTGTATTTTGATGTAAACTTTGATGAGTTTGTAGATTTATGTCTGATTGGCTACTGTTCATAATGTCACGTGACAAAATTTCAGATACATTAGGCCAAAAAGATATTATGATGTTCTTTATTGATGCTCTTCATTGATGCTCTTCATTAAAACTATATATTGATGCTCTTTATTAAAACTATATATTGATGCTCTTTATTGAAACTATATTGATGCTATTTATTGATGCTCTTTATTGGAACTATATATTGATGCTCTTTATTGATGCTCTTTATTGAGACTATATGTTGATGCTCTTTATTGAGACTATATTGATGCTTTGTATTGCTGCTCATTTAAAAATCTGACAGCCTTAGAGAATGAGAGAGTTTTATTGGAGAAATTGGCGGCACTTGAGAACCAAACTTCTTTACTGCTATCTGATGTCCTTGCTGAAAGTTTGAGAACTACGGCCGCGGCTGAAGCTACGGCTGGGTTAGACGAGACAACAGTCGCTCTAGATGAAGCTACAGAACTTGTAGAAGACATAACGGAAGGTCTCCAGGAAACAACGACAGTTCTAGAGGAGGGAACAGATTCAGAGGGTCTCACCCCGTCCACGACAGCCACAGTCAAAGTGGAAGGTAAAAATAAACTTGAAATATCAAAAATTCATTATTAAAATCCATACCTCTAATTTAGCCCCTAACAAATGTTGAATTCATTTTTTTGGAGATATTTCTGCTTCAGACTCGCTATGTATTATTTTTGTTTTAATGGGAAAGTCTCTGGCTACAGGGCAGGGCATACCTAAAAACTGTAGACAGGGGCGGACATGTCTCAGTTGAGGCCCCGGACGCCGAAGAAAATATGACGCCCTTTTAAAAAGGGGAGACACGCAATATTGTTTTAAACTGGGTTCTAAGAGCCCTACATTGGAAGGCAAAGGCCGCCATCTTGAACCACATTTTTGTTTGCTAGTATTATCACAAAATATTTGTATACAGAAACAAACATATAAAATAAATTAAAGTAGTGGTCGGGATAATGTTGATTGGGAATACATCAAATTATTTCTTATTCTATTATATATACTAGATATAACATCTAACTAATATAATATAAAATAAAAATAAAATTATGTTGGCAATGATTTTTAAAATCATCAAGTAATTGTAAACATTAACATATATATACACCAGGTGATTTAAGTTACATTGTACACCAATGATTAAGTTATAAGTATACCATGTTGTATCCATTTATTTCGTGACAGACACACTATTGGTCCGTTTAATCGCCAACATCAGGATACTTACGTCCAGACTGGATGTGGTCAATACAACAGTGGCCGAACTGGAGGAGAAGGTCAGCTCTATTGAGCCTTTAGGTAAGCCAACTCATTATGTTCCTCTGATGTTTGTTTATTTGGAAAGTTTATGTCGGCACAATAGGCGTATGTGAGAGAGTATGTGTGTGTGTGTGTGTGTGTGTGTGTGTATGGCAGTGACTTATTTTTGGCTGCTGTAGTAGACAGGTGAGCAGCTTTTGATAGCACAGCCATTGTAGTGATAGCACAGCCATTGTAGTGATAGCACAGCCATTGTAGTGATAGTACAGCCATTGTAGTGATAGTACAGCCATTGTAGTGATAGTACAGCCATTGTAGTGATAGTACAGAAAGAAAAATGGGGGTCGCCCGTTGTCAATGTAATCATATTTGTGTGTGTGTGATGGTTTGTCCAACGTTGTCTTATCATTGTCTTACAAATAAAACTTGGAAACAAAACTTTCAAGAGCCGCACGATGGTCAAATTAGAGAACAAAAGTAATTTAGAATAACTGGCTCACTGGGAGCCGAATATAACATTTAGATGAGCCGAGTGTGGCTTTAAGAGACATATTTGACCACCTCATATAAAGGACATGGACTGAAGCAGTATTCAATCAGACGCGGTCTTAGCAGTACGCGAGTCATTTAAAGTGGCTTAGAGATGGTTTATGTTAAAGATTTTAGTTTTGTTACGGTTCTAAAGGTAACAAAATCACCTTCCAATGATCTCCCTCTCAGGCGCGGTTATTGCAAGGGCAATATCACAAGTTTTGCTACCCCCCCCCTCCCCTCCCCCAAGGCCACTGCTGAATTAATTGATAGACATGGGCATTAAATGTCTTTATGTCAATCAAGTCTTTCCTCTTCTACAGATGAACCAGCCAAGAATGAAACTGAAGTAATCCCAGGTAAATGTTTGCATTTCATACAATTTTTCATTTCACAAAGGTGGGCTAACTTTCCAATGTTTACGGCCGGTTATAATACAACTGTTATTTCACAAAGGTTTACGGCCGGTTATAATACAACTGTTATTTCACAAAGGTTTACGGTCGGTTATAATACAACTGTTATTTCACAAAGGTTTACGGTCGGTTACAATACAACTGTTATTTCACAAAGGTTTGCGGTCGGTTACAATACAACTGTTATTTCACAAAGGTTTACGGTCGGTTATAATACAACTGTTATTTCACAAAGGTTTACGGCCGGTTATAATACAACTGTTATTTCACAAAGGTTTACGGCAGGTTATAATACAACTGTTATTTCACAAATGTTTACGGCCGGTTATAATACAACTGTTATTTCACAAAGGTTTACGGCCGGTTATAATACAACTGTTATTTCACAAAGGTTTACGGCCGGTTATAATACAACTGTTATTTCACAAATGTTTACGGCCGGTTATAATACAACTGTTATTTCACAAAGGTTTACGGCCGGTTATAATACAACTGTTATTTCACAAAGGTTTACGGCCGGTTATAATACAACTGTTATTTCACAAAGGTTTACGGCCGGTTATAATATATCAACAATATCAAAGGCCGAAATATAATTATCATCCGTTGTCGTTTTTTTTTTCTTTCTTTCTTTCTTTCTAGAACAACAGTCGTGATACAATCTCAATAACATCCATAAATACATTCAACCTTTGTCTTGCATAAACAACAGTTGTGATACAATCTCAATAACATCCATAAATACATTCAACCTTAGTCTTGCATAAACAGTCGTGATACAATCTCAATAACATCCATAAATACATTCAACCTTTGTCTTGCATAAACAACCTTGAACATAAAGAAATCAATTGACCTATATGGACTTATAGAAATTTCCTAACTAAATCATTCTTACGACTCGGCTTATTAGTAAATAGTCAGACAAAGCATGGTGCAATGTTTATGGTTTTTCAAATGGGTGTCAGCACTCTGCCACGGGAGGGAGACCGGACAACAACAATCTGCCACATTGTCTGATTCTTGATGCATTTTTATGCAGAAATGTGATTGGTTTAGGGGCCGCACAACACTATTCTCTGCATCACTTTTGAAGGCTGCAATTATTTTTGTAGACTGTCGCATGCGACCTTTATAATCCGCGTGCCCACACATTGATTGGAACAATATGTTACCGTAGTGATATTACTTTCGATATACACTGCATCTCATTAATATTTACGTCTACAGGCACTGAGGTCCTTGAGGCTAGGTTGCAGGAACTGACAACTCTGGTGGAAACCTTGAATACTACAATTGTCTATCTTGAACAAAAACTGGAAACACTTGAGGCCAAGGGTAACAACCGTTTACAAATGTTTGTCTATGTGCGTCTCTGTGCGTGTTGATTAAAGTAATGTCCCTTCATTAGTTTAGTCTTATCGAAGAACAATTTAAAGATTTTTCTTTTTCTCCTTTCTCCAGAAGAGAATGAAACTACTACAGTTACAGACAAGGGTAAGAATCGAAAATGTTTCACAAGGGCTCGTTCAATTAAATCAACAAATGTTCGCAAAATTAGTCCTCCCCCCCTCCCCCAACACATCTTATCTCTCTTTTATTTTCTTAAACAAAAATAAACAATGACGTTTTAGCACAGCCGTTTAGACACTTTTGAAACATAAGTGGAAAATTTTAACTTTTAGTTTTATTGAATAGAATCGGAAAAGAGCATTCTTAGAAGTAATAATTAGTCAGAAATATTCGTTTTATTTAAGTGACTGACTCTCTGTTACGTGTAGAATTTGCCATCTCCTCCACCACCCCTCCCATACTAAGCCTCATCCTAACTGATTCAAGTTCACCACTGGCTCAAGGTTCCAGTCGTCAAAATATTTTGTGTAGAATCGTTGTACCGACGTCTTCGCCCCCCCCCCCCCATCGTTTCACCGACGTTGTCGCGCCTCCCCCTCCCCGACCTTATAAAAGTTAAGTTAGAACAAGAGAATATTCAGTCGGTAGAGAATATGTAGTAGGCGATAGAGTACAGTAGAGAATGCAGTAGAGACCATGCAGTAAAGTAGAGACCATGCAGTAGAGTAGAGACCATGCCGTAGAGTAGAGACCATGCCGTAGAGTAGAGACCATGCAGTAGAGTAGAGACCATGCAGTAGAGTAGAGACCATGCCGTAGAGTAGAGACCATGCAGTAGAGTAGAGACCATGCCGTAGAGTAGAGACCATGCAGTAGAGTAGAGACCATGCAGTAGAGTAGAGACCATGCAGTAGAGTAGAGACCATGCAGTAGAGTAGAGTAGAGACCATGCAGTAGAGTAGAGACCATGCCGTAGAGTAGAGACCATGCAGTAGAGACCTTATAAAAGTTAAGTTAGAACAAGAGAATATTCAGTCGGTAGAGAATATGTAGTAGGCGATAGAGTACAGTAGAGAATGCAGTAGAGACCATGCAGTAGAGTAGAGACCATGCAGTAGAGTAGAGACCATGCCGTAGAGTAGAGACCATGCCGTAGAGTAGAGACCATGCAGTAGAGTAGAGACCATGCCGTAGAGTAGAGACCATGCAGTAGAGTAGAGACCATGCCGTAGAGTAGAGACCATGCAGTAGAGTAGAGACCATGCAGTAGAGTAGAGACCATGCAGTAGAGTAGAGACCATGCAGTAGAGTAGAGTAGAGACCATGCAGTAGAGTAGAGACCATGCCGTAGAGTAGAGACCATGCAGTAGAGTAGAGAACATGAAGTAGAGTAGAGACCATGCAGTAGAGTAGAGACCATGCAGTAGAGTAGAGACCATGCCGTAGAGTAGAGACCATGCAGTAGAGTAGAGACCATGCAGTAGAGTAGAGACCATGCAGTAGAGTAGAGACCATGCAGTAGAGTAGAGACCATGCAGTAGAGTAGAGACCATGCCGTAGAGTAGAGACCATGCAGTAGAGTAGAGACCATGCAGTAGAGTAGAGTAGAGACCATGCAGTAGAGTAGAGACCATGCAGTAGAGTAGAGACCATGCAGTAGAGTAGAGACCATGCAGTAGAGTAGAGACCATGCCGTAGAGTAGAGACCATGCAGTAGAGTAGAGACCATGCAGTAGAGTAGAGACCATGCAGTAGAGTAGAGACCATGCAGTAGAGTAGAGACCATGCAGTAGAGTAGAGACCATGCCGTAGAGTAGAGACCATGCAGTAGAGTAGAGACCATGCAGTAGAGTAGAGTAGAGACCATGCAGTAGAGTAGAGACCATGCAGTAGAGTAGAGACCATGCCGTAGAGTAGAGACCATGCAGTAGAGTAGAGACCATGCAGTAGAGTAGAGACCATGCAGTAGAGTAGAGACCATGCCGTAGGGCAGTAGGCTTAGAGTAGAGTCGAGAATATGCAGTAGAGTAGATAGTAGTAGAGTATAGTGCTGACAGGCTTAGAGTAGACATAGGTAGATATAAGTAGTTAGAAGAGAAGTGAAGTGTATTAAGTGGTATTAAGGTGATATTAAAGTATTGTGTATATAGTGTAAATTATAACGTAACATATTTGGCGATCCTACGCCTTGTAAATTATAACGTAACATATATAACGTTACACACTCTTATAGTTGATACTTTTTACCCCCCCCCCCCACCCCTCCTCCATTATTTCAACAATGGAAAAGTAAGCCTTTTAGATTATACTATTATCAGTCTTCATTTTTGTGTGAAAAAGTAAATATAAAATACACAACTTTTTTTTCGTAAATTACACTGTAAAACTTATTTTAAATGCCTCTTAAAAAAGACATATCTTCTATCCGGGATCACCCGGTATATCAACTGTTTTGTCCCGACATCCCGGGATAAGCAAAATGAAGGCAAATGAGAATCCCTAGCCATCACACAACACAATTTGTTTCAATCACACTGTCGCAGCCTGGCATTTCTGGTAGATGTGTTAGGCACGTGAGACCCTCACTCTCTGTCCGTGGCGGCAGGAAAAATCCCTGTCTTGCCATTCCGGTCGATCGGCAGTACACACACCCTGCTGGTCTGGCCAGTCGAAGCAAAGGCTAAAAAAAAACTTTTTTTTCCTGTCATGCCGGCAGATGTAGCAGTTATAATCACCCCCCGCCTCTCTTTACGCAGCATGTGCCGCTATTATTTCTGGTGTGGAAGGCACACAACACCCTGAAATCCTAGCAGTGGTGGCGGAAAAAAAATTTCCTATAGTTCTTATTCTGAAAGACTGACTTTGTTGGCGACAGAAATTTTCATACCCCATCTCCCGCATGTTAACAACTGTCAAACTTGTTCAGACCACCCACTTCACTCCTCCCTATGTTCTTGACGTAATTAATGGACGAGCCCCAATTAAATATTTCGTCATCACTTCGTATGATTCAATCACTCGTATTGACTTGTTTGACTTTATTACATTAGGCAACTCATTAAATTTACAACCTTCTTTATTTCTGTGTTAGCTGAACCTGGACTTGATACTGAGACTAATGAGACCAAAATTGAACAAGGTAAATACTACAGACGGACAAACAGACAGACGGACGGGTCGACGGACAGGTTAAGGACAAAAAGATAGATATACTATTAGACAGACTGACAGAAAAACAGATAGAAAGATATATCGATAGATAGGTATATCGATAGATAGATAGATAGATAGATAGATAGATAGATAGATAGATAGATAGATAGATAGATAGATAGATAGATAGATAGATAGATAGATAGATAGATAGATAGATAGATAGATAGATAGATAGATAGATAGATAGATAGATAGATAGATAGATAGATAGATAGATAGATAGATAGATAGATAGATAGATAGATAGATAGATAGATAGATAGATAGATAGATAGATAGATAGATAGATAGATAGATAGATAGATAGATAGATAGATTGATAGATTGAGTTAATGTAGGCTACATGTTTACTCCTCCAGCTATAGAAAGTAAAATGTCACAAAGAATTGAACTCATATCATCCCAGCTGGAAAACTTCACTATCACCATTCAAACACTGGACGAAAAGGTTTCCAGCTACATAGCAAAAGGTAATCTTAACAATATGCTGTGCGAATTGACGGCCCTTTTTCGGTGTGCCGTTAGCCTAATTACTTTGAACATAAATCAAAAGTTGCTACTGTTTTGTTAGACTGTTGTCGCTGGTTTTCCCTCCTAATTTGGCCTGAACATTTTTTTTTAGTTTCTTTGTAGAGTATTTTCGAAAAAAAAATGCTCTATTGTCCCCGTTTTGTCTGTCTGTCTGTCTCTCTGTCTGTCTGTCTGTCCGTCATCACCCTAGATCTCAACAACCATAAGTCCTAGACCCATGATGTATATATCATTTTGTAGGTCTTGGCCTGCCATGTGTGCATCAAAAGTTCATTTCGCGATCTGACCTCTGAGGGCCGTAAAAGGGGGCTTATAAAGTACCGCTTTTTACTATATAAGCTATATTAACAAAGGAGCGCCCTAGATCTCAGCAACCATAAGTCCTAGACCCATGATGTATACATCATTTTGTAGGTCTTGGCCTGCCATGTGTATATCAAAAGTTCATTTTGCGATTTGACCTCTGAGGGGCGAATAAAAGGGCTTATTAGGTACCATTTTTACTATATAAGCTATATTAACAAAGGGGCGTACAAAGGGGCGTAACTCATTATTTATTTGTTTAACAGTTACTTAACATGACTTACTTCCCTTACTTTTTATAAAACCCATAATACATAACACGAAAACGTCCTGTATCCAAGATTGGAACAGGCTTAATTGCTTGTTTAGAATTATGTAGAAATACGTCCAAGGGCGGTCGAGCCAGTACCCATTTCCTAAAGACGCCGATGGTCACAAAGTGTTCACTATATTAACATTGCTTACATTTTTTTAAATGTATTTCATAACGAAGTGTCTACCCAGACAATTGATTGGGAGTCTTGAATTATAGGAACCTTACACCAACGGACTTTTGTAAATTAACAAGTAGTATTTCATTTTTACAAGGGCTAACTGCACGGCATTTACTTAAAAAGGGCGTGGGTTGAAATTAAAAGAGCTCTCTAATCTAGTAAAATAACAGAACACACATATGACAAATAATCATCATACAAATAGGCATTCATTTTTCCTAAACGCTAAGGGAATAAAAAAAAAATCCGGTCTGCTACCTGAGAAAAAAAACATGTTAGTCTGATTAATTCTGACACGCTGATTACAGTGGTGTAATCAGAATTTTTCTAACACGTCAGGTTCTTGAATTATATGATTTTTACATTTTTGTTAAAATTGCTAGTTGTAGCTAGCTATTATAATTGCTTACTAATGTTGTACACGTACACCTGCCGTGCTGTGTGCTTTATCTTTAAATGTTATGTTTTTATTTTAGACTGATTGTGTAATAATTTCAAAATAATATGAAGAAAGTTAAAAGGGGTTGCTTGAATCATCCAGACTATTTCTGTTATATTTATATATGTGGACATTTTACTCACCGTGATCAGCGGAAACTACTTACAAGAAAAGTGAAGGTTGCCTATCATCACTACATCGGCATCAAAATATGCGATCAAGACGGAACCTGGGTGCCACATATTTGCTGCAGTGCCAATGCCATTTGCGGTACCAATGATATGGCGAGAGCCAAGAGATCATCATTCGGACTGCTACTTTTGCATGACAAATATTGCTGGACGTTCCAAAAAAAAAACAAAAAAAAAAACAAATCAGCAATTCATTATCCAAATTGTGACTCTGCTTTGAACACTGTTCCACACGATGAACGAAATCTAGTTTCCAATCCTCCAGTATGCCTTGATAGCGAAAGCTGAATTGAACGATTTAGTGAGGGATCTGGGGTTAAAGAATAAGAAGGCAGAACTGCCAGGATCTCGTTTACAACAATGGACTTCGTTAAAAAGTGGAACAACAATTTCACATTTTCGTGATGGGCATATACAGCTTACTAAATTTTATGACAAGAATGATAGTATCTGTTATTGTACTGACATTAACGGTTAATGAAAGAACTGGACTTTGAGTGTATTCCAGGAGACTGTGGTATGTTTATAGACTCAAGTAAAGGTAGTCTTAAAGCATTTCTCCTATTCAATTTGTGATCCCATCGTTAAGACACAGCTGCAGCCTGCTCAGTTGGCAGTCTGGGATGCATTTGTGACTGTGGTTTCTAACCTTCTGGGAAAACACAGGTCTGATAATTATGCAGAGTTGGTTGAGAGACTATTAAAAACATACAAGGATATGGGAAGCAGAACGTCCTTAAAAATTTCACTTTCTGCTCTTCCATCTCAGTCAGCGACGAACAAGGTGAACGTTTTCACCAAGAAATAGCAACGATGGAAAACAGATATCAAGTGAGGTATGACAGCAACATGATAGGCGATTTCTGTTGGTTTTTACAGCGAGAATGTGACACTGATTACAAAAGAAAAGCAACATCGTCTAATTTTTCTGACTTCAAAATGCATTCTATTAGGATTACCTGAGGTTATTTGTACACATGATACTGTATAGTTGATTCTTCTGTTCTATTTCCATGTAAAGTGTAGTTATTGTGTTGAAATGTAGAAGCATTGGCATTATATTTCTTATGACCATAAAGTGTTATAATGGTAAATCGAGATGTTAACATAACTCTAAAACCTGACGTGATACACAAAACTCAATGACATATTTGGAATCTGTAGGTCGAAATGGTCTTAGTACACTTAATAGATCCCAGGTAGCAAAAATGTTGTTCCCTAGTATAATCTTTGTAATTGTTTTTTTTTTACAACAGAGTTGGCGGAAGAAAACGAAGTTGAGAATAAGACAGGTAAACTTTACTTGAGATTTTTTACTTCAGACATCACAATACTATAGTCCATGTGTCTAGCTGATTGATTGTTTCTTTAAAAAAAAAAATTCAAGCACAAACATTTATTTTATATGAAGTTTTTATCAATGCTGTAAAGTTATTTCATGTTTGATATAATATTCATATCTAATATTGTTGAATTTGACATTTTTTATTTGCAGAAGAGAAGGAAAACGGAGAAGGTAACAATGGCATGTAAACAAAGTCTATCCTCTCCCCCATCTCTCTCCCACTCTATCCCTCCCCTCCTCTCTCTCTCTCCTTCTTTCTCTCTCTCTCTCTCTCTCTCTCTCTCTCTCTCTCTCTCTCTCTCTTGCAAACTTCACATCTTTCTAGCCTTCCCTGGATACTTTTCATTTGGACCCCACAACAACCCCTACCCCCAAGTGCATCCCAGTATATAAAAAGACTCGGCAATTTTGCATTTTAAAACTATAAAGGAACTTTCAAATGATTGTCTTTATCTATTCAATCTCTTCTTTGAAGTCTCGGACGCCAGCACGGTTAAATAATTAATAATTTAAAAAAGGTCAAAGAAATATTGGTGGAGAAAGTGTAGAATCAATGTGGTTCCATAATCTCGACATGTAAACGGATTGTGTGGTTAGAGCGACGCCCAGCGGCCGTTACGTCAGGACTATTTAAAGATGCGTGAACTTTTTATCAGGGCCTGGAAAAATTCTTTTTGTTTAAAAATAATATTAAACCCTTCCAAAACACCCAAGTACAATAATACGACTACTATAGCCGGCACATATAATTAGACTTTTCCATTTTGAAAAAATTCGTTCCCAGTGTAACAATTATATTCAATCCACAACCTTCAGACTTAAAATTTTATAATTTTATTTCTGGGTTATCAGTAAAAAGTGTGACGGATGGCCGAGTAGTGTAGATACTCGACTTTCGACCTGAGTCCTGGTTTCGATCCTCGGTGAGAATCGAGGAATTTTTTCCAGGTGAAATTTGGTGCAAAGTCGTCTCATAAGTCCACCCAGCTTTAAATGGGTATCTGACTTAAGTTGGGGAAGTGAATGCGGCTGGGCGTTGTGCTAACCACACAATCCCTTCATATGTCGAGGTTATAGAATCAGATGAATTTCAATTCTACCGATGGCCCATTTGGGCGAATGGAGCTTTACTTTTATCCGTTGGATGTATACACATATTGTAACTGAATGACTCCTATAAAAAATGTCTTGAAACTGGTACATATTACATTTGATATCTTCCCAAATTTAGAAAGGGTAATTAATATATACAAATGTTAATTCAACTTTTATGTTTCTTTGTTTGTTTGTAACAAGATATACCTCTAACACTGACGGCTACTGTCCAAGTTTTGTCCAGTCAGTTAGAATCAGTCAATGCCACACTGTCTGCTCTGGAATCTAAGCTTTTTACGTTGGAATCTAAAGGTGAAAGTTTTTTTTACTGATTTAAATTCTTGCAACACTCTCATTATGTTACATATAAACACATATACATATTTACATTTCTCCAATGCATATGTTATTTAAATCCTTCCAATGTAGTATAAATCAGCACAAGCTTGTAATAATAACAAATATTTTTTTCTTCATCAAAAAATATTTAGAAACGGAAAATGTCACCAAACCAGAACCAGGTAAGCAAAAATGCTGATTTTAATTGTAATAGGGCCTATATTTTAATTGTAATAGGGCCTATATTTTAATGTTTACATGGACTTTCATACAAAAACTAATGTAAAAATTACTATTTTTATTGACACATGCATTATACTGCATTGGTACCGTCAGTGGCGTAACTAGGGAGGGTTGGGGGAGGTGGTCTGCCCCTGGTGACACATATTTTGTCACCATCTGGATCTTTGATTGGGTGGTGGGAAAGATAAGCAGGTCACAGATCACGTGTTTTAAAATCCAATCCCATGTCAGTTTTCTTTGCTAAACTTCCCTCATCCACTTTTAAAAAGATATACATTATTACTTGTCCATGTCTATCTGCAGTTGAAGAACTCAGCAAATACTTCGTGACAATGACTTCCAGTTACTTCCTGTTCAAAGGCACAAAGAACACAGACAGCTATAAGGCTCAGGTGAGTTGTTTGATTTTGGTTTTACACTCACATTCAGACTGACCATCCACATTGTTTGCCCCACCCACAACCGATGTGCTAGTGTGTTCTTTATGCCTCCCATCCATAATGTATTTCGCAGTTGGTTCATAGAGACCTGGAGTTGCCCGTAAACCCTTAAATCTCTTAGGCTCCACCACCCCCCACAGGACAGTCATTCTGTTGGGCTACCCCCTATAAGCACCACTTTAAGAAAAAAATATGATGTCACATGGGCCCTAATATGTATTCTTGTCTAGGGCCCCCAAAAATCTGAAAATATCGGTCAAGGGCTCACGAATATCTTAAATTTCTACCTTGGCTCCCAAAAGTCTCAAAATGTCTGGCTTGGGCCCCCTATGTCAAAATATATCTGACTTGGGCATCGAGAAATCTAAAAACGATTCTACTTCTGAACCTTTATGTTCACACGTTCTTACCAAAAGGTGACTTGTTAACAGTGGGGCCTTTAGGTAACGGCATAGTTAACAAATCCTTAACAACGGCTCTCGTCTCCACACACAAACACTCGCCCTTAGTGTGATGCGCTGCCCGTCTTAACAAAGAAGATGGGAGCAGTAGCGTCACTAGGGGGTTGCGGGCCGCACTGGGTGACACCAAAATGAACAGTTCTAAATTTCATAGTCGAAAAAATTCGGTATAGTAGGTTTTATAGCCGATCCTTCCTTAAAAACATGATCATTAGCAATATGGTGCCACCACGCAAAGCAGTAGGACAGGGTGCCAATTAGCAGAGCATTAGCACAGGGTGCCACCAAATAGAGCAGTAGTACCGGGTGCCACCATATAGAGCAATAGCACAGGGTGCCACCATGCAGAACTGTAGTACATGGTGCCATCAGTAAACAAATACAGTTCAAAGCTGCTTGGACCAAACTACAGTTTTTTTTTATGCAAACGCTCTAAAAGAAAAGGACGCATGTAATCATGACAATGGAGACAAAGTTTACAAACTCAGTTTAATGAAAGTAATATACATCTTTCTGGAATGCAGCCAGTAATACTATCGTTTTTATCGCTAAAGTATTTTAAAGTAAATTCTCTCAGGTCTAATGCAGCTGAATTCGAAATATGTACCCATTGCTTACGGTGGAAGTCTTGAGGGGGGGGGGACCCTGAATTTTCCGCACTGGGTGACACCAACCAGAGTGACGACACTGGATGGGAGTACCTTGAGCTCCGCAACTGGTGATTAAACCCTACATCAGGGGTGGGCAAACTTTTTTTTACGGAGGGCCACATTGAAAACGTGATTGTTATCGGCAGGGCTGGGGAGCCGGTGTCGGTGTCGGTGGTGTCGGTAGTTTTTGCCGGTGTCGGTGTCGGCATTTGTACTTTTCCCGGTGTCGGTATCGGCATTTGTATTTTGTCCGGTGTCGGTGTCGGCATTTGTCCTTGTCCGGAGTCGGTTCGGTGTCGGCGCAAAAACTCCCCCCTCCCCTAAAAAATACTAGAACTTTAATTAAATAATCCAGAACAACGTGAGATATTTCTTGCCCAATCTTTAATTTAAAGTTTTCTTAAGTTCTTCTTTTCTTTTTAAATAAATATTTGGTAAATCTGTTTATCAACAAATGTAATATTTTCCAAAGCGAGATTCTCTACATTACAACAACTTGTCAGAATTGTGACTAAAAGTAGATAGGAAGGCTACTGGCTATGTTCACTCTGTTATGCACTCAATCATTGTAAATCATGAAATTTTTTTAGTTTCCATCTCTCTATCAATATCCATGTTGGAGAAAGATTACACACAAACCTATTCAAGTCTTTTAGAACTTCAAAGTATGATCACACTCTCCACAACTTAATTTCTCTCAGCCAGAATGAAACATTACCAATCTACATCACAATGGCACTACATTAAACCCCAGTCCGTGGCTGGAGCTGTTGAGGCGCCCCCCCCCCCACCACCACCTATTACAATACAAACATTTTCACTACATATTTCAGGTTTAAAATAACGATTCCTTCCTCTTCATTAACAAAGTTAGTAACAAAGTCACAAACAAAACCCTTCATCTCCAGGAATATAAATATTTCTTCATTGATATTCCACACTTGCCTGAATAGTTTGCCCAGACGCAGCCAGTGGACACTGCTATGGTAGTTAATATCAGAATGTTCAGTTTCCAAATCTTTAAGCAGTGCCTGGAACTGCCTGTGATTAAGTGCCCTTGCTCTGGTGAGGTTTATTACACTGACAACAAGGTCAATAATATGCTTGATATTCAACGCATCTTTTCGCGGACTTTCAGGATGGATGACACAGTGGATAGGTACAATTGTATAGTCAGGATATTTTTCTTTAATTTTATTATTCATCAACTTCACCAAACCTACGTTTTTTTCCCAGATAAAACACGCGCTCCTTCAGTAGTTACACTTGCCATCTTGTTCCACAGCGACCTACTTCTTTCAACACAGGTCTCAACAGCACTGAATAAATCCTGACCTGTGGTTGTGTCTTTAAGTGGCTAAACACTTAGTAATTCGTCAGTAAGCTCAAAACGAGTGTTTATTCCTCGTATAAATACCAACAATTGTGCTGTATCTGATACTTTCGTCCAAAGCTTTGTACTCTCTGTACCACAAAAAGTCTTTGCTTGCATCTCGAAGTTGGTGAATCAAATTGTCACTTATCTTTTCAAAACCTTTCAAAAGATAAATTGATAACAAAAGCCTCTCCCGTTTGATAAGAAAAACAGTTTCGAATAGGGATGTTAACAATTAATGGCTAATAATTACAAATAATTATCTGGAGCTATAAAACCGATTTAATATTTCTAGATTTGAATCAAAAAGAAGGAATAAAATTTCAAAAATATAGCGAAAGTTCTAAACAAAGAAAAAAAAACATCGATATATGATCGCAACATGTACATGCGTTCGGGCCGCATAAAATACATTGGCGGGCCGCAAAGCGGCCCGCAGTTTGCCCACCCGTGCCTTACATCATTGAGTACTCATGAAGCTTGATCCCGACGTTTAATTATATTTTCGTACACTCTAGAAGTCATCGAATTATATTATTCTCGAAGGTCCACAACTTCATTTAACATTTTTTTTCCCCAGGCTGTGTGTGAGACCAAACAACTTTACCTGGCAGAGATCAACGATCAGGCTGAATATGATATCATTGAAATAGAGATTGGTGAGTTAGATTAACGTAATATCAAATTAATGTGATCAATAAATGATTAACGTGAGTAAAATTAAATTAATATGATCAATAAATGATTAACGTGAGTAAAATTAAAATAATGTGATCAATAAATGATTAACGTGAGTAAAATTAAATTAATGTGATCAATAAATGATTAACGTGAGTAAAATTAAATTAACGTGATCAATAAATGATTAACGTGAGTAAAATTAAATTAACGTGATCAATAAATGATTAACGTGAGTAAAATTAAATTAACGTGATCAATAAATGATTAACGTGAGTAAAATTAAATTAATATGATCAATAAATGATTAACGTGAGTAAAATTAAAATAATGTGATCAATAAATGATTAACGTGAGTAAAATTAAATTAATGTGATCAATAAATGATTAACGTGAGTAAAATTAAATTAACGTGATCAATAAATGATTAACGTGAGTAAAATTAAATTAACGTGATCAATAAATGATTAACGTGAGTAAAATTAAATTAACGTGATCAATAAATGATTAACGTGAGTAATATTAGATTTACACGAGTTTTGCAATCACCTTGTTGCCATGAAGCATGCGTCGTAATTTCTTTTAATGTGTTCATGCTGCATAAACAAAGCTGGCATTATAATTTCTCTATTTGACAGCTTCTTTTGCTGTAGATGATTCGCCTGTACTCATAGCTGGCAAGAAAAGGGCAGACAGTAATGAATGGATTTCTCAAAGCACTGGCGCTAAGGTGATTACTATTGGATATACATAAATCTCTTAATCCGAATTGAATCCATTCTTGAAAACCTATCAAAGTGGCTATGATCGAGGGGAAAGGATATTTAAGAATACACTATATATATTACACAAGTTTCAAAGTAAAAATTAAAGAAAATATTTTTGAATGTATAAGTTCAGGAACTGCTTATAAAACATATAACATGAATTTTTTAAATGTATAAGTTTGGGAACTGCTTTCAAAATAAATAACATGAAAGTTCTTGGGGACGGAAGGCCTGGTTTTTATTATAATTGGTTATATAGGCAGGTAGTGGTAATCAGCCCCGTAGCGTGAAAATTCTACAGCAGGGGGGAGGGGGGCAGGTAATACATTTTACTGAGTAGAACAAATAAGCAGAGCCCCCCCCCCCCCGCACGCTATGGGCCTGATGGTAATTGATGTCTGATATATAATGCATACATGTATTTCATTTTAGTTTATGAATGATAAAAGTTAAATAAAATTGTAATATTTTTTCAAAGATTGGAGTGGTTGAGGCTGTCTATTACATAATTAGAAAAGGAGGGGTGGGAGGAGTATGAATGTTGTTATAAAGGAGGATGACATGATCATTTTGATCATAAACAATAGAACTACATTTACTCAATGGTTTATAGTCTAGCCCTGACCTATACAATATTTAAGTGGTCCCTTGTAAACTATAAAACTTCATTTACTCAAAAACTTATACTTTTTTACCCTGCCCTATATAACACATACAGGTCTCATTCTTCGACTGGGGTGCTGGTGAACCAGTGATGGCCAGTCTCAGCAGTGATTGTCTAGCACTGAAGATTACAGGAGGTCTGGCTGAAATGGTGTCCGTTCCTTGTTCTGCGGACAGATACAAGTTCTACTTCTTGTGTGAGAAGAGCCTACAGTAACAACTACCTTATCCAACCCACTTTTAGTGGAGTGACACCTTGAGGAAATGATTCCAGTAGAATACTCGACCAGTAAAATGTATATACAAAAAACAAACAAATAAGGCTTGTATATATTTTTAAAGGAAACGTTTGATAGTTACAGCATGCAAAATAAAACATATTGAAGTATTCCTAACTACTCTGTGAGTTGATGCCTGCAGAAGTGTTTGAAGAATTCATTAAACCATAAGCACATTTATGTTATTAATATGTATAAATGTATCGATTTTTACTGTACAACAAATAGCCATTTGTAAAATGTCTGTATCGGAGCTTCTCAACAGTAGAAGTGGAAAACTGAGATTCTGTGAAGCCATTTAAGTGTTAATCAAAAAAATAAAAACAGCTGTATTCAACTGAAAAGTGTTTTAAACACGAGTGTGGCTAAACACATGCTGTAGGTGTTTTACGTGCAATATTGAACTATTTTCCCTATCCCTACCTAAAGATATAAATGTTCTGTGATAAATAATAGTAAACTGTTATAAAATTGCATAATTTGAGCGTACGGTGACTTAAAAAGACCTATTATGGTCCTTGTTGTCAGTTCATGTATTTACACATGTATGCTAACAATATATCAGGCTGAATCAGCTCAAAGGGAATAAACTCAGTGATTATTCAAATATGTTTTCTCTATTTAATCAGGAGATTTCTGCATCATCATTTCAACAAAAACTGTTCTATTTCCTACTGTGACTCCCATAAATCTAATGCTGCTCAAACTTCATTTCAGACACATAAAATAAAAACAGGAGTTAACATTTCACAATGTTTTATTTACATCTGAGTTAAGGAGTGTAACAAAGGCTGTGTCGTATAAATGTAAGAACATTAATCATAACATAGATAGGAATAAAATGTCCACATCTAGGTTTTTTTAAAAATTAGAGAAACCTTTCTGCAAATTTTGATGAAAAATAGAACGACTCAAGCAAGGATGCAATAAAAATAAAAAGTTTAAAAAGCCAGAATATGAAATACTGGTTTACTGTGTCATTTCGCAGTATATAACAAACTATTACAAAGTGATTAATACTGAATAATGATACATAGTTCAATCAAAAAGTAACCTGAACACAAAGTACACTCCCCACAATTGATTGTAAAAAAAAAATAAACAAAAAAATTTCTTAAAATACAATATAAACAAAATGTTGAAAAAAAAAAAGGAAATTTAAAAATCATTCAAGCAGTATATGCAAATTAATTTTATGGAAAGTGATTTGAAAAATGTGCAAGCATACATAGTACATTATATATATAGACATAGTATCTAATTCTGTTACTACAAGTAGAGAATACTATTGTTTCATGGATACTTTACATATATACAAAAAGATTTCTTACTAGATTAACAAAAAAACAACTGCTTTTTGTTTTTCATAAAAGCAGACTTTTCTTAAAAACAATAATGGCTACCATTCCATAATTTGAGGATTAATATACTCACTCAGAGTATGACATTTTAGTGTTGCCCAAATACATTAACCAGTCAAAGTTGATAAAAATCAAATAAAAAAAAAGTGTAATCAGAATATAAATTTTGCAACAAACTTTTGTGGAAATAAAGTTAAAAATGTAGTGAAAAAAATAACCTTTGACCTCAAACTCTATCATTTTTATTTACAAATATGTTCATATTTATAAAAACAAAATTGGATTGGAACAAATATTAATGTACAGATTTAAAAAAAAAACAGTTCATAGACAAACCTGTAGAAAGGGAAACATATCAGATACCATGCATTTGATACATTTCTACTCTCAATGAAACAGTTTCTAAACTTTAGATAAGAAAGATTTAAAAAAAAAAAAGGTAAAAAATATGTAATGAGAAATTATGCACCTATTGTGGGCAAAAAAAAAAGTTAAGTTAGGAAGGAAGTTTGAATTTTAAATAAAGTTTCAAGGGGATGTTTTCTGTAGGAATCAATTCAAGTGAATGTTGTATACTGTTTGTACAATTCAAGTGAATGTTGTATACTATTTGTAAAACAACTCCACTCACACTATTTATAAGGCCACTGGGCCAAGCTGCCATTTACGGGCTAATTTAAATCCATGTATCAAGTAAAAGATTTCTTCTAACTGAATCATTTAGATTCAAGGAGTGGCGTGTAATTTAAAATTTTATTATACTTAACTTAGTTTGCTATATATCTGCTTGAAGCAGCATGATTTTAATCGCATGGTAAATGAAAAAAAAATAAATTAAAAACTATAACAAGTAAACAAAGCAACAAATATTACATAATAAATTAATTAAAACACCTTAATAGGGATAATGATATCGAGTATAGATTGTTGAACAGATTACATACAAGTTTTAACTTCTCAATTCAACATTATTTTAACGAAAACTGATTTTTTTATCCAAATGTTCAAAGAAAAGGTACGCTCGTCACATTAGACATAATGCATGTAAATAATTTTTGTAGAAGAAGAAAAAGGTGTGCAACTTTTACTTTTTGACAAAATAATAGTCAGGTGTCATAAATAGGTATAAAAATAAATACTTTTATTAGAACCATCTCTAAACCTTCATAATAATAGAAATGGTACTATTTCTGACTCCTTGCGTTTTCTTGATTAAATGGTTGAAGAAGCTTTGATAAATGGAAAGTTATGGACTTCCATCCCTAAAAAGAAAATATAACATGAAGCACATGAAATCATTTAACAATTACTATGCTAAAAAGGCTTCTTTGACTTAAGTTCACAGTTGACATCACAATTAACGACCCAAAACTAAAACAAGCAATTAAGCCTGTTCCATTCTGGACACAGGACGTGTTAGAGCATTTTCGTATTACATAACAATCTCTTATATTTTGGCCTTGAGAGGTCAAATCGCGAAATGGACTTTTGATGTACACTTGGCAGGCCAAGACCTACACAATGATATATACATCATGGGTCTAGGACTTATGGTTGCTGAGATATAGGGCGGTCCATTATTAATATAGCTTATATAGTAAAAAACAGCACTTTATAAGGCCCCATTTACGGCCCTGAGAGGTCCTATCGTGAAATGGAAAAAAAGTCATTTCTTGGTAGGCCAAGACCTACAAAATGATATATACATCATGGGTCTAGGACTTATAGTTGCTGAGTTATAGCGTTCCTTTATTAATATAGCTTATATAGTAAAAAACGGTACTAAGGCCCCTTTTACGGCCCTGAGAGGTCAGATCGCGAAATGGAAAAAAGTCATTTCTTGGCAGGCCAAGACCTACAAAATGATATATACATCATGGGTCTAGGACTTATGGTTATTGAGATCTAGGGTGATGACAGACAGACAGACAAAACGGGGACAATGGAGCATTTTTTTTCGAAAATGCTCTAAAAACTGATCTGATAGAATGGATTTGTCTTTCCGAACTCCAAATTTAAAAAATAGACTAAAAGCAAAGAGTAAAAAAACCTTATTGCCTCTAAAATGTATAGTTAAATATAAATAAAACTTACGTAGTAAACATCAATTCATCTGTAGTATCCATTGCAATGTCAGCACTAGTGTCATAATCTGAGTGATCATTTCTGAAATAAAAAGATTAAAAAAAAAAAACATTAAAAAATTTGAATAAAGAACTTAAGAAGATAAATATAATCTGATGAGGATTTCATAATTAAGCTAAGTTTTACATTTGTTGTGTAAGAAATCAAACAGACAAATCTCCAGGGATACAGAAAGTCACTAAGAAAAAATTGTGTGTATTATTTATTGTGACACACTAATCTTCTTTATTAAATAATTTTAAAACCCTATGATAGAGATAAAATATCTCTCTAATGGAGAACCAGACTGATTGTTAATACAGTGAAATGTCGTTATAACGAAATTGACGGGGATTCGAAATTCGTTCGTAATACTGAAAATTTGTTACACTGAAATCACGGAGGGGGGGGGGGGGGGGCGACGATGACATTTTCTGTTCATAATATGTGGATATAGTTCATTTGGGTATCAATGCAAATATATTGTGTCATTTTACTAGTTTTTCCAAAGATATTTAGCTAAAAATATGTTAAATATTCTCCCCGTTTATTTCTTTTTAGTTAAGCTAGTAATTTAGCTTTCAGCTTTCGTTACCGCTAACGGTCATTGAACTAAGGGACGTAATTCATTTATTTTTTTAAGTTATTCAACATGACTTACTTCACTTAATTTATAAGAAACCCACTACGGCTATCTTACTGATATTGTCTGATTTATTAAACGAAATAATTTTAAAAATATATTTATTTACTTTTGTAAATGGATTAAATTTATTATAATTAGAAAAAAAGTATAGTTCAAAGTCACACAAAGGTCAAATAAATAACTCATTTATTCTTCCATTCCTGTATTATTACCGGTAGTTTATTAACATCTTGGCAAAATGCAGTCTTCTGTCCATTAAGTCCCTATCACAAACATAAGATCACCATTTTCTAAAAAAAAATTGCGACCGTCTATCAAGCCCCTACCGAAAACAATAAGATTGTTTTTTACTAAAACTATCAAGTCAAGCCGTCGCTTGGCTGTCTCGTGACGTCTTAACTCTCTTCCTCTCCCCTTCCCGACCTTGCTAAAACTCTCATCCACCCCCCCACGAGTTTGTTGTTACGTAATTGTGACAATGCCACTCACAAACCCCCCCC
Organism: Bulinus truncatus; assembly: GCA_021962125.1. Lineage (NCBI taxonomy): Eukaryota > Metazoa > Mollusca > Gastropoda > Planorbidae > Bulinus > Bulinus truncatus. The sequence goes on along the minus strand of JAGDYQ010000079.1, from coordinate 4,082,728 downwards.
CCCCGCCGTTCCAAGACGATACTTGTCTCAGTACTGCACCTGGTGGAATTTATGTTTACTATCCTCATCAGTAGAGGTTAAAGGACTCCTCTCACACTCCCCCCTCCCATTATTTAGTAACTGTGAATGTCGTTTGAGGTCAAGTTGACTTGAGTTTTAAAAATTTGCCGAATTAAATTTTTTTTTTGGTAAGGGGATAAAATTAAATATCTGCAAAAACGGCTATTTTTTTTTGCAATACTGAAAATACGAAATTCGTTACAACGACACTTTTTAACAGATGTTATATAAGCGAAGGGGAAGGGGCAAAAAAAAAATTTGCTGTACTGAATAATTCGTTACACTGACGTTCGTTATAACGACATTTCACTGTACATATATTTAGACCAACATAAAAGTTTATGAACACCTAATCTACCAAATTTTACTTAGAATTTCATTTCCTGTCTCCCAACTTTATTTTGGGGCCCAGCTGATTTTAAGGGTGCCATATTTTAAAAATTCAATGAAAAAAATTAATAATCAATTAACTTAAAATTTTCAACACAAAGACAAAATTAATTGTAGATTTATAAGAAAAATATTTAGTATGAATAAGATAAGTTGAATTCTAAGAAAAAATATACAGGAAAAAAAATTGTGTCACGTCAAATTTCAAGCCCGTGCCTAAGAATCTTTAATAGTTAGCAATATCCCGACCATCATCTCTGTACTGCTTTCATCACCCAAAATCTCAGCTGATTCAAAATTAAATAAAGTAATATTGTCAGCACTGCATCTCATTATTTATGTATACAGGCACTGAGGTCCTTGAGGCCAGGTTGCAGGAACTGACAACTCTGGTGGAAACATTGAATACCACAATTGTCTATCTTGAACAAAAACTGGAACCTGTATATAATTTAAGACCATCAAATACATTTTCATATTTGTAAAAATAAAAAATTTCCAAGCATCTCTGCTAACTCTTCAAGTTGTTAAGATTAATAAGAGACCTAGGAAAGCAGACTGTGAAAAATATAGGTAATGACTTATCTGATTCTTGTCTAGCTATATACTATTCCTGCCTATCTGAGCCTAGAGGAAGGGCATTACGTGTTCTATAATAACTGATCAATAGTGTATCAAGAGATGATATCTTATCCAGGAATAGTCCTCACAGGTCATTTCTACCAGGGCTCATTAGTCTATTCAGTACTATAAAATCAATCCACACAATTTTTTTATTTTTACCTAGTGGCTCTGCATGAGAAAAATACAATTCTCTTCAGCTTGACATTGTAGAAGAAATAATTGAAGGACCAGATGCATCCATCTTCGCTGAATGGATCTGATGAAAGATCTGGATTGTAGCTGAAAAGAAAATATCAATTTAAATTCAGTTAAAACACAGGCTATTCACTGTCATGTGTAATAAAATGTATGTATATCAAAGTATCTGCAATTTTATCTATATTTATAACTTCTTTACTGATCTTTTACTTTTTACTTGCTGCCTGTACATCATAAGAATAATCACCAACCTATAAATATAGCAATCTTTTAAGCATATTTCTTCATCAACTGCAGTCCACAATTGTTGCTTGAATGCACCAAATCTATCCCCGGCTGCAGCAAAAAGTGAAGAATTGATATTCTGCTCAACCCACTGTAAAGGAACAAATCAGATTACAAATTTGTAACCATCTTTAACTGATTAATCATAATGATACAATTTAGCAGTGTAGTTGAAATGATTATATTTTAAATTCAGTAAGTTAGATTAGTAACTAATAAAAAGATTTAAAGTGTTACCTAAGAACATAAATTGAGATATTACATTACTTACATCCAAACTGGTTTCTCTACAAAACTCAGAGCTTTTAGCAGTACTGAAGTCATAATCAGGGTTAAAGGAAGCATTAAGAGTTGAAATGAGGTAGAAAAGTGTTTTAGTGGAAATCGTGTCACATATGGTCCCACCCTCTTCATGACTGCCAACTAGCAATGTATTTCCACTAAATAAATAGAAAAAATTATTAGAGTAATAAATTTAAACACACAAGCTTTTTTTTTATAGCATATTTTGCCAGAAGACTTAAAATGTTTAGCTTAATATGCTCATTAAAATAGCTTTGCTCGGTGTAAGCAACTCAAAGAACATAAAAAAAACCAACTCATTAGGGCTGGATGTGCTGTAAGTGTAGCCGTGAGCCTGTGGTGGGGACAGAGCTTGCAGTCCTCCTGGCGCTTCTCTGTTTTCTTCATTCAGTGTTTTAAAGAGACGTTTGTCATTGCCAGCCATTTTGCACGAGTAACTCTCTATACTGAATACGAGATAATAAAAAAAAATTACAAACAGAATGGGTGATAATTTACTATATGTAATGAAAACTATTCCCAAGATCTAATATCTATATTATTAAATTTAATATGAAATGTTCTCTAAAAGTTTTTTAAAAAATGCCTTTTATAAGAAAATTAAAACAAGATTCAATTTATTCATTTTAAAACTGCATAAGAAATTTCCTTCCAACTGATCGTAAACCACCTCATCCTTCAGTCACTTTCTTCAAATGAAAAGATCCAAACAAGCACACACACAGATTTTTTTTTTTAGTTAAAAACTAAATTTTGGAATTTTCTTTATATTTTCTCACATTTTTTGTAACTGTCAAAATAAGTAACAGTATTAATACTAATATGATATTAACAAATATATATACACATTTATATACCACTAATATACTGACCGGAAATCAAGATGTGTGTTGCTATTTTCAATGTCCATAGATAAAGCTGAATTTACTGCTTCAAAATTTGAATTCTCTAGCAGTTTCATTTCTTTTATATGTAGTAGGTTTTTTGAATTAAAATATTTAGAATAAATCCCAAAATGAGCAAAGGAAACTTAACACAAATTAGATAATCCAAGATATTAATACTTGTCACCCTTGTGGCTTTTCCTTCTCTATAAGTTGTATCCTGCTAATTTACTTAACTCAATAAAAAATAGCAAATGAAGGTTTTAAAATCACTAAACAATATATTTGAAAGCTCAGATGTTCTTAATGTGGTTACTGAAAATCACAATGATTCTTAATATGTAATTAAAACTGCAGTGATTCCTTTAAAAGTTGCGAAAACTGTAAGGCACAACAAATGTTCTTTAAGAAACTTTTCGGGTGGGCTAAACAAAGTCTGTGTTTACCGCTAGCTTGACTAAAGCCACTAAAATATGAAGTCTTTTCATCTGTATAAACCATCAAACATTCTTCTGTGGCCATCTCAGCCAACATATTAACAAAATAATACTTATCAGGATCTAATGCCAAATACAAACAATTTCCCACGAAAATCAAAATAATGAAATAACAAGGAAGAGTATTGAATTGCAGCAAGGTTTATCCTCCTCAAAGTTGAGTGCAACTACTTACACAAATGTTCAAAGAATCCAGAATTTAAAAAATAGTTATACACTGGTAATTTAATAATGATACATTCCAATTACACACAAAATCAATTTCAAAAAGAAATACAAATACTGCTAATGTCGTCCATTTGTAAATAACAGTCCCATGATCCTCTTCAAGACAAACAAAGGAATTGTTGCCAAACTGAATTAAAAAAAAAATTAAATTTGCACATTAACAAGTTGCATCAGAGTTATTTTTTTCCTCTTACGATAGATTACACCATTTAGAGAGTGAAAAATGAATCATATTTTAGTCTTAAATAAGCCTCGATTCTATAGACAACATAAATACTCTTAATACAATTAAATTCTTTTGCTTTTTCCAAAAAGAAATAAACAAACCGAGAGCGAGAGTATATCCTATGTCTAAGTCTAAACTAGTCTAAAGCTATCAAGCTTTATTTTTATTAATAATATAAAAAAATATAGGGCAATAGGGTGCTTAATTTAACCGCATAGGGCATTAATGGATGAGGATTGATGTATTAGGTAACCAGTAAAAATTTCAGTCAAAAAGATTGACATTAACAGACTGCTCAAAGGGTCTCCTTCTTTTGGCATATTCGTAAGCAGGAACGAGGCGTAATTGTAGCCGGTCTAACTCTTAGAGAAAAATTGATTGATGTTTTTATAGCCATATACAAAGCACAAACGAACAAAGATCTATATATTTGTATAAAGTATTGGACTAATAATATACACAATTTATATATAACTGATGTTATATATATTTAAACTTGTAGTCATTTTATTATGAATGATTATGCTAACTATATTCAATACACACAAGACCATTTTATAGCTATATAATGGTCCTGTGTGCATTGAATATAGTTAGCATAATCTTTCATAATAAAATGATTACAAATTTAAATATATATAAAATTTATTTATTTATATATCTATATAGTTTATAGCGCACATCCCAACGACACAGAAACCCAATGCTGTTGCCAAGCTGAAAGCATTGTACGAGAGATATGTTAAGCTTGGCAAGAACAAAGGCTGTCGAAGTGATAGGCAGATGGAGTTGAAAGTTGAATTTTTCCAGCTGATGAATCAACAACAGTATCACTGTCAACAAGTACAATATATAGAGCTAGAAAAAATGTTTGCCAATCAGTCACAGTAAACCAGAAGGAGATGTTGCTCATTTTGATGAAAAATTACTACCAGATGTTGGTGGCCAATCAGACGAGCTAGTTGATCGAATGCCAATTGTTGTGTCTTGAGTGAAGGTTGAAGAGCTTCTGACAATTCTACAACTTCCAAGATCAACTGGTGAATTAATGGGTAAAGCTGTGGTTCAGATACTACATGAGTTGAAAGGTGTCCCAGAATGGCTGGCTGGTCTTTGTTTTGATACAACAAGTTCTAACACAGGAGTTCATATTTGCGCCATGACAGTTATTCAGCTGATGTTTGACAAAAGCCTTCTATTTCATGCATGCCGTCATCAAATCTCTAATATAATATCAGCAGCAGTGTTTGACAAGTTGTTTAAATCATCTGGACCACACTTTTCACTGTTCAAATGTTTCAAAGAAACGTGACCGACCTTTGATACATCACGATTTGCTGCTATTGATGTCTCTACATCCAGCTCATAGTTGACAAACAGTGAGAAAGCTTGGCTTTATGAGAGAAAAGCAGACCATGATGCTTAAAGGGGCCCAACATGAGTACACTATTATTTGATTAACAGGAATTCTCTATCAAAATAGTATACACATATATGTTACTTACTAATTGTATAACAAACATCATTTCATGTCTTATAGGTTCTCTGCTATACTGGGTCAAATATTGATGAAAACTCTCTGAAGTGCAATGTTTGGAAATTTTTAGGGCATTCTTTGTTCAAGCTACACTTGAGATAAATACATCATTCAACTCAGGATAAAACAATGAGTAAATACTGAAAATTTCAGTCTGATATCTCTTTTAGTTTTTGAAATATTCACTTTCAAATATCGCGAAAACGTAAATGTTACGCGAACTCGCGACTACCCTTAAAACTTCAAAAATCATATCTCACAAAGTTTTTGACCAAATGGTCTGAAATTTTCAGGAATCACTCAACTTTGAATGTACAACAAGCCCTGAAAATTTAAAAAAGATCTGAGAGGGTTGGGCGAACAATTGTCAAAAAAACTGGTTGAGTTGACATGGAATGACCCTTTTGCAAAAAAAAAAAAACAACTTTAAAGTTTGATGCTAATGAGCAGTCACTTAGACTCAATATTTTTTCCTATAATTGGCCATCGTATTACTGACCCGAAACCTCGCATTTCTGGGGGGTATGCAAAAGTGAATTAAACAATTTTTTTTCACCATTATCTTTTTAAACACTCTAGTGCTTAAATTAAAGATTCTCCAAACACCTTAGTGACTTAGTGTCTTATGTCGAGAGAAAGATAGATGCGCTTCAAAAATTAGACAAGTCGGCAGCACCAAATGAAAGTGCATTCTTTTCACCACTAATTATTATTTATTAGATGCTTACTGAATTTTAGCCCAAAGAAATTCGATAGTAAGGAAAAGAAATTAACTGAAAAATCATTTGTGATGTGTGTGTGTGTGTATGTATTAAGTCATTTAATTTAAAAATAACCTCCTCATCGAACCGGAAGTGATTGTATGTTTACACTGGTGAACGTTTTCTTTCATTATATCTTTTAAACATGTGTCCTTTTTAAAATTATTTATAGTAATTTCACCTATAAATGGCAGTATTCTACAAGAAACTTATTGCCAAAAACGTAAAATATTCCTTTTATGACATACAGTTTAGTTATTATTCTTTTGTAGCTTAAGTATATTTTTTGCAGTGTTACTTGTGGCTACTCCATCCTTCAAGACCTTCGTGTCATTCATGAGTTATTGAAACTAAGATAGGGGTGGGCAAACTTTTTGGCCAAAATTTATAAGAAGGGCCTGATCAAGAGCAGATAGATGGTCTGTTTATATGAACTAATAAGAATTAAATGTAAATGTCATTGATGTGAATGAGCAGTGCCAGCGGGAAGTAGGCTGTACTGGGGCCTTGGCCCATGACTGTGTTTAGTCTAAAGTGTTTAGTCAGTTTAGACTTTACTTTTTTAGTGTTTACCGCAAGTTTGACTAAAGTCACTAAAGACACTACAATATTAAGTCTTTTCATCTGTTTGCTTGGTGAAACTGAAAGTAAACACTAAACTTTCATTCTAAGGTTCTAATGGAGCTGGGTATATAAATCTTTTTTTTTTTTTGAAAAAAATTTAATATAGCCTATATTATAGGTGAATATTGATTAAGTTTGTGTAGACTAGGGTGGTCCAAAAAAAAGTAAAAAAAATTTTTGTTTTATTTTCTTTGATTTAAACCCCACATTTGATTACCACAAAAAAAGTAGTCAGAAATATAAAATTTCATAATTTTCAGATGAAATTTAGAGGTTGCACAAGCTCTTTACAAATTTAGGTATGTTCTCCATTTACCACATTTTATCCCGAATATTGATGAACCTATATAAAGTCTGTTTTGTTCTGTGATGTTTATAATGTGTAACTGTTAAATATTTATGTTGGTTGCAAATGTTGCCCTTATTACACTCAATGTCTATTTGCACTTATTGACATTAATATTAATAATGAATGGAAAGCTCAGAGAAAAGAGGGATCAGAGAGGTTATTGCAAAAAGTGAAAAATGACCAGGAAACTCTAAAAGTTCTCAAATGTCCAGCACGTTATTGCAATTTTCTTCTGACAGCAGTTCATATGAAAGGGTCACTGAAAAAAATGAACATGATGAAGAATTTTTGATTAGTGCATCACAGAAATGAACAAAATGTGCAGAAACTGCTCCAACAAAGTCTGTTCTGTCCAAAGAAGTTGCTGCAGCATTAGAAAGATCACAAATTAGTGATCGTACAGCAGTCATTTACTAGCTGCTACAGCTCACGATGTTAGTGACATGACATTAAGTCGAAGTACTGTACAGCGTGTGAGAGCTGAGATTAGGAAAAAAACAGCACAAGAAGTTAAAGAATTGTTTGATCTACAAGTACCATTAACTGTACATTGGGATGGAAAATTGCTTCCAGATCTTACAGCCAGGGAGAATGTTGAGAGATTGCCAGTGATTGTAACAGGACTGCAAATAGAGTGCTTGCTAGGTGTACCAAAATTGGCTTCAGGGACAGGTGACAGTCAAGCTCAAGCTGTAGTTGAATGTCTGAAGGACTAGGAAATTTGTGAAAAAGTAGTAGCATTAAGTTTTGACACAACAGCAAGTAACACTGGGGATTCCAAAGGGGTCTGTGTTTTAATTTGAAAGCTGCTTGAAAAAAGTCTTATTCATCTTGTTTGCCACCACCATATGTTGGAAATTGTTCTGGAAAAAGTGTTCACCGCATTGAAGATAAGTGAGCCTTAATCTGGACCTGATATTTCACTTTTCAAACGATTTAAAGAGCAGTGGCATTTTATGGAGAATGGATCCTATGATACTGCAGATGGGATAACTGAAGTAGACCTTTTCAAAGAGAGCACATTGCAGTTTGCAAATGACAATCTTCAAATTCGTTACCCATGAGATGATTACATAGAATTTTCGGAACTGGCTGTCATATTTCTTGGAGGAACACCACCATGTGGGATTCATTTCCATGCTCCAGGAGCTGTACACAGAGCACATTGGATGGCAAGAATGATTTATTGCTACAAGATGTGGATGTTTAAGAAGCAGTTTAAGCTGAAGCCTTCTGGAGAACAAGGACTGTTTCAGTTCCTCTGTTTTGTTTCTAGTACTTATATGAAACTGTGGTTCAAAGCCCCACAGCCAGCAAGGGCGCCATCAAATGACCAACAATTTCTGAAGGATTTAAAAAAATATAACTCCATCAATTCAGTTATTGGAAAAGCAGCAAAAAAAGCTTTCAGTCGACATTTATGGTATCTAAGTGAAATTACAGTGGGCCTCGCTTTTTTGATGAAAATATTGATCCCAAGCAAAAGGTTCAGATGCTTAAAAATATACAAGAAAAACAAATCGAGCTCAGCGCTTTTGTTCTATTTTTTTTCTCTATTTTCCATTTTTTTAAAATAAATAAATAAGTGACCAATTTAGGAAATTAAAAACAAAAGCTATTAATTTAATGTAGTAAACGTAAAGTTCAGTTGTTAGTTTATTAAGCTAATGCACGTATCCATGAAATATTAAGCATACAGGTACTGATAAAAAAATGTATGTGGCTTTCGCCTTTGACCAATCTACTAATTTCTACTAGTGACACAGTAATTCTGTTTTTTTTTTTTTATTTATACATATTTTATAAGTAGGTCTATAAATTAAAGTATCAGTACTGTAACATTCTATGACTGATATTTGCCCTATTTAGTTTCTGTTAAAAACATCTGTATTCCCTCTTGCTCAGTGTTTTTAAAATAATTTTTATAGAATCGATCAGTCCAGTGTTTCGATTTCCCCTAGGTTTTTATTAAATATTTTTTGTTGAATAAAGTATTTGAATAAATCAAAATTAATAGTTAAGAACTAAAAAGAAAAAAATCACAGTCAAATAATGACATCATTTTCTTCTTAAACCCAGTATTTATATTGTTTATAACCCTGTGATGTGACTAGTGTCTACTCTAGATGGATTACATTAACATCAATAATGACTGTTCAATAAAAATTAAATAAAAATCAGACACATTGCCTAAATACATTTCTATATTAATTGTCAAATTCAGTTTTATTGAAATAAAGATGATAAAAAAAAACCCAACATTAATAAATATGAAAACAGCCTATTTTAATCGCAGGCGAATGGAAGCACATCTTCTTGAAGTATAAACAAAAAATCTATGATGAAAACTGGTAGAATTTGGTCTTGGCTGGCTTTTTATTTTAATGGAAATAACCTTTTTACAACCTGCTTCCACAAAAATGTTCATGGGCTTAGTCACTGTGAAAAAAAAAATGAATGATTAACATGTCATGGTATCAAACTGTTTTAGCTTTGGTATATTCCTATCTTTAAGGTCTAAGCCAGACATGGGCAAACTATGGTCAGCTGACCAAGGATGGACTGTTTGATTTTTTTTACATAGCTCGTTTATATTTTTTAACAAAGACACTTCATCTACTCTTTGTCTTGCCCTTTTGTTAAATTTCTATTATTGGTCTGGTCGTTCTTTCAAATTTAAGATCGCATTGCAGCCTGTGATTAAAAAAAAGTTTGTCTACCTCTGGTCTTAGCTATAGATCAAGTTATAAATGCCAGAAAAACAGAGCTATGTAAACATATTCAAAGATAGGATAATTTAACACTTTCAAGATTATATTTAGAGTCCTCAATATTTGATGGTCATATGTATAATCATGGGCCTAAATTTAGTTTGTGTTAAGAGATCATAAATGTAGATGTAGTACTATTTTTCGTGAGTAGCTTAATAATGGGACTTTACCAGTATTGAGTAAAATAGATAAATTGGCATTATACCAGAATTGTATAATTTTAGCTCACCAGGAATATCTTGAATAGCTTCCAACATGCTGACTTTAAAGAAGTTGAATCAAAAGTAGAACAGCTTGTCAGAGTTGCACCACTATGGAAGGAAAAAAAAATGTATGCTATACAATTTCTTTTTTTTTTTTTTTTAATTTTCCTTAATTCTTCTTTAAACTCAGGATATAAAATTTAAGTATATAACTGAAGATTTTTCATGTGAGCAACAGGAATTTTTACATTATTAATTTTTTTTTTAATATTTAAATTACAAAATATTATAATTTTTTATTTCATTTTTCTAAATTTTGTACTGTTTTTGTTTTAAGAGATTCACACTTTGTAGTCAGTCTTTCACAACTAACACAATGTATACAAGGAAATACTTTAAACTTTGATAAGGTAAATTTTTCTGTGACTTTCAGTTCAAAATTAGCTTTTAGGAACACTTTTCTGCAGTTTTATTATACAATTTCAACACTTTAAATAATTTAAAAATATAATAAATGTATCACATTAAAAAATGTGGTTTACCTCTTATAAAGAAAAATTAAACTTTCAAACTTATTTTTAAATAAATTATGTTTACCAATATTGATTAAAATTTAAAAAGGCTTGATGATTTATTGGATTAGAAAAGAGTTTTTACTTGGGCAGATGTACATTGCCGCAGCAGCTCAATCGGTCACATTTTTTTGTTTGTTTACAGATTCAGGTTGAAAATAATGTAGCAGTAACTTTATCAGATGATTTATTGCATTTCAAAACAGAACCATCACAGTTTGCTCAGGTGATAAATTCAAGAAAAATATGATATTTAAAATTTTCTCCATCAGAATTTTATTTTATTTTTGTAATGATTGGATTCATTACATTTTTTTTTTGACAAAAATTTAAAGATGAGTTGTTACTGAATCAGGTGATTTGTTTTTTTTCATTTCATTATTGAACATTCCTTTTTTTCTAGAAAGTATTACAGGATGTTAAGACCCACTCTGTTAATTATGGCTACACAAATGAAGCTAGAGAAAACAAGAAACATGTGTGTGTTGAATTCAGGTAAAAAAATTTTTTTCTAGATTATTTTTTTTGGTAACTTAAAAATGTTAAATCCAAGGTTGTTCACTTTCTAATGTCAAATAGTATTATAAAAAAATGTAAATGTTAAATCACATGTTTGATGTTTCATGAAGCTCTCCAAATGTGGCCAAGCCTTTCCATGTAGGTCATTTGCGATCAACTATAATAGGAAATGTGATTTCTAATTTCTACGAAGCAGCGGGCCATACAGTCAAAAGAATCAACTGGATTGGTGATTGGGGAACCCAGTTTGGTAAATTATTTTTTTATATGTGCATTTAGTTTGGAGATTAGAAGGAAGGTGTGTTTCCTGTTATCTGATATGAAATCATTTAAATGTAGAATATTAACTAACTCTTTAAAAAATGAATATTTTTTTAAAAATAGGTTTGCTGGCAGTGGGCTTGGAAAGATTTTGTAATGTTGAACTTTTAAAACAAGATCCATTGTTAGAGTTGTTTAATGTAAGTATTTCATCAGTATCTGAGTTTAATAAATTGCTTTTAAACAGATCCATTTATCCAAGTTGGTCATTTCCATGAACAGCAAAACAAGAAAAAAAAATCAGAAAAAGAATAAACACATTTTGTTTGTTTTAATATGTTAGGCCGTGGATTGAAGGCTGGTGTGGTTTATAATGATATACAATGTAAAGTCATTGCTTGTAAATTCACTGCTGATAAAAGTCACTGCTGTATTGTTAAAATTTGAGCTGAAGATATGTTATTTATGAAACCTTTCAAAGATAGAAGATTTTTTTTCCCCTTATGTGCTATTTATAATTCTCTTTAACCTACCATAAGGTCTATGTGAAGATCAATCAATGTGTTATTTCTGAATGTGGCCAAGGTCCAGAGTCAACATCTCCAACCTACCAGGAAGGAATGTCTCTGTCTGCTCAGTTAGAAATAGGTAAAAATATTGTACTGGTCAAATTGTCTAGTATAACCAACGTTGATATATTTTCAATATATTTAAAATAAATTACATTGAATCTGTATCTTTTATTTTCTAATTATCTTTTTTTATTTTGTTTCTTAGGAGAAGAGAATTTGATGGCTGTGTGGAAACTTGTAAGAGATTTAAGTATTGAAGAACTCAATAAAATGTATCAGGTCAGTCGGTGAATTATTTCCTTTTCTTTAAACAACTTATTTTCGTTCCGATATGTATCACTCATCCAAGTGTAGAAATATATTTTTAATTTCTACATTAATTAAGTTTTCAACAAAGAATGAAAACCTACTGTCTTGAATATATTTCTTTATTGAAATACAGATTTCTTTTCAACTGTTAATTTCCACTGGTTAATTTCTTAAATGAATTTCAGCTTTTTAATTTGTATTTAGTTTGTTACAGCTTTACACTTTAATTAATTATACATTTAAAAATCAGGTCAGATCACTATATTAAATATTGTGGTGTTTTTTCCCAAAAATGATTGAAAGTTTTATTTTTCTAGTTTTGCTAGAAATGTTTTATTATTGAATTTTTGTTTGTCTCAGAGGCTGGGAGTACATTTCACACACATACTGTCAGAGTCAGATTACCACAGCAAAACTCAGGAAGTCTTGGAGCGTTTATCTCAGAAAAATCTACTTCATTATGAGTAAGCTGATTCTCCAGTTTAATTTTTGTCATTATTTTCACAATGCAACGCACTTTTAACTACATTTAGTAGGTTACCCTGCCTTCAGCCGGGTTGCGACCTATGGAGAATGGTCACTCTTGCCTTAAAAACCTCTGTCATTGTTTAATCACTTAAACATAAGGGTGTAAACATAAAGTAATCACCTGTAACCTCTAATTCAAGCAAACATATTTTACCTACAAATTATATAGGTTTCAGGGTCCTAATTCCTGCATATACACCAATGTCTTATTTAACATATACATGTATTACTAATACTGTCTTACAGATTGAGTTTGTTAAGTTTTCATATCTGATACATCTTAGTGAAATGTGAATGCACACAATTTAAAATTCATTTTCAATATATTTTGCCAGGGTAATAAACATTTGTTTTGATATACAAATTTGTATGTGTGGTTAACCTATCTCACAACATTTCTTTCTTTCTACTTTTACCAACATTAACTTAATCATTGCATATTGACAAACGTTGTCTGTTAATTTACTTGAGAAAATTTAGATAATGTAGTCATATGAAAGAACATTCTCTTCCTTTTATGCCATCAAAATTTGACTTCATTTCTTTATTTTATACCATCCATTACTGTCACTATGCAATTGTTTTTAATGGTCAAGTTTGGTGATTGTTGGTTGATCAATGTGGATTTTATGAGCCATAATGAACTTTCGCTACATACGTATGTATAGTGTTTTGCCTTTACATACATGTATTTAGATAGATATGCGACCCAGAAGAGTCTCATCAATATAAAAAAGGTAAACAATCACGACTGGGGAAATAGTTCTTATTTATTTTCAAATTTTAAAAGTCAAATATTTTTAATTCCCTCATATTCTTTACAAAACATAAACATAGACACCATGGTTTTAAAATTATCTAATTACTAGGGAGCGACCGATATGCCTTTTTACCGATAGTCCGATACCGATATTTTCCCCCAGCATTTTTACCGATACCGATAACGATATTTTCTTTTTAGGGGCTGTCCATTATTTATGTCAACAAATTTTTGGCGATTTTTACCCCCTCCCCCTTGTCAACAACTTGTCAAACTTCCAGAGACCCCCCTATAAAATTACGTCAACATTTGATTACCCCCCCTCCCCCCTAAAAAAGGTGGCTTCCAAAATGTTTATGTGGCAAAATTAGTAGGAATATAGTTAGTTTAATTAAAATACTGAATGTTAAGCGAGTGTGTAACACAGAACTACAAAAGCTGCTTAATTTTCCTATTTATTAAGTGATTATATTAAATTTAAAAAAGTAACATTGTTGACGTCAACTTTTCATGACCTCCCCCCTCCCCCTTGTCAACAATGGTCAAAAATTTTCTGACCCCCCCCCCATTTTGTTGACGTAATTAATGGACAGCCCCTTAAGCAACAACAATGCCAAACACGTGTTTTTCTCGTGCTACAGCTAATGACGTATGTCAACCCATGCTTACCCCTTCCCTGTCATATTTCGTGACACGTAAGTCTTGTTTCCCCCCCCCCCCCCCCCCCCCCCCAACCCTTTTCCATCCCAACAAAATACGCAGACAGATGTTCACTAATTGTATCATTCAAGGTCATACATTAGAATTAAGAAATGCCAATCCTATTGTTTCAAGGTCATATCTCTGATGTAGACGTGACAATTTCTGTGTACGGGTTTTTTTTTCCCTTTTTTTTAAATCTTGTCTGATCTGGTTATAGAATTGGGTTATTTAGTGATTTTTTTTTCTGCAACTCTGTTGTGAAAAAAAAAAAACAATGTATCGGCAGCCAAAAAACGGCCGGTCCGATAGTTAACCCATAGTGCCAATATCGGTTCGACTAACGGTCGCTCCCTACAACAATCGGTCGATCCGATATTAACCGATAGTGCCAATATCGGTCGCTCCCTACTAATTACGTGTATTTTTACAGTGACACATTTTATTGAAACATACATTTTCACATTAAAAAAAAACTCATTCTAAACTAAAAAAAATTAACACCATTATGTATTTATTCAATTTCTCTTTCAATTATAATATATCTATTATAGTTCAGGCAGTAAGGATGTGAACTGTTGAAAATTCACAGAAAACAAATGGATTAATAAAAAAAAAAATAAAAGCGAAATCCTGACAATTTAAAAGAAAACTAATTAATAAAGATCATTTTTATGGTCATTCTTGAGTGACATGCTAGTTTGGTAACTAACGATGTTATTTTCTATATTTCACAATCAATACACAATAGCATTCAAACGTCTTTTCTTTTATCTGTTAAGATTTTGGAACATTTCATTCATATTGTTATTTTTTTTAACCTATGTTAAAAAAATCAACATGCTGTTAAATTACAATAACTTTTACATGTATTTGATTTGATTTGTTGTAGCCATTCTATAGATTACTGCATTATTTGTTATTCATATATTATGTGTTACTTAGCTCAGATGGAGTTGGCTATGTCAAGATGGAATCACAAGATATTGGTAGAGCCAGTGTTGTCAAGAGTGATGGTTCTTCTTTGTACTTAACAAGGTCGGTCATATATAACATTGTCACCTTTGTCACTATGTAGTATTTTTCATTACAATGTTTCATAAACTTCTAAGTTAAAAGGATTAACAAATCTGCAAATTGTTAAATTCCAGAGATATCGCTTCTGCACTGGACAGACAGGATAAATTTTCATTTGATATTGTGCACTATGTTGTAAGTACAACTTTTTTTCACTTGAGTCAGGTTTTTTAAAATAGAAATATTGATTTTAAATCCTTACTATTTAACCTCAAAAAAGCAATTCTGTTAATGTTGAAGATTTTGATTAAGCTGCAACTGATAGAAAAGAAAATTGTGGCTCACCAATAAACAAATAATCAGGGAAGATAATAATGAATAATGCAACAAAAAAAAAGTTTTAGAATATTGAACTAGAGTTTTTTCATAATCTGTAAATAAGTTTTTCTTTCTATGGGCTTGTGGCTGTGTCCTCAATTCTTGTAACTCGCTTTTGGACCTGTTTGATTTAGTGAGAAGGGACACATGAAAATTCTTCAAGAAAATACAAAATTTTAACAATTTCGAGTTCATGAATTTACATTTTGTAGAATACTGAAGTGAATTACTTTTAGTAATGTTTATGAATTGAAAAAAATCTTCTTGAGATTGTCATGTCAAAAAAAACATGAAGCAGAGCCCAGGTGCAAAAGTGTGCAAAATAGTGCAGCTTTTTTTAGTCTTTTATAGACTTACAAAATTGATTTAATTATATTTTTGTGTGCAAAAACTAAAGAAGGTTTAATTCTTTCAAAACAAAAAAGTATATGACAGACCTTTAAAAAAAAATTAGCCTTTATTCAAATGCACTAAAAAGTAAAAAAAAAAATTCATTGTATCATACAAATATTTATATGAAATATCATCACTAAAATTAAATAGAGTGAATGATTACATTACACTGAACTAAATACTTGTATATCTTTTAAAAGTTTATAAGTAGCGATAACTAATCTGTACATCTTCATGGGCATCCATGCTTATATATTTTTAGAGCATTTTAAAAGAAGCCAATTTTTTTTTAAAATGCCTTATTATGTTTGTTTTTTTAAAATTGTAATTAATTAATTAATGTCCTATATTTGTGAAATTTTCCATTGATGTAGGTTGAGAATGGTCAGAGGGGACATTTTGTCAAATTAGCCAACACCTTACAGCAGCTTGGAGTGCCTTGGGCAAGAAGGTTTCATTGTATTTCATTCAACTTTTATGTCATAATATAATTAGCAAACAAAATTTTTTTTTAGTTTCACATCATTAGGTAGCCCAAACTGACATAAAAAAAACAGCTCACTGCGCTTGCAAGCTCATTTTAAGTTTCGGCTCAACTAGACTATTGAAACTCATAAAAGATATTCACCATTTTAAACATTATTTAAAGTACTTTTTATCATTTTTAATTATATTTTGCAATCATAAAAAAAGTTGAGTGAAAATGAAGATTTTATCCTATCACTGATCTCTCTTGGTTTTTACTCCTCCTATTCAGTTGACTTATAGCATTTTAACCCAAAACCTTTTGAGCTGAAAATCAATATAGATTATTCAGAAATAAATTAAATTTATTCTGATATCAATATGCAATGGATATTTTAAGGGTAACAAGATTAGCTATAGAATATAATTTTTATTTTCAATAATCTTATATTTTTTAGAAATAATTTTGTGAAACAAAATATCACCACTGGATTGTCAAACAATGTTATATATTTAATTAGAACATTACCAAAGGAAATTTTTCACAGCAAGTTTAATAAAGGCATATTAATGACCAGCTTGCAAAGTCATAGATCATGTTTTGTTCTGCGAAAGTTACTCTGCCAGCAACATTTGATTTTTTTTCATAAAAAAATATTTTAGTCTTGAACTCTTGGTTCATTACAAACCATTATAGGTTTCCAAAAATGTCAAAGAATTTTTTTTTTAAATATTTAAAAAATGTGCAAACACTGCATTTTTCTAAACCCCTTGTTGACTTAATGGGTAATTAGTAGGGAGCGACCGATATGCCTTTTAACCGATAGTCCGATACCGATATTTTTCTCCAGCATTTATACCAATACCGATACCAATATTTTTTTTAATCAACAACAATGCCAAACACGTGTTTTTCTCGTGCTGTAGTCCCAATCTAATGACGTATGTCAACCCATGTTCACCCCTTCCCTGTCATATTTCGTAGCACTTCGCCCACACGTGTCTTGTTCCCCCCCCCCAACTTCCCATCCCAAAAAAAAATACACACAGATGTTCACTAATTGTATCATTCAAGGTCATACATTAGAATTAAGAAATGCCAAACCTATTGTTTCAAGGTCATATCGCTGATGCAATTCTTGTGGACGTGACAATTTCTGTGTACGGGTTTTTTTTTCCTTTTTTTTTAAATCTTGTCTGATCTGGTTATAGAATTGGGTTATTTACGGATTTTCTTTGACTTTGCAAGCTATTTGTGAAAAAAAACAACAATGTATCGGCAGCCAAAAAACGGCCGGTCCGATAGTTAACCAATAGTGCCAGCCCCGTAGCCGGGGGGGGGGGGCGTGCCCCCCCCTCCCCGCTAGGTGTGGAGTGCCCCCGCTTAAAAAAAGAAGAAAACGAGGAAAAAATAAAGAAAAAGTAAAGGTGCCCCCTTGCTGGGTATTGGTGCCCCCCTGCTTACTTTGACCTGGCTACGGGCCTGCATAGTGCCAATATGGGTTCGACTATCGGTCGCTCCCTACAAAAATCGGTCGATCCGATATTAACCGATAGTGCCAATATCGGTCCGATACCGATCCGATTATCTGTCGCTCCCTAGTAATTAGTATATTTAAATTAGATATTTAAATGGTTAAAATAATAGTAAATGATTATTATTTTGAATGTGCTTTACATAGATCATTAAATAGTCAGTAAATTATTTAGTTAAGATTTATTGAATTTTAAAAAATTGTCATTCTTAATTTTTTTGTCTCCCTTTTTTATATTGTGACAGTGACAAAGTGCATAAAAATGACTTGAAACTTTTAATTAAAAATAATGAAAAATTGAGAGTTTTCCATGGTGTATTATGTAAATTTTGTGCATTTGAAGGCTGTCTGTGCTGTAATTTTACAGGTAATGCCATTGGAAAATGAGACTTGAAGGTTTTTCAGAAGGTGAAAAAATATGACATTACAAGTTCATGACTTTTTTTTTATTAAAATACTTCTGTTAACTTGCTGTGTCTGGCAGTTCTAAGTATAGACACATATAAGAATAGGATCTCTTAAAACTTATTGGTTATAAAACTGTGCACTGTTAGGTTTCACAAGAGATGGACCAGATGAGACAACTATAAAAAAAACAGATTAAGTTTCTATACTTTTTATAAATGAAATACATTATTATGGTTAGTTGACCATTGCAAAATGTTGGTGAGTCCATTTTTCTACTCTCAAAAGTATAAAATAAAAACTTTAAAAAAAGATATACTTTACTAAAATGTACTGAAATGAAAAAAATAATTCCTTAGGCTTAGATCATACAAATATTTATAGAGATTATATACACTAAATAAAAATATGAGTGCCAAATTGTTTCTCTTATATTATCAACATGACAAAGTTTCAATGTTGAAATTATATAAACTTTATATGTCTTTCGAACTCAATTCATTGCTAATATTAGTTAATCCTTATTAGTCACACTTTTTTTTGAGTCAATATTATTTTATTTAATGTATGATATGCTAATAAATTTAGTATCCGCATTTCTTAGAACACTAAGTTCTTTTCAATAATAAAAAAATGCAATAAGAAATTAAATTGAAAAATCAGTTTGGACTACCTAATCTTATTATCTTGCAGTGAAAAAAATAGCCAACTTTCTTCAAATAATAATTGCTTAAATAACTTATAAAAATCTTTTTTTTTACATACAGTAGTATTGATGACATCCACATAAGATTCGGTAGAATAAAAGGCATGAGCACTCGACAGGGAAATGTCGTGTTCCTGAGAGATGTTCTTGATGAGGCCAAGACACGTGTGTTAGAGACTATGTTGAAGAAATCAAGTGAGTCAGTGTATTTTAACTTCCTTGAATGCACTTCAATCTTTCATTTTCTAATTTATTGAATTTAAATTTTGATGCTTTTGTATGTATGTCTAAAAGAAATTACTTTGGTAAAATCTGCTTATATATTGAAAGATGCTGCTAAGTAAACAGTTGTCCTAAGTTTGTTATATATTGGAAGATGCTGCTAAGTAAACAGTTGTCCAAAGTTTGTTATATATTGGAAGATGCTGCTAAGTAAACAGTTGTTTTAAGTCACACACCAGAACAATAATGACCATTATCTTATTTGAGATTCACTGGTGTATACATGATATGAGAAAGTGTAACAGGGTTTAGTTATCATAACAGCTGCTGTGTTGACGTTGAATTTTTCAATGTAATGCTGATTTTATTTTTTTCCTTATTTTGCTTCTTGCAAAATTTAAAGTGAAACATTTTTAAACCAGGCAAAATGAAATTAAACTTCATTGTTAAAAAAAATTATGTTTCATGTTATAGCAAACAAAATTTAGTTACATGTTTTATAGAGACAAAAACCATATTACTATCATAAATTGTTTGCATGTAAAAGGGTGTGTGCTACAATTACTTCACAATTCCTGAAGCTACACCCCTTTCTTTAAATATAAAATCATAGCCATGCAATTTATTTATTGAAATAATTATAATTTTTCTCATTAGCCACTCGAGTGACCTCAGAGGACCTAGAAGGGACTGCAGACAAGTTGGGTGTGGCATGTATCATTCTTCAGGTATATCTATGTTTAGCAAGATGTTTTGTAAGCTTACTTTTTAGCTTATGTTAAACTTAAGTTTTCATTACCATTGTCGTATCCCACTTGTGCTCTAATTAAATCAGACGACACAACTCCTTGTATTGTAAAAGAATTAACTGAACTTTTTAATGCGTGATATTTACAGATGAGAATATGATAATACAATATAAACACTTGAGAAGATGCATCGATAAATCACATGTATGATTCTATAATTTAACACACACGATAAATACTAAGATCAATATTAGATGAGAGATGTGGCAATAAATCACAAGTAACTGCTATCACTATAAACCAGTACACGAGTCTATAACTATTATAACTCTCGACTGCACTGTCCACTTAGTCCACGTGTTATATCTAGTATCCCCTTCATGGGTCTCTAGTCTCTCTCTCTCTTGTGTGTGTGTCTCCGTCCCTTCCTAACAACCGTGGTAACTTCCCTATTTATAGGATATATCACCCCTCATATTGCATCACTATTGCATCATGGGTGATTGCATCACTGGGGTGATTGCATCACTGGGGATGATTGCATCACTGATTGCATCACTGGGGTGATTGCATCACTGGGTGATTGCATCACTGGGTGATTGCATCACTGGTGATTGCATCATGCATGCCTGACCCTGCAAGCACTTACAAGGGATAGGACACCCCCATTATCCCCAAAAAAATTTCATTACCTAATGAAATTTTGGCAATATCAACAATTTTAAATAAAATCATCTAACATTACTTTCTTGCCATTGTTTATAGCATTACATGCTTATGATATATCATTATTAATTATTCTATTATTTCTCAATCTTTTCAATAAAACAAAATGTAATACATGTCAATCTTCAAAAAATATAAATGCAATTACATCTCTATACATATGTCAATAATAAACGAATGTGTAACAAACTTTGAAAAGAAAAAAAAAATATATGGTTCTCCTTGAGTAGATGTGTAGTCCATCATCTCATCAACATCAGGACGACGATAGATATGTGTAACATGTTTCTTACTACACTGTCTTGCTTCAATGATGTCAGGTCAAAGTTTAAGCACAAAAAAAATCAATAATTGTCTTTTCACATAATAGTCTCTACACAAAATAGTCTCTACACAAAATAGTCTCTACACAAAATAGTCTCTACACAAAATAGTCTCTACACAAAATAAATGCCCATGGCAAAATTGTTTTCACAGTGTTCACGTTTAACATTGTCAGGATGACAATATGAGCAACGACTGCTCACAGTAACGATGAATTGTTCCATTAACTGCGACGAAAAATTGAGCAAAGACTGCTCACAGTAACGATGAATTGCTCCATTAACTGCGACGAAAAATTGAGCAAAGTGTGCTCAACGATAACTTGAGTTGATAAAAACAGTCTTGTGACATCAGCTCAAACAACAATAACTCAATCAACGTACATTTTTGTGTAACAAAATCGTTGACATCTCAATGTCGATGACGACAGTATAAAACTTCTCCATTTAAGTAGTAATACACATTCATAAATTGTCTGTAGATGTCCCAATTATCATTCTAGACAACAGATCTGGTATATGACTGTTCATACCCTTTATTCTTGAATCGTATTTTATGTCTTGTTTGTTGCCTAGCTTCATTTCTTTTTCTTTGTATCCAGTTCTTTACAATTGTTCCTGTGTTATCTTTGGATACTCCTGGCACATTACCAATAATCAAATCACATACAGGATTATCTAGTATAATAGCTTCACATATACCAGCTAACCATGGTGAGTCTATTTTAATGGTTGCTACGTCACACGACTTTATAGTACCATCTCCTAGCTTGATGTGTGTTTTCTTTGACATGTACTGATCTTTGTTAACCAGACTTCTTTTAACAACTACAGTAGTACAACCTGAATCTCTAAGACATTTTATTTGTTGACCATTGACGATAGCAGGATGAAATATTATTTGACCTTTTGTATTTATAATATTTGCACAGTATTGTTCTGTTTCACCATTATCTTGAACTTTCTGTTTTGGATATTTTCTATCAGCATACTTTTGCGTAGAATTAAGTTCTGGTCTGTTTCTGTTTTGACGTAAGTGAAGTTTTTCTGGTCTATGTTGTTCTAGTTCTTTCTTTCTCAAGTAGCAGAACTTCAAAATGTGACCTTTTCTCTTACAATAATGACAAATTCTTCTTTCAAAATAAACATTATTATCTTTAGATTGACTCATGTATCTTGGTTTGTATATATCATTCTTTAATTTGTATGTTTCATTCCGTGGTTTGAATTTATCGATAGATGCACAAATGTCTGATATACTTATTTCATCATTGGGATAGCAATCTTTATAGTCACTTAGAACTTTTATTAGGTCTTTGACAGTTTTTACATTCCTTTGTTTAATGAAGGAAAACACTTCTCTAGTGCACATGTTAAGAACTTTGTCGACTACCATCATTTCTAAAATCTCAGTTGGTTTATTTATGTCAACTTCTGCCATCATAAGCCATGATTTTAAATCACTCATAACTAAATCAATGAACTGTTGAGGTTGTTCTTTTTTTGACATTTTTAGTTCATGAAATCGGTGACGATAATGTTCTTCTGTTTTATTAAAATATTTCAGAAGTTTCATCTTTATATCTTCATAAGTCAACTCAGCATAGTTATGTATTGTCATGATTGCTTTTCTTGCATCATCTTTTACAAGCTTGAAAAGTTCCGACTTCCATTCACTGATTGGAATTTTTTGTAGCTGACATTGTTGTTCAAAGAATTGTAAACATGTGTCAATATCTTCAGTTTTACCATTGAAAGGTTGCATTTTTAATTGAGTCGAGTAATTTCCTTTTGACTCTTCTATTACAGTTGTTGTATTATCTTTAGTTGCAGCTATTCTTGCTAGTTCTAGTTCATGATTTAATTTTCTAATTCTTTTTCTTCATGGTGTCTTTGTCTTTCTAATTCTTCATAGTTTCTTTTTCTTTTTAATTCTTCATAGTTTCTTTTTTTCTCTAATTCTCTTTCTTCATAGTTTCTTTTTAATTCTCTTTCTTTTATTCTCTCCTCTCCTTCTCTATCCTCATTTTCTTTTTTGTCTATATATTCCAACAATTTATCACCTTTGAGACCTAATTCTTCTCCTCTAATTTTGTATTGTCTCCATTTTTCTTCTTCTGGGGTACTAGCCATTGTTATGTTCAGACGTATAAACAAATGAAAACGTTGGAATGTCACGTGGTAATATAACTTATCCAAAATATAACGAGAAATATTTCAAGAATAAAATGTTATTCTTACCGTTAAGTTTCATAAAATTCTTCCTTTGTAGCGTATGTCCAATGAAAGAATGCACAAATAACAAAGTCCTTTAACACTGCAGAGACGTACAACTGGATTTACTCTCGCTTTTAGCTGCCACCAAATAATACATAAGTTTACTTTCCATGAGACCATGTGGCAATATCAATCACAACTGTTCCATCGTTGTATAATACTATATACACTACACACAGATAAAATGCTAAAAATTAATATTCGATGAGAATACCAGGATTATACTTTCTTTTAACTGTTGATGACTCAGATAAAATCCAGTCTCTTCGAAATATACTATTTTATCAACACAAGTGTTACTCACCACTGGGGTGTTTTTACCGCTGCCACCAGATAATACATAGGTTTATGTCGTATCCCACTTGTGCTCTAATTAAATCAGACGACACAACTCCTTGTATTGTAAAAGAATTAACTGAACTTTTTAATGCGTGATATTTACAGATGAGAATATGATAATACAATATAAACACTTGAGAAGATGCATCGATAAATCACATGTATAATTCTATAATTTAACACACACGATAAATACTAAGATCAATATTAGATGAGAGATGTGGCAATAAATCACAAGTAACTGCTATCACTATAAACCAGTACACGAGTCTATAACTATTATAACTCTCGACTGCACTGTCCACTTAGTCCACGTGTTATATCTAGTATCCCCTTCATGGGTCTCTAGTCTCTCTCTCTCTTGTGTGTGTGTCTCCGTCCCTTCCTAACAACCGTGGTAACTTCCCTATTTATAGGATATATATTGCATCACTGATTGCATCATGGATTGCGTCACTTGGGTGATTGCATCATTGATTGCCTCACTGGGATGATTGCATCACTGGGTGATTGCATCATGGATTGCGTCATTGATTGCATCATGCATGCCTGACCCTGCAAGCACTTACAAGGGATAGGACAACCATGATAAATTTCAAGTGCTGTGCCGCATTGATTTATGATATTAACTAAATTGGCTTGTAAACAGAAATTCTGTTTTGCATCAAGACCTTTTCTTATTAACTCACAGAGTCTTTTGTCAAAATTTTCTTTAATCAGAACTAAGATATTTTTTTATTTGCAGTGGTCTCAATTATTATTTTCTAATATAATTACTAGTTCATGTATAAATGGTATTTTATTACTATTAACAATTGCTGTTTATATTAAAATCTTGCAAGCTTAATATTTTTTTTTTAAAAGGATTTAAAAGGAAGAAGAACAAACGACTACACATTCTCATGGGAAAAAATGTTGAATCTTAAAGCAGATTCTGGAGTCTTTGTACAGTATTGTCACGCCAGACTAAACAGGTTATTAATAAACAAAAATGTAACTTCTTGCATTGCAATTAAAAGCATTTAAACACTGCAACAGCTTGCATTGCAATTGAAATTAAAGTAACAAAATTTCCCAAAATGGTCATTAAATGAATATGTTGCTATTGTGCATTAACTTAATAATAGACAAAAAAGATTTTGTAACTGTGAGTTTAGTCTGAAAAATTTGGGTAAAAATGCTGAAACTTTTGGATTGAAATGTATATTGAAATTATAAAAATTCCAAGCAGTAAAACAAATATTTTTTTTCACACTACTTCAGACATTTTAGGTTGGATTGGGGGGGGGGGGGGGGTTTGATTATTGAGAAATTCTGCTTTAGTATTATTTATTCATCTGTTGTAATCATATATCATATTATTCATTTCCAGTGTGCGTTAAATCGAAAGCGGAAAACAAGAATTCAAAATGGCGTCTTCCCCTGTGTCTCGATTCATTTTTTCTTTTTGATATTATCTACAGTTATCAATAGTTTCTGTGCTTTTTATTATAAAATGTAAAAGTCCCCAATATTAAAAATTAATAATTAGCATATAATATCATTCAAATCATTGTAGTTTTTATTACAACAGAGCATTTTAACATCGTCAAACGTAAAACAATAGTAATAATCGAAAATCTCCGACGTCGGCGACGATAAGACTATTGACCGTGTTTTCGTATCTAATTTCGTAAATAAGTAAAGTTCCCTTAACCCTAGCGGGCCATCGGGGCAGATGAAGTGTAGCATTCATCTGTTTCTATAACCTCGGCATATGAAGGGATTGTGTGGTTAGCAAAACGCCCAGCCGCCTTTACTTCCCCAACTTAAAGTCAGGTACCCATTTAAAGCTGGGTGGACTTGTGGGACGACTTTGCACCAAATTTCACCTGGAAAAATTTCAAGGGCCTCACCGAGGATCGAACCCATGACTCTCAGGTTGGCAGTCGAGTATCTACACCACTCGGCCACCCGTCCCACAATTTCGTAAATAAAGTTCCTTTTAAAAGTCGATATAATATTTAAAAAAAGAAATTCTGCAAATTTCTATACGAATTAAGTTCTTAGCTTTTAAAATACATATGATTTTAAATAAATACGGCTTTGAATTATTTCTTAATTACAAAATAACAATATAGACCTAAAAAACTAGGTCAAAAGGCAATGAAAACATAACCGAGGAATATTTTTCTAATAGTACATGAAAATTGCACTCTTTATTTGTATGGCGCGGTGGCTGAAAGGTTATGAGACTGGCTAAGAAACCATTATTTTGCAGACTCTCCGGGTTCGATTTCTCCCAGAGACTTTTTTTTATTTTTCAGAATATATCCTTTTATTTGTTTTAATGAAAAGTAACTAATTAGATCTCTTTGACATTTTTTTTTTAATTGAAATAATTTATCTTTTAGGATGTTGTAAGAAAAAGAAACAATAACTAATTAGATTTTAAATTATTTCATAACTTAAAAAAAAAAATTAATACAGAGGCGTAACTAGGGTGGGGGGGGGGTCCAAAATATTAAGTACATAATCTCATGTCATGGTATTGAATGTCAAAATGCAGGGCCCCCAAATCCTAGGTTCTGCAATGGCTTTACAAGTCTATCTCCCTGCAAAGGCTTTGCGGGGTACAGCTAGTAAAGAAATAATATTTGTGGTTGATAGCTTGCTGTGTATATATGTCAGGGCAGTTAGTTATATACTTATTCCTTTTCCCCTTGACCAGTTTCTGCTTTTGTTAAGTGTTTATTGACAAATATTTTACAGTATGATTGCCAACTGTGGAGTACAACCAGCTGATGAGGTTGACATCAATTACATTGTTAAGGATGGTGCTCTAATGAATATTGTTTTACATTTGGCAAGGTGAGGAAAGCGTCAACATGTTGTGTGAGAGTTGTGTGTGTGTTTTACATTTGGCAAGGTGAGGAAAGCGTCAACATGTTGTGTGAGAGTTGTGTGTGTGTGTGTGTTTTACATTTGGCAAGGTGAGGAAAGCGTGAATATGTTGTGCGAGAGTTGTGTGTGTGTGTGTGTTTTACAAACTGGAGCTTGGAATATTTTGAAGTGGATTCCTTGTCAGTCAACAGGTAATTCTAGTGGTCCAGAAGTAACCAATTCTCTCCATCAACACTGTTGATATAGATTTTTTTGCATCACTCTTTTTGTGCAAAATTGATAGCATTTCGTGATACAAGACATGGATTAACTGACTAGACAAGGAATTTATTCACTACATATCTCATTTTGAAAATTTCTGGTTGTTCAGAAACAAAAAATAAAACAGTATGGCAGTAGCCAGACGGGACATTGACATGCTGGACATTGTCAAATTTCCTTAAGGGCTGGCCCTGGAGGTGGGCAAATTTTTTTAACCTCAGTTCACAATGGGTTGTTAAATTGTTCAAAAGGATCAGACCCAGGGAAGAAGGATGGATTGTTTATATGAAACAATGTAAATTAAATTTTAATGTCATTGATGCAAACAATGAAGGAGAAACATAGTGTGAGTTGGATCCAATCAACTTATTGGTTTGTTTAATGTCATTGATGCAAACAATAAAGGAGAAACATGGTGTGAGTTGGATCCAATCAACTTAGTGGTTTGGGAGTTAAGGTAAAAGGAAATAAAACTGAATTTTCAGTAGTAACACATTGAGCAGAGAGAACAATCACTGAGTATCAGTGGAAGATGCTGTGTCAGTCACTGAGTATCAATGGAAGATGCTGTGTCAGTCACTGAGTATCAATGGAAGATGCTGTGTCAGGCACTGAGTATCATTGGAAGATGTTGTGTCAGTCACTGAGTATCAATGGAAGATGCTGTGTCAGTCACTGAGTATCAATGGAAGATGCTGTGTCAGTCACTGAGTATCAATGGAAGATACTGTGTCAGTCACTGAGTATCAATGGAAGATGTTGTGTCAGTCACTGAGTATCAATGGAAGATGTGTCAGTCACTGAGTATCAATGGAAGATGCTGTGTCAGTCACTGAGTATCAATGGAAGATACTGTGTCAGTCACTGAGTATCAATGGAAGATGTTGTGTCAGTCACTGAGTATCAATGGAAGATGCTGTGTCAGTCACTGAGTATCAATGGAAGATGCTGTGTCAGTCACTGAGTATCAATGGAAGATGTTGTGTCAGTCACTGAGTATCAATGGAAGATGGTGTGTCAGTCACTGCGTATCAATGGAAGATGCTGTGTCAGTCACTGAGTATCAATGGAAGATGCTGTGTCAGTCACTGAGTATCAATGGAAGATGCTGTGTCAGTCACTGAGTATCAATGGAAGATGCTGTGTCAGTCACTGAGTATCAATGAAAGATGCTGTGTCAGTCACTGAGTATCAATGGAAGATGCTGTGTCAGTCACTGAGTATCAATGGAAGATGCTGTGTCAGTCACTGAGTATCAATGGAAGATGCTGTGTCAGTCACTAAGTATCAATGGAAGATGTTGTTTTAGAATGGATGTAGTCTAGTGTCCATGCTGAGTAGTTGAGTCTACAGAAAAAATCTTCAACAGTGTGTGTTATATTGTCTTGATAGTGTAAAATGTTTCAACAGTGTGTGTCATATTGTCTTGATAGTGTAAAATGTTTCAACAGTGTGTGTCATATTGTCTTGATAGTGTAAAATATTTCAACAGTGTGTGTCATATTGTCTTGATAGTGTAAAATGTTTCAACAGTGTGTGTCATATTGTCTTGATAGTGTAAAATGTTTCAACAGTGTGTGTCATATTGTCTTGATAGTGTAAAATGTTTCAACAGTGTGTCATATTGTCTTGATAGTGTAAAATGTTTCAACAGTGTGTCATATTGTCTTGATAGTGTAAAATGTTTCAACAGTGTGTCATATTGTCTTGATAGTGTAAAATGTTTCAACAGTGTGTGTCATATTGTCTTGATAGTGTAAAATGTTTCAACAGTGTGCGTCATATTGTCTTGATAGTGTAAAATGTTTCAACAGTGTGTGTCATATTGTCTTGATAGTGTAAAATGTTTCAACAGTGTGTCATATTGTCTTTAAAGTGTAAAATGTTTCAACAGTGTGTGTCATATTGTCTTGATAGTGTAAAATGTTTCAACAGTGTGTGTCATATTGTCTTGATAGTGTAAAATGTTTCAACAGTGTGTGTCATATTGTCTTGATAGTGTAAAATGTTTCAACAGTGTGTGTCATATTGTCTTGATAGTGTAAAATGTTTCAACAGTGTGTGTCATATTGTCTTGATAGTGTAAAATGTTTCAACAGTGTGTGTCATATTGTCTTGATAGTGTAAAATGTTTCAACAGTGTGTCATATTGTCTTGATAGTGTAAAATGTTTCAACAGTGTGTCATATTGTCTTGATAGTGTAAAATGTTTCAACAGTGTGTGTCATATTGTCTTGATAGTGTAAAATGTTTCAACAGTGTGTGTCATATTGTCTTGATAGTGTAAAATGTTTCAACAGTGTGTGTCATATTGTCTTGATAGTGTAAAATGTTTCAACAGTGTGTGTCATATTGTCTTGATAGTGTAAAATGTTTCAACAGTGTATCATATTGTCTTTAAAGTGTAAAATGTTTCAACAGTGTGTCATATTGTCTTGATAGTGCAAAATGTTTCAACAGTGTGTGTCATATTGTCTTGATAGTGTAAAATGTTTCAACAGTGTGTGTCATAATGTCTTGATAAGGTAAAATGTTTCAACAGTGTGTCATATTGTCTTTAAAGTGTAAAATGTTTCAACAGTGTGCGTCATATTGTCTTGATAGTGTAAAATGTTTCAACAGTGTGTGTCATATTGTCTTGATAGTGTAAAATGTTTCAACAGTGTGTCATATTGTCTTGATAGTGTAAAATGTTTCAACAGTGTGTGTCATATTGTCTTGATAGTGTAAAATGTTTCAACAGTGTGCGTCATATTGTCTTGATAGTGTAAAATGTTTCAACAGTGTGTGTCATAATGTCTTGATAGTGTAAAATGTTTCAACAGTGTGTCATATTGTCTTTAAAGTGTAAAATGTTTCAACAGTGTGTGTCATATTGTCTTGATAGTGTAAAATGTTTCAACAGTGTGTCATATTGTCTTTAAAGTGTAAAATGTTTCAACAGTGTGTGTCATATTGTCTTGATAGTGTAAAATGTTTCAACAGTGTGTGTCATATTGTCTTGATAGTGTAAAATGTTTCAACAGTGTGTGTCATATTGTCTTGATAGTGTAAAATGTTTCAACAGTGTGTGTCATATTGTCTTGATAGTGTAAAATGTTTCAACAGTGTGTGTCATATTGTCTTGATAGTGTAAAATGTTTCAACAGTGTGTCATATTGTCTTGATAGTGTAAAATGTTTCAACAGTGTATCATATTGTCTTTAAAGTGTAAAATGTTTCAACAGTGTGTCATATTGTCTTGATAGTGTAAAATGTTTCAACAGTGTGTGTCATATTGTCTTGATAGTGTAAAATGTTTCAACAGTGTGTGTCATATTGTCTTGATAGTGTAAAATGTTTCAACAGTGTGTGTCATATTGTCTTGATAGTGTAAAATGTTTCAACAGTGTGTGTCATATTGTCTTGATAGTGTAAAATGTTTCAACAGTGTATCATATTGTCTTTAAAGTGTAAAATGTTTCAACAGTGTGTCATATTGTCTTGATAGTGCAAAATGTTTCAACAGTGTGTGTCATATTGTCTTGATAGTGTAAAATGTTTCAACAGTGTGTGTCATAATGTCTTGATAAGGTAAAATGTTTCAACAGTGTGTCATATTGTCTTTAAAGTGTAAAATGTTTCAACAGTGTGCGTCATATTGTCTTGATAGTGTAAAATGTTTCAACAGTGTGTGTCATATTGTCTTGATAGTGTAAAATGTTTCAACAGTGTGTGTCATATTGTCTTGATAGTGTAAAATGTTTCAACAGTGTGTGTCATATTGTCTTGATAGTGTAAAATGTTTCAACAGTGTGTGACATATTGTCTTGATAGTGCAAAATGTTTCAACAGTGTGTGTCATATTGTCTTGATAGTGTAAAATGTTTCAACAGTGTATCATATTGTCTTGATAGTGTAAAATGTTTCAACAGTGTGTCATATTGTCTTGATAGTGTAAATGTTTCAACAGTGTGTGTCATAATGTCTTGATAAGGTAAAATGTTTCAACAGTGTGTCATATTGTCTTTAAAGTGTAAAATGTTTCAACAGTGTTTCATATTGTCTTTAAAGTGTAAAATGTTTCAACAGTGTGCATCATATTGTCTTGATAGTGAAAAATGTTTCAACAGTGTGCGTCATATTGTCTTGATAGTGAAAAATGTTTCAACAGTGTGTGTCATATTGTCTGTAAAATGTTTCAACAGTGTGTGTCATATTGTCTTGATAGTGTAAAATGTTTCAACAGTGTGTGTCATATTGTCTTGATAGCGTAAAATGTTTCAACAGTGTGTGTCATATTGTCTTGATAGTGTAAAATGTTTCAACAGTGTGCGTCATATTGTCTTGATAGTGTAAAATGTTTCAACAGTGTGTGTCATAATGTCTTGATAGTGTAAAATGTTTCAACAGTGTGTCATATTGTCTTTAAAGTGTAAAATGTTTCAACAGTGTGTGTCATATTGTCTTGATAGTGTAAAATGTTTCAACAGTGTGTCATATTGTCTTTAAAGTGTAAAATGTTTCAACAGTGTGTGTCATATTGTCTTGATAGTGTAAAATGTTTCAACAGTGTGTGTCATATTGTCTTGATAGTGTAAAATGTTTCAACAGTGTGTGTCATATTGTCTTTAAAGTGTAAAATGTTTCAACAGTGTGTGTCATATTGTCTTGATAGTGTAAAATGTTTCAACAGTGTGTGTCATATTGTCTTGATAGTGTAAAATGTTTCAACAGTGTGTCATATTGTCTTGATAGTGTAAAATGTTTCAACAGTGTATCATATTGTCTTTAAAGTGTAAAATGTTTCAACAGTGTGTCATATTGTCTTGATAGTGTAAAATGTTTCAACAGTGTGTGTCATATTGTCTTGATAGTGTAAAATGTTTCAACAGTGTGTGTCATATTGTCTTGATAGTGTAAAATGTTTCAACAGTGTGTGTCATATTGTCTTGATAGTGTAAAATGTTTCAACAGTGTGTGTCATATTGTCTTGATAGTGTAAAAATTTTCAACAGTGTATCATATTGTCTTTAAAGTGTAAAATGTTTCAACAGTGTGTCATATTGTCTTGATAGTGCAAAATGTTTCAACAGTGTGTGTCATATTGTCTTGATAGTGTAAAATGTTTCAACAGTGTATCATATTGTCTTTAAAGTGTAAAATGTTTCAACAGTGTGTCATATTGTCTTGATAGTGCAAAATGTTTCAACAGTGTGTGTCATATTGTCTTGATAGTGTAAAATGTTTCAACAGTGTGTGTCATAATGTCTTGATAAGGTAAAATGTTTCAACAGTGTGTCATATTGTCTTTAAAGTGTAAAATGTTTCAACAGTGTGCGTCATATTGTCTTGATAGTGTAAAATGTTTCAACAGTGTGTGTCATATTGTCTTGATAGTGTAAAATGTTTCAACAGTGTGTGTCATATTGTCTTGATAGTGTAAAATGTTTCAACAGTGTGTGTCATATTGTCTTGATAGTGTAAAATGTTTCAACAGTGTGTGACATATTGTCTTGATAGTGCAAAATGTTTCAACAGTGTGTCATATTGTCTTGATAGTGTAAAATGTTTCAACAGTGTATCATATTGTCTTGATAGTGTAAAATGTTTCAACAGTGTGTCATATTGTCTTGATAGTGTAAAATGTTTCAACAGTGTGTGTCATAATGTCTTGATAAGGTAAAATGTTTCAACAGTGTGTCATATTGTCTTTAAAGTGTAAAATGTTTCAACAGTGTTTCATATTGTCTTTAAAGTGTAAAATGTTTCAACAGTGTGCATCATATTGTCTTGATAGTGAAAAATGTTTCAACAGTGTGCGTCATATTGTCTTGATAGTGAAAAATGTTTCAACAGTGTGTGTCATATTGTCTTGATAGTGTAAAATGTTTCAACAGTGTGTGTCATATTGTCTTGATAGTGTAAAATATTTCAACAGTGTGTGTCATATTGTCTTGATAGTGTAAAATGTTTCAACAGTGTGTGTCATATTGTCTTGATAGCGTAAAATGTTTCAACAGTGTGTGTCATATTGTCTTGATAGTGTAAAATGTTTCAACAGTGTGCGTCATATTGTCTTGATAGTGTAAAATGTTTCAACAGTGTGTGTCATAATGTCTTGATAGTGTAAAATGTTTCAACAGTGTGTCATATTGTCTTTAAAGTGTAAAATGTTTCAACAGTGTGTGTCATATTGTCTTGATAGTGTAAAATGTTTCAACAGTGTGTCATATTGTCTTTAAAGTGTAAAATGTTTCAACAGTGTGTGTCATATTGTCTTGATAGTGTAAAATGTTTCAACAGTGTGTGTCATATTGTCTTGATAGTGTAAAATGTTTCAACAGTGTGTGTCATATTGTCTTTAAAGTGTAAAATGTTTCAACAGTGTGTGTCATATTGTCTTGATAGTGTAAAATGTTTCAACAGTGTGTGTCATATTGTCTTGATAGTGTAAAATGTTTCAACAGTGTGTCATATTGTCTTGATAGTGTAAAATGTTTCAACAGTGTATCATATTGTCTTTAAAGTGTAAAATGTTTCAACAGTGTGTCATATTGTCTTGATAGTGTAAAATGTTTCAACAGTGTGTGTCATATTGTCTTGATAGTGTAAAATGTTTCAACAGTGTGTGTCATATTGTCTTGATAGTGTAAAATGTTTCAACAGTGTGTGTCATATTGTCTTGATAGTGTAAAATGTTTCAACAGTGTGTGTCATATTGTCTTGATAGTGTAAAAATTTTCAACAGTGTATCATATTGTCTTTAAAGTGTAAAATGTTTCAACAGTGTGTCATATTGTCTTGATAGTGCAAAATGTTTCAACAGTGTGTGTCATATTGTCTTGATAGTGTAAAATGTTTCAACAGTGTGTGTCATATTGTCTTGATAGTGTAAAATGTTTCAACAGTGTTTGTCATATTGTCTTGATAGTGTAAAATGTTTCAACAGTGTGTCATATTGTCTTGATAGTGTAAAATGTTTCAACAGTGTGTGTCAAATTGTCTTGATAGTGTAAAATGTTTCAACAGTGTGTGTCATATTGTCTTGATAGTGTAAAATGTTTCAACAGTGTGTGTCATATTGTCTTGATAGTGTAAAATGTTTCAACAGTGTGTGTCATATTGTCTTGATAGTGCAAAATGTTTCAACAGTGTGTGTCATATTGTCTTGATAGTGTAAAATGTTTCAACAGTGTATCATATTGTCTTTAAAGTGTAAAATGTTTCAACAGTGTGTGTCATATTGTCTTGATAGCGTAAAATGTTTCAACAGTGTGTGTCATATTGTCTTGATAGTGTAAAATGTTTCAACAGTGCGCGTCATATTGTCTTGATAGTGTAAAATGTTTCAACAGTGTGTGTCATAATGTCTTGATAGTGTAAAATGTTTCAACAGTGTGTCATATTGTCTTTAAAGTGTAAAATGTTTCAACAGTGTGTGTCATATTGTCTTGATAGTGTAAAATGTTTCAACAGTGTGTCATATTGTCTTTAAAGTGTAAAATGTTTCAACAGTGTGTGTCATTTTGTCTTGATAGTGTAAAATGTTTCAACAGTGTGTGTCATATTGTCTTGATAGTGTAAAATGTTTCAACAGTGTGTGTCATATTGTCTTGATAGTGTAAAATGTTTCAACAGTGTGTGTCATATTGTCTTGATAGTGTAAAATGTTTCAACAGTGTGTCATATTGTCTTGATAGTGTAAAATGTTTCAACAGTGTGTCATATTGTCTTTAAAGTGTAAAATGTTTCAACAGTGTGTCATATTGTCTTGATAGTGTAAAATGTTTCAACAGTGTGTGTCATAGTGTCTTGATAGTGTAAAATGTTTCAACAGTGTGTGTCATATTGTCTTGATAGTGAAAAATGTTTCAACAGTGTGTCATATTGTCTTGATTGTGTAAAATGTTTCAACAGTGTGTCATATTGTCTTGATAGTGTAAAATGTTTCAACAGTGTGTGTCATATTGTCTTGATAATGTAAAATGTTTCAACAGTGTGTCATATTGTCTTTAAAGTGTAAAATGTTTCAACAGTGTGTCATATTGTCTTTAAAGTGTAAAATGTTTCAACAGTGTGTCATATTGTCTTGATAGTGTAAAATGTTTCAACAGTGTGTGTCATATTGTCTTGATAGTGTAAAATGTTTCAACAGTGTGTGTCATATTGTCATGATAGTGTAAAATGTTTCAACAGTGTGTCATATTGTCTTGATAGTGTAAAATGTTTCAACAGTGTGTGTCATATTGTCTTGATAGTGTAAAATGTTTCAACAGTGTTTGTCATATTGTCTTGATAGTGTAAAATGTTTCAACAGTGTGTGCCATATTGTCTTTAAAGTGTAAAATGTTTCAACAGTGTGTGTCATATTGTCTTGATAGTGTAAAATGTTTCAACAGTGTGTCATATTGTCTTGATAGTGTAAAATGTTTCAACAGTGTGTCATATTGTCTTGATAGTGTAAAATGTTTCAACAGTGTTTCATATTGTCTTTAAAGTGTAAAATGTTTCAACAGTGTGTGTCATATTGTCTTGATAGTGTAAAATGTTTCAACAGTGTGTCATATTGTCTTGATAGTGTAAAATGTTTCAACAGTGTGTGTCATATTGTCTTGATAGTGTAAAATGTTTCAACAGTGTGTCATATTGTCTTTAAAGTGTAAAATGTTTCAACAGTGTGTCATATTGTCTTTAAAGTGTAAAATGTTTCAACAGTGTGTCATATTGTCTTGATAGTGTAAAATGTTTCAACAGTGTGTGTCATATTGTCTTGATAGTGTAAAATGTTTCAACAGTGTGTGTCATATTGTCATGATAGTGTAAAATGTTTCAACAGTTTGTCATATTGTCTTGATAGTGTAAAATGTTTCAACAGTGTGTGTCATATTGTCTTGATAGTGTAAAATGTTTCAACAGTGTTTGTCATATTGTCTTGATAGTGTAAAATGTTTCAACGGTGTGTGCCATATTGTCTTTAAAGTGTAAAATGTTTCAACAGTGTGTGTCATATTGTCTTGATAGTGTAAAATGTTTCAACAGTGTGTGTCATATTGTCTTGATAGTGTAAAATGTTTCAACAGTGTGTGTCATATTGTCTTGATAGTGTAAAATGTTTCAACAGTGTGTCATATTGTCTTGATAGTGCAAAATGTTTCAACAGTGTGTGTCATATTGTCTTGATAGTGTAAAATGTTTCAACAGTGTATCATATTGTCTTGATAGTGTAAAATGTTTCAACAGTGTGTGTCATATTGTCTTGATAGTGTAAAATGTTTCAACAGTGTGTGTCATATTGTCTTGATAGTGTAAAAATTTTCAACAGTGTATCATATTGTCTTTAAAGTGTAAAATGTTTCAACAGTGTGTCATATTGTCTTGATAGTGCAAAATGTTTCAACAGTGTGTGTCATATTGTCTTGATAGTGTAAAATGTTTCAACAGTGTGTGTCATAATGTCTTGATAAGGTAAAATGTTTCAACAGTGTGTCATATTGTCTTTAAAGTGTAAAATGTTTCAACAGTGTGTCATATTGTCTTGATAGTGTAAAATGTTTCAACAGTGTATCATATTGTCTTTAAAGTGTAAAATGTTTCAACAGTGTGTCATATTGTCTTGATAGTGTAAAATGTTTCAACAGTGTGTGTCATAATGTCTTGATAAGGTAAAATGTTTCAACAGTGTGTCATATTGTCTTTAAAGTGTAAAATGTTTCAACAGTGTGCGTCATATTGTCTTGATAGTGTAAAATGTTTCAACAGTGTGTGTCATATTGTCTTGATAGTGTAAAATGTTTCAACAGTGTGTGTCATATTGTCTTGATAGTGTAAAATGTTTCAACAGTGTGTGTCATATTGTCTTGATAGTGTAAAATGTTTCAACAGTGTGTGACATATTGTCTTGATAGTGCAAAATGTTTCAACAGTGTGTCATATTGTCTTGATAGTGTAAAATGTTTCAACAGTGTGTGTCATATTGTCTTGATAGTGTAAAATGTTTCAACAGTGTGTCATATTGTCTTTAAAGTGTAAAATGTTTCAACAGTGTGTGTCATATTGTCTTGATAGTGTAAAATGTTTCAACAGTGTGTGTCATATTGTCTTGATAGTGTAAAATGTTTCAACAGTGTGTGTCATATTGTCTTTAAAGTGTAAAATGTTTCAACAGTGTGTGTCATATTGTCTTGATAGTGTAAAATGTTTCAACAGTGTGTGTCATATTGTCTTGATAGTGTAAAATGTTTCAACAGTGTGTCATATTGTCTTGATAGTGTAAAATGTTTCAACAGTGTATCATATTGTCTTTAAAGTGTAAAATGTTTCAACAGTGTGTCATATTGTCTTGATAGTGTAAAATGTTTCAACAGTGTGTGTCATATTGTCTTGATAGTGTAAAATGTTTCAACAGTGTGTGTCATATTGTCTTGATAGTGTAAAATGTTTCAACAGTGTGTGTCATATTGTCTTGATAGTGTAAAATGTTTCAACAGTGTGTGTCATATTGTCTTGATAGTGTAAAAATTTTCAACAGTGTATCATATTGTCTTTAAAGTGTAAAATGTTTCAACAGTGTGTCATATTGTCTTGATAGTGCAAAATGTTTCAACAGTGTGTGTCATATTGTCTTGATAGTGTAAAATGTTTCAACAGTGTGTGTCATAATGTCTTGATAAGGTAAAATGTTTCAACAGTGTGTCATATTGTCTTTAAAGTGTAAAATGTTTCAACAGTGTGTCATATTGTCTTGATAGTGTAAAATGTTTCAACAGTGTGTGTCATATTGTCTTGATAGTGTAAAATGTTTCAACAGTGTGTGTCATATTGTCTTGATAGTGTAAAATGTTTCAACAGTGTGTGTCGTATTGTCTTGATAGTGTAAAATGTTTCAACAGTGTGTGTCATATTGTCTTGATAGTGTAAAATGTTTCAACAGTGTATCATATTGTCTTGATAGTGTAAAATTTTTCAACAGTGTATCATATTGTCTTTAAAGTGTAAAATGTTTCAACAGTGTGTGTCGTATTGTCTTGATAGTGTAAAATGTTTCAACAGTGTGTGTCATATTGTCTTGATAGTGTAAAATGTTTCAACGGTGTGTGCCATATTGTCTTGATAGTGTAAAATGTTTCAACGGTGTGTGCCATATTGTCTTGATAGTGTAAAATGTTTCAACAGTGTGTGTCATATTGTCTTGATAGTGTAAAATGTTTCAACAGTGTGTGTCATATTGTCTTGATAGTGTAAAATGTTTCAACAGTGTGTGTCATATTGTCTTGATAGTGTAAAATGTTTCAACAGTGTATCATATTGTCTTGATAGTGTAAAATGTTTCAACAGTGTATCATATTGTCTTTAAAGTGTAAAATGTTTCAACAGTGTGCGTCATATTGTCTTGATAGTGTAAAATGTTTCAACAGTGTGTGTCATATTGTCTTGATAGTGTAAAATGTTTCAACGGTGTGTGCCATATTGTCTTGATAGTGTAAAATGTTTCAACAGTGTGTGTCATATTGTCTTGATAGTGTAAAATGTTTCAACAGTGTATCATATTGTCTTGATAGTGTAAAATGTTTCAACAGTGTCATATTGTCTTTAAAGTGTAAAATGTTTCAACAGTGTGTCATATTGTCTTGATAGTGTAAAATGTTTCAACAGTGTGTGTCATATTGTCTTGATAGTGTAAAATGTTTCAACAGTGTGTGTCATATTGTCTTGATAGTGTAAAATGTTTCAACAGTGTGTGTCATATTGTCTTGATAGTGTAAAATGTTTCAACAGTGTGTGTCATATTGTCTTGATAGTGTAAAATGTTTCAACAGTGTGTGTCATATTGTCTTGATAGTGTAAAATGTTTCAACAGTGTGTGTCATATTGTCTTGATAGTGTAAAATGTTTCAACAGTGTGTGTCATATTGTCTTGATAGTGTAAAATGTTTCAACAGTGTGTGTCATATTGTCTTGATAGTGTAAAATGTTTCAACGGTGTGTGCCATATTGTCTTGATAGTGTAAAATGTTTCAACAGTGTGTGTCATATTGTCTTGATAGTGTAAAATGTTTCAACAGTGTATCATATTGACTTGATAGTGTAAAATGTTACAACAGTGTGTCATATTGTCTTTAAAGTGTAAAATGTTTCAACAGTGTGTCATATTGTCTTGATAGTGTAAAATGTTTCAACAGTGTGTGTCATATTGTCTTGATAGTGTAAAATGTTTCAACAGTGTGTGTCATATTGTCTTGATAGTGTAAAATGTTTCAACGGTGTGTGCCATATTGTCTTGATAGTGTAAAATGTTTCAACAGTGTGTGTCATATTGTCTTGATAGTGTAAAATGTTTCAACAGTGTGTGTCATATTGTCTTGATAGTGTAAAATGTTTCAACAGTGTGTGTCATATTGTCTTGATAGTGTAAAATGTTTCAACAGTGTGTGTCATATTGTCTTGATAGTGTAAAATGTTTCAACAGTGTATCATATTGTCTTGATAGTGTAAAATGTTTCAACAGTGTATCATATTGTCTTTAAAGTGTAAAATGTTTCAACAGTGTGTGTCATATTGTCTTGATAGTGTAAAATGTTTCAACAGTGTGTGTCATATTGTCTTAATAGTGTAAAATGTTTCAACAGTGTGTGTCATATTGTCTTGATAGTGTAAAATGTTTCAACAGTGTGTGTCATATTGTCTTGATAGTGTAAAATGTTTCAACAGTGTGTGTCATATTGTCTTGATAGTGTAAAATGTTTCAACAGTGTGTCATATTGTCTTGATAGTGTAAAATGTTTCAACAGTGTGTGTCATATTGTCTTGATAGTGTAAAATGTTTCAACAGTGTGTGTCATATTGTCTTGATAGTGTAAAATGTTTCAACAGTGTGTCATATTGTCTTGATAGTGTAAAATGTTTCAACAGTGTATCATATTGTCTTGATAGTGTAAAATGTTTCAACAGTGTGTGTCATATTGTCTTGATAGTGTAAAATGTTTCAACAGTGTGTGTCATATTGTCTTGATAGTGTAAAATGTTTCAACAGTGTGTGTCATATTGTCTTGATAGTGTAAAATGTTTCAACGGTGTGTGCCATATTGTCTTGATAGTGTAAAATGTTTCAACAGTGTGTGTCATATTGTCTTGATAGTGTAAAATGTTTCAACAGTGTATCATATTGACTTGATAGTGTAAAATGTTTCAACAGTGTGTGTCATATTGTCTTGATAGTGTAAAATGTTTCAACAGTGTGTGTCATATTGTCTTGATAGTGTAAAATGTTTCAACAGTGTGTGTCATATTGTCTTGATAGTGTAAAATGTTTCAACAGTGTGTGTCATATTGTCTTGATAGTGTAAAATGTTTCAACAGTGTGTGTCATATTGTCTTGATAGTGTAAAATGTTTCAACAGTGTGTGTCATATTGTCTTGATAGTGTAAAATGTTTCAACAGTGTGTGTCATATTGTCTTGATAGTGTAAAATGTTTCAACAGTGTGTGCCATATTGTCTTGATAGTGTAAAATGTTTCAACAGTGTGTGTCATATTGTCTTGATAGTGTAAAATGTTTCAACAGTGTGTGTCATATTGTCTTGATAGTGTAAAATGTTTCAACAGTGTATCATATTGTCTTGATAGTGTAAAATGTTTCAACAGTGTGTCATATTGTCTTGATAGTGTAAAATGTTTCAACGGTGTGTGCCATATTGTCTTGATAGTGTAAAATGTTTCAACAGTGTGTGTCATATTGTCTTGATAGTGTAAAATGTTTCAACAGTGTATCATATTGACTTGATAGTGTAGA
Source organism: Bulinus truncatus (assembly GCA_021962125.1). Classification (NCBI taxonomy): domain Eukaryota; kingdom Metazoa; phylum Mollusca; class Gastropoda; family Planorbidae; genus Bulinus; species Bulinus truncatus. Next base: position 4,042,118 of record JAGDYQ010000079.1, on the reverse strand, counting down.
ATGTTTCAACAGTGTGTCATATTGTCTTTATAGTGTAAAATGTTTCAACAGTGTGTCATATTGTCTTGATAGTGTAAAATGTTTCAACAGTGTGTGTCATATTGTCTTGATAGTGTAAAATGTTTCAACAGTGTGTCATATTGTCTTTAAAGTGTAAAATGTTTCAACAGTGTGTCATATTGTCTTTAAAGTGTAAAATGTTTCAACAGTGTGTCATATTGTCTTGATAGTGTAAAATGTTTCAACAGTGTGTGTCATATTGTCTTGATAGTGTAAAATGTTTCAACAGTGTGTGTCATATTGTCATGATAGTGTAAAATGTTTCAACAGTGTGTCATATTGTCTTGATAGTGTAAAATGTTTCAACAGTGTGTGTCATATTGTCTTGATAGTGTAAAATGTTTCAACAGTGTTTGTCATATTGTCTTGATAGTGTAAAATGTTTCAACAGTGTGTGCCATATTGTCTTTAAAGTGTAAAATGTTTCAACAGTGTGTGTCATATTGTCTTGATAGTGTAAAATGTTTCAACAGTGTGTGTCATATTGTCTTGATAGTGTAAAATGTTTAAACAGTGTGTGTCATATTGTCTTGATAGTGTAAAATATTTCAACAGTGTGTCATATTGTCTTGATAGTGCAAAATGTTTCAACAGTGTGTGTCATATTGTCTTGATAGTGTAAAATGTTTCAACAGTGTATCATATTGTCTTGATAGTGTAAAATGTTTCAACAGTGTGTCATATTGTCTTGATAGTGTAAAATGTTTCAACAGTGTGTCATATTGTCTTGATAGTGTAAAATGTTTCAACAGTGTTTCATATTGTCTTTAAAGTGTAAAATGTTTCAACAGTGTGTGTCATATTGTCTTGATAGTGTAAAATGTTTCAACAGTGTGTCATATTGTCTTGATAGTGTAAAATGTTTCAACAGTGTGTGTCATATTGTCTTGATAGTGTAAAATGTTTCAACAGTGTGTCATATTGTCTTTAAAGTGTAAAATGTTTCAACAGTGTGTCATATTGTCTTTAAAGTGTAAAATGTTTCAACAGTGTGTCATATTGTCTTGATAGTGTAAAATGTTTCAACAGTGTGTGTCATATTGTCTTGATAGTGTAAAATGTTTCAACAGTGTGTGTCATATTGTCATGATAGTGTAAAATGTTTCAACAGTGTGTGTCATATTGTCTTGATAGTGTAAAATGTTTCAACAGTGTGTGTCATATTGTCTTGATAGTGTAAAATGTTTCAACAGTGTGTGTCATATTGTCTTGATAGTGTAAAATGTTTCAACAGTGTATCATATTGACTTGATAGTGTAAAATGTTTCAACAGTGTGTGTCATATTGTCTTGATAGTGTAAAATGTTTCAACAGTGTGTGTCATATTGTCTTGATAGTGTAAAATGTTTCAACAGTGTATCATATTGTCTTGATAGTGTAAAATGTTTCAACAGTGTATCATATTGTCTTTAAAGTGTAAAATGTTTCAACAGTGTGTGTCATATTGTCTTGATAGTGTAAAATGTTTCAACAGTGTGTGTCATATTGTCTTAATAGTGTAAAATGTTTCAACAGTGTGTGTCATATTGTCTTGATAGTGTAAAATGTTTCAACAGTGTGTGTCATATTGTCTTGATAGTGTAAAATGTTTCAACAGTGTGTGTCATATTGTCTTGATAGTGTAAAATGTTTCAACAGTGTGTGTCATATTGTCATGATAGTGTAAAATGTTTCAACAGTGTGTGTCATATTGTCTTGATAGTGTAAAATGTTTCAACAGTGTGTGTCATATTGTCTTGATAGTGTAAAATGTTTCAACAGTGTGTGTCATATTGTCTTGATAGTGTAAAATGTTTCAACGGTGTGTGCCATATTGTCTTGATAGTGTAAAATGTTTCAACAGTGTGTGTCATATTGTCTTGATAGTGTAAAATGTTTCAACAGTGTGTGTCATATTGTCTTGATAGTGTAAAATGTTTCAACAGTGTATCATATTGTCTTGATAGTGTAAAATGTTTCAACAGTGTATCATATTGTCTTGATAGTGTAAAATGTTTCAACGGTGTGTGCCATATTGTCTTGATAGTGTAAAATGTTTCAACAGTGTGTGTCATATTGTCTTGATAGTGTAAAATGTTTCAACAGTGTATCATATTGACTTGATAGTGTAGAATGTTTCAACAGTGTGTCATATTGTCTTTAAAGTGTAAAATGTTTCAACAGTGTGTCATATTGTCTTGATAGTGTAAAATGTTTCAACAGTGTGTGTCATATTGTCTTGATAGTGTAAAATGTTTCAACAGTGTGTCATATTGTCTTTAAAGTGTAAAATGTTTCAACAGTGTGTCATATTGTCTTTAAAGTGTAAAATGTTTCAACAGTGTGTCATATTGTCTTGATAGTGTAAAATGTTTCAACAGTGTGTGTCATATTGTCTTGATAGTGTAAAATGTTTCAACAGTGTGTGTCATATTGTCATGATAGTGTAAAATGTTTCAACAGTGTGTCATATTGTCTTGATAGTGTAAAATGTTTCAACAGTGTGTGTCATATTGTCTTGATAGTGTAAAATGTTTCAACAGTGTTTGTCATATTGTCTTGATAGTGTAAAATGTTTCAACAGTGTGTGCCATATTGTCTTTAAAGTGTAAAATGTTTCAACAGTGTGTGTCATATTGTCTTGATAGTGTAAAATGTTTCAACAGTGTGTGTCATATTGTCTTGATAGTGTAAAATGTTTAAACAGTGTGTGTCATATTGTCTTGATAGTGTAAAATATTTCAACAGTGTGTCATATTGTCTTGATAGTGCAAAATGTTTCAACAGTGTGTGTCATATTGTCTTGATAGTGTAAAATGTTTCAACAGTGTATCATATTGTCTTGATAGTGTAAAATGTTTCAACAGTGTGTCATATTGTCTTGATAGTGTAAAATGTTTCAACAGTGTGTCATATTGTCTTGATAGTGTAAAATGTTTCAACAGTGTTTCATATTGTCTTTAAAGTGTAAAATGTTTCAACAGTGTGTGTCATATTGTCTTGATAGTGTAAAATGTTTCAACAGTGTGTCATATTGTCTTGATAGTGTAAAATGTTTCAACAGTGTGTGTCATATTGTCTTGATAGTGTAAAATGTTTCAACAGTGTGTCATATTGTCTTTAAAGTGTAAAATGTTTCAACAGTGTGTCATATTGTCTTTAAAGTGTAAAATGTTTCAACAGTGTGTCATATTGTCTTGATAGTGTAAAATGTTTCAACAGTGTGTGTCATATTGTCTTGATAGTGTAAAATGTTTCAACAGTGTGTGTCATATTGTCATGATAGTGTAAAATGTTTCAACAGTGTGTGTCATATTGTCTTGATAGTGTAAAATGTTTCAACAGTGTGTGTCATATTGTCTTGATAGTGTAAAATGTTTCAACAGTGTGTGTCATATTGTCTTGATAGTGTAAAATGTTTCAACGGTGTGTGCCATATTGTCTTGATAGTGTAAAATGTTTCAACAGTGTGTGTCATATTGTCTTGATAGTGTAAAATGTTTCAACAGTGTGTGTCGTATTGTCTTGATAGTGTAAAATGTTTCAACAGTGTGTGTCATATTGTCTTGATAGTGTAAAATGTTTCAACGGTGTGTGCCATTTTGTCTTGATAGTGTAAAATGTTTCAACAGTGTGTGTCATATTGTCTTGATAGTGTAAAATGTTTCAACAGTGTGTGTCATATTGTCTTGATAGTGTAAAATGTTTCAACAGTGTGTGTCATATTGTCTTGATAGTGTAAAATGTTTCAACAGTGTATCATATTGTCTTGATAGTGTAAAATTTTTCAACAGTGTATCATATTGTCTTTAAAGTGTAAAATGTTTCAACAGTGTGTGTCGTATTGTCTTGATAGTGTAAAATGTTTCAACAGTGTGTGTCATATTGTCTTGATAGTGTAAAATGTTTCAACGGTGTGTGCCATATTGTCTTGATAGTGTAAAATGTTTCAACGGTGTGTGCCATATTGTCTTGATAGTGTAAAATGTTTCAACAGTGTGTGTCATATTGTCTTGATAGTGTAAAATGTTTCAACAGTGTGTGTCATATTGTCTTGATAGTGTAAAATGTTTCAACAGTGTGTGTCATATTGTCTTGATAGTGTAAAATGTTTCAACAGTGTATCATATTGTCTTGATAGTGTAAAATGTTTCAACAGTGTATCATATTGTCTTGATAGTGTAAAATGTTTCAACAGTGTCATATTGTCTTTAAAGTGTAAAATGTTTCAACAGTGTGTCATATTGTCTTGATAGTGTAAAATGTTTCAACAGTGTGTGTCATATTGTCTTGATAGTGTAAAATGTTTCAACAGTGTGTGTCATATTGTCTTGATAGTGTAAAATGTTTCAACAGTGTGTGTCATATTGTCTTGATAGTGTAAAATGTTTCAACAGTGTGTGTCATATTGTCTTGATAGTGTAAAATGTTTCAACAGTGTGTGTCATATTGTCTTGATAGTGTAAAATGTTTCAACAGTGTGTGTCATATTGTCTTGATAGTGTAAAATGTTTCAACAGTGTGTGTCATATTGTCTTGATAGTGTAAAATGTTTCAACAGTGTGTGTCATATTGTCTTGATAGTGTAAAATGTTTCAACGGTGTGTGCCATATTGTCTTGATAGTGTAAAATGTTTCAACAGTGTGTGTCATATTGTCTTGATAGTGTAAAATGTTTCAACAGTGTATCATATTGTCTTGATAGTGTAAAATGTTTCAACAGTGTGTCATATTGTCTTTAAAGTGTAAAATGTTTCAACAGTGTGTCATATTGTCTTGATAGTGTAAAATGTTTCAACAGTGTGTGTCATATTGTCTTGATAGTGTAAAATGTTTCAACAGTGTGTGTCATATTGTCTTGATAGTGTAAAATGTTTCAACAGTGTGTGCCATATTGTCTTGATAGTGTAAAATGTTTCAACAGTGTGTGTCATATTGTCTTGATAGTGTAAAATGTTTCAACAGTGTGTGTCATATTGTCTTGATAGTGTAAAATGTTTCAACAGTGTGTGTCATATTGTCTTGATAGTGTAAAATGTTTCAACAGTGTGTGTCATATTGTCTTGATAGTGTAAAATGTTTCAACAGTGTGTCATATTGTCTTGATAGTGTAAAATGTTTCAACAGTGTGTCATATTGTCTTTAAAGTGTAAAATGTTTCAACAGTGTGTGTCATATTGTCTTGATAGTGTAAAATGTTTCAACAGTGTGTGTCATATTGTCTTAATAGTGTAAAATGTTTCAACAGTGTGTGTCATATTGTCTTGATAGTGTAAAATGTTTCAACAGTGTGTGTCATATTGTCTTGATAGTGTAAAATGTTTCAACAGTGTGTGTCATATTGTCTTGATAGTGTAAAATGTTTCAACAGTGTGTCATATTGTCTTGATAGTGCAAAATGTTTCAACAGTGTGTGTCATATTGTCTTGATAGTGTAAAATGTTTCAACAGTGTGTGTCATATTGTCTTGATAGTGTAAAATGTTTCAACAGTGTGTCATATTGTCTTGATAGTGTAAAATGTTTCAACAGTGTATCATATTGTCTTGATAGTGTAAAATGTTTCAACAGTGTGTGTCATATTGTCTTGATAGTGTAAAATGTTTCAACAGTGTGTGTCATATTGTCTTGATAGTGTAAAATGTTTCAACAGTGTGTGTCATATTGTCTTGATAGTGTAAAATGTTTTAACGGTGTGTGCCATATTGTCTTGATAGTGTAAAATGTTTCAACAGTGTGTGTCATATTGTCTTGATAGTGTAAAATGTTTCAACAGTGTATCATATTGTCTTGATAGTGTAAAATGTTTCAACAGTGTGTGTCATATTGTCTTGATAGTGTAAAATGTTTCAACAGTGTGTGTCATATTGTCTTGATAGTGTAAAATGTTTCAACAGTGTATCATATTGTCTTGATAGTGTAAAATGTTTCAACAGTGTATCATATTGTCTTTAAAGTGTAAAATGTTTCAACAGTGTGTGTCATATTGTCTTGATAGTGTAAAATGTTTCAACAGTGTGTGTCATATTGTCTTAATAGTGTAAAATGTTTCAACAGTGTGTGTCATATTGTCTTGATAGTGTAAAATGTTTCAACAGTGTGTGTCATATTGTCTTGATAGTGTAAAATGTTTCAACAGTGTGTGTCATATTGTCTTGATAGTGTAAAATGTTTCAACAGTGTGTGTCATATTGTCTTGATAGTGTAAAATGTTTCAACAGTGTGTGTCATATTGTCTTGATAGTGTAAAATGTTTCAACAGTGTGTGTCATATTGTCTTGATAGTGTAAAATGTTTCAACAGTGTGTGTCATATTGTCTTGATAGTGTAAAATGTTTCAACAGTGTGTCATATTGTCTTGATAGTGTAAAATGTTTCAACAGTGTGTGTCATATTGTCTTGATAGTGTAAAATGTTTCAACAGTGTGTGTCATATTGTCTTGATAGTGTAAAATGTTTCAACAGTGTGTCATATTGTCTTGATAGTGTAAAATGTTTCAACAGTGTATCATATTGTCTTGATAGTGTAAAATGTTTCAACAGTGTGTGTCATATTGTCTTGATAGTGTAAAATGTTTCAACAGTGTGTGTCATATTGTCTTGATAGTGTAAAATGTTTCAACAGTGTATCATATTGACTTGATAGTGTAGAATGTTTCAACAGTGTGTCATATTGTCTTTAAAGTGTAAAATGTTTCAACAGTGTGTCATATTGTCTTGATAGTGTAAAATGTTTCAACAGTGTGTGTCATATTGTCTTGATAGTGTAAAATGTTTCAACAGTGTGTCATATTGTCTTTAAAGTGTAAAATGTTTCAACAGTGTGTCATATTGTCTTTAAAGTGTAAAATGTTTCAACAGTGTGTCATATTGTCTTGATAGTGTAAAATGTTTCAACAGTGTGTGTCATATTGTCTTGATAGTGTAAAATGTTTCAACAGTGTGTGTCATATTGTCATGATAGTGTAAAATGTTTCAACAGTGTGTCATATTGTCTTGATAGTGTAAAATGTTTCAACAGTGTGTGTCATATTGTCTTGATAGTGTAAAATGTTTCAACAGTGTTTGTCATATTGTCTTGATAGTGTAAAATGTTTCAACAGTGTGTGCCATATTGTCTTTAAAGTGTAAAATGTTTCAACAGTGTGTGTCATATTGTCTTGATAGTGTAAAATGTTTCAACAGTGTGTGTCATATTGTCTTGATAGTGTAAAATGTTTAAACAGTGTGTGTCATATTGTCTTGATAGTGTAAAATGTTTCAACAGTGTGTCATATTGTCTTGATAGTGCAAAATGTTTCAACAGTGTGTGTCATATTGTCTTGATAGTGTAAAATGTTTCAACAGTGTATCATATTGTCTTGATAGTGTAAAATGTTTCAACAGTGTGTCATATTGTCTTGATAGTGTAAAATGTTTCAACAGTGTGTCATATTGTCTTGATAGTGTAAAATGTTTCAACAGTGTTTCATATTGTCTTTAAAGTGTAAAATGTTTCAACAGTGTGTGTCATATTGTCTTGATAGTGTAAAATGTTTCAACAGTGTGTCATATTGTCTTGATAGTGTAAAATGTTTCAACAGTGTGTGTCATATTGTCTTGATAGTGTAAAATGTTTCAACAGTGTGTCATATTGTCTTTAAAGTGTAAAATGTTTCAACAGTGTGTCATATTGTCTTTAAAGTGTAAAATGTTTCAACAGTGTGTCATATTGTCTTGATAGTGTAAAATGTTTCAACAGTGTGTGTCATATTGTCTTGATAGTGTAAAATGTTTCAACAGTGTGTGTCATATTGTCTTGATAGTGTAAAATGTTTCAACAGTGTGTGTCATATTGTCTTGATAGTGTAAAATGTTTCAACAGTGTGTGTCATATTGTCTTGATAGTGTAAAATGTTTCAACAGTGTGTGTCATATTGTCTTGATAGTGTAAAATGTTTCAACGGTGTGTGTCATATTGTCTTGATAGTGTAAAATGTTTCAACAGTGTGTGTCATATTGTCTTGATAGTGTAAAATGTTTCAACAGTGTGTGTCATATTGTCTTGATAGTGTAAAATGTTTCAACAGTGTGTCATATTGTCTTGATAGTGTAAAATGTTTCAACAGTGTGTGTCATATTGTCTTGATAGTGTAAAATGTTTCAACAGTGTGTGTCATATTGTCTTTAAAGTGTAAAATGTTTCAACAGTGTGTCATATTGTCTTTAAAGTGTAAAATGTTTCAACAGTGTGTGTCATATTGTCTTGATAGTGCAAAATGTTTCAACAGTGTGTGTCATATTGTCTTGATAGTGTAAAATGTTTCAACAGTGTGTGTCATATTGTCTTGATAGTGTAAAATGTTTCAACAGTGTGTGTCATATTGTCTTGATAGTGTAAAATGTTTCAACAGTGTGTGTCATATTGTCTTGATAGTGTAAAATGTTTCAACAGTGTGTGTCATATTGTCTTGATAGTGTAAAATGTTTCAACAGTGTGTCATATTGTCTTGATAGTGTAAAATGTTTCAACAGTGTATCATATTGTCTTGATAGTGTAAAATGTTTCAACAGTGTGTGTCATATTGTCTTGATAGTGTAAAATGTTTCAACAGTGTGTGTCATATTGTCTTGATAGTGTAAAATGTTTCAACAGTGTGCGTCATATTGTCTTGATAGTGTAAAATGTTTCAACAGTGTGTGTCATATTGTCTTGATAGTGTAAAATGTTTCAACAGTGTGTGTCATATTGTCTTGATAGTGTAAAATGTTTCAACAGTGTGTGTCATATTGTCTTGATAGTGTAAAATGTTTCAACAGTGTGTGTCATATTGTCTTGATAGTGTAAAATGTTTCAACAGTGTGTCATATTGTCTTGATAGTGTAAAATGTTTCAACAGTGTGTGTCATATTGTCTTGATAGTGTAAAATGTTTCAACAGTGTGTGTCATATTGTCTTGATAGTGTAAAATGTTTCAACAGTGTGTGTCATATTGTCTTGATAGTGTAAAATGTTTCAACAGTGTGTGTCATATTGTCTTGATAGTGTAAAATGTTTCAACAGTGTGTCATATTGTCTTGATAGTGTAAAATGTTTCAACAGTGTGTGTCATATTGTCTTGATAGTGTAAAATGTTTCAACAGTGTGTGTCATATTGTCTTTAAAGTGTAAAATGTTTCAACAGTGTGTCATATTGTCTTTAAAGTGTAAAATGTTTTAACAGTGTGTGTCATATTGTCTTGATAGTGCAAAATGTTTCAACAGTGTGTGTCATATTGTCTTGATAGTGTAAAATGTTTCAACAGTGTGTGTCATATTGTCTTGATAGTGTAAAATGTTTCAACAGTGTGTGTCATATTGTCTTGATAGTGTAAAATGTTTCAACAGTGTGTGTCATATTGTCTTGATAGTGTAAAATGTTTCAACAGTGTGTGTCATATTGTCTTGATAGTGTAAAATGTTTCAACAGTGTGTGTCATATTGTCTTGATAGTGTAAAATGTTTCACCGTGTGATAACAGTGATATTTCAACTTTTAAATATATACTACACAGTAAGGGATAAAATTTTTTTATACTTCCTTTATTTAAAATATCATCAGATATCCTGATGTATTTGAACACTCCCTCAACAGCCTAGAACCTCACCATATTGTACAGTATTTGTTTACATTGTGGTAAGTTCTTATGTACTCATAGTTCAATAAATTTTTCAGTTGTTTTTTTTCTTTCTTTTTCTATATTTATAAATGTATCAGATCAAATCAGAATTATTTTGAATTAAAATCAAAATATTTGACAAATGCACAAGGTAATTTAACACGTTGTCTGGTCACAGGCGATGGACCAATTTAAAATCATTTTCTTGTCTCTTTATGTGTACAGCCTATCTATAAAGTAATGAATTTAACAATGTTATCAATTTCATGAAATATTTCACGCCATTCTTTCATGGCCGGTTATTCTCTTATGTACTTCATCTCATCTCTTGCAGCCATTTAGTCAACACGGCTTATTCATCTTGCACAGTGAAAGGTGAACCTGAAGATTTGGCTCAGGTAAGTTACCATTCTCTCACAGAAATCAACGTATTAAGGAAACAATATGAGCAGGTTTATAAGATGTATTATTTTATCTATCATTATATTTACTTTGAATTATTGCATGAACATTTTTTTTTATTGATGTTTCTATTAAATATTTGACTCTGCTTGCTGATTGTGAATGTGATTGGTACTCAGGCCCGTAGTGTGCGGAGGGTAGGGGGGGGGCAGGAAGGCTGGCCCACCCCCCCACGTTTTGTCTGGCCCCCCTCTGCTAATTTGTTCCACTTAGTAAAATGTATTACCTGGCCCCCCTCTGCTATTGCCTGGCCCCTGCTGTAGAATTTTCACGCTACGGGGCTGTTGGTACTTAATACTTTGTTGATATTTAAAAGGCAACATTTTTATAACCAGTTTTAGTCATTGGTTAGAATGCCTCTGACATACACGAGGTTCATTTCTTTAATATATTTCTTTAAGTTATACTTTCAGAAAAAAAAAAAATTTTTTTGTAGTTAAAAGTTTGAGGAGAGTTGATATTCTGATGATAAAAAAAATCAACTACTCTAGGATAAATAGAATGATCCTGCTTAAATCAGATTTATTAAAGAATTTGAAACCAAGAACGATTTAGAATTTTACTTATATATACAAGACATGTCAGTTTTATCAAATGACAATTTTGTTTTATTCTCCAGGCTCGTTTGTTGACATTTGAATGTGCCAAGCAAGTATTGCACAACAGTTTAACTCTTCTAGGACTCAGGCCACTAGATGAAATTTGAATGTAATATGATGATTTATGCAAATAATTGTAAACATAAAATAATTTATATTCATGTATATTTATGATTGACAGTGTTGATGTTTTTTTTACTGAGTAACAAAGACATTAAGCCTGTGTTTCATTACTGTGACTTTGTGAGACATTAGGTCTGTGTTTCATTACTGTGACTTTGTGAGACATTAGGTCTGTGTTTCATTACTGTGACTTTGCGAGACATTAGGTCTGTGTTTCATTACTGTGACTTTGTGAGACATTAGTTCTGTGTTTCATTACTGTGACTTTGTGAGACATTAGGTCTGTGTTTCATTACTGTGACTTTGTGAGACATTATGTCTGTGTTTCATTACTGTGACTTTGTGAGACATTAGGTCTGTGTTTCATTACTGTGACTTTGTGAGACATTAGGTCTGTGTTTCATTACTGCCCCTTTCTGAAGGTCTAAATTAAGTAAACAGACTTGCCCAACTAGCTAATGTACAGCTGCAGAAACATTTACAGAAAACATTTGTAACAGAAACATTTACAGAAAACATTTGTAACAGAAACATTTACAGAAAACATTTGTAACAGAAACATTTACAGAAAACATTTGTGACAGAAACATTTACAGAAAACATTTGTAACAGAAACATTTACAGAAAACATTTGTAACAGAAACATTTACAGAAAACATTTGTAACAGAAACATTTACAGAAAACATTTGTAACAGAAACATTTACAGAAAACATTTGTAATAGATACATTTACAGAAAACATTTGTAACAGAAACATTTACAGAAAGCATTTGTAACAGAAACATTTACAGAAAACATTTGTAACAGAAACATTTACAGAAAACATTTGTAACAGATACTACAGAAAACATTTGTAACAGATACATTTACAGAAACAATTTGTAATATACATTTACTGTCAATTTGTAATATACATTTACTGTCAATTTGTAAGGTGCTTGTGGAGAAGAATTTTCCCTAATAAAAAAAAATTGATAGTGAACTAAATAGGTGGTTTTAATGGAGACGTCTGCTAAATTTATCTAAATAGATTCATAGTCTCGACCAGATCACACAGGCTCCCAGTCTATTTATAGTACAGGCAATTTAAATAAAATTCATGCCTCCTTTTAGAAGGACATCAATACATTGACTAACACATTACTTCATTGAACAACACATGGGCTACATTCACCAACAACACATGCGCTACATTCACCAACAGTAGCTACAATCACCTACAAAAGGGCTACATTCACCAACAGTGGCTATAATCACCAACAACACATGGGCTACATTCACCAACAGTAGCTACCATCACCAGCATATGGGCTACATTCACCAACAGTAGCTACAATCACCTACAAAAGGGCTACATTCACCAACAGTAGCTATAATCACCAACAACACATGGGCTACATTCACCAACAGTAGCTACAATCACCGATAACATATGGGCTACATTCACCAACAGTAGCTATAATCACCAACAACACATGGGCTACATTCACCAACAGTAGCTACAATCACCAACATATGGGCTACATTCACCAACAGTAGCTACAATCACCAGCATATGGGCTACATTCACTAACAGTAGCTATAATCACCAACAACACATGGGCTACATTCACCAACAGTAGCTACAACCACTGACAACATATGGGCTACATTCACCAACAGTATCTACAATCACCAACAACACATGGGCTACATTCACCAACAGAAGCTACAATCACCAACAGTAGCTATAATCACCAACATTACATGGGCTACATTCACCAACAGTAGCTACAATCACCAACACATGGGCTACATTCACCAACATATGGGCTACATTCACCAACAGTAGCTATATTCACCAACAACACATGGGCTACAATCACCAACAGTAGCTACAATCACCAACAACACATGGGCTACATTCACCAACAGTAGCTACAATCACCAACAACACATGGGCTACATTCACCAACAGTAGCTACAATCACCAACAACACATGGGCTTCATTCACCAACAGTAGCTACAATCACCGACAACACATGGGTTACAACTCCCATCACATGACATTCACAAACTTAAAACAACTGTCTCAGTTACTAACCTTTCCAAAACCTTGATATAATTTGTTCACGAATATGTTCCCTTCTATCTGTCTACATCTACAAAAGTTAAATGAAACATATATATATATATTGTTCTTAACATCGGAGACCCGGACGTCATTAAACACTCGGTTCAATTCTCTTTGTTGATTTTTTTCCCTTGGTTTTACTGCAATATATTTTTTTTATTTCTCATATACATTAAAAAAAAATTCTATGACTTTCTATCGGCCTGACCTCACTGTCCTACATAAGAAACATCCCTTGAGATAAAATCAAATCTCATGACACAATTGAACACACAGCAGCTACACGATGGCCACAACCTGAGCAAGTCGTCATAATTTGATTTTTTATTTTTCCCGGTACTTAAAGGTGACCGGTCCAACGCAGTGCTGCTATGTATGTAATTGAGTTTCTGTGGTTGCCATGGAGATGGTGAGAATTTACATCTCTTCCTCTCTGTCGTCATCAATTTTAACCAGAATTATGATGATTCAGCTGGCACAGTGTATTTAACAAGCAACCCAATTACCCATCACAGTTATACATTCTACGCGGTATGGCGGAAGTAAAACTTGAAACATTCCATAAGATGGACCTGAGTCCACGGATATCCCCGAGGGTTTATCCCTACCCCGGTGATTGCTGTGGAGAAGCCAAGATTATAGCCCTGTTTATCTTTATCTATGTGTCTGTCATAATGTTTTGTGTGGCGATATAGTTGTGTTGCGGGTGTGTGGTGTATTTGGGCAGTAGCGCAAGCAGGATGGGGCCTTGAGTCCCCTCAGGCCAAATCATCAATACATAATTAATGTTATAAAATTACAAAAAAAGACTGTCTTTTTTCATAATGTGAGCCCCCACCCTTCGGCATTTTTTTGCTGGTTGCGCCACTGTATTTGGGGATGAAGTGGTGAGTGCTTACATCTCTCTCTCATTCCATGTCGATAATAACTATTGCTCTCAAATACATTTCTTTAATCTTTTACAACATAAACTGGCAATTAACCATGACTGAATTGGACTGTACAAAATGGCTTAGCTGGAGTCTAACGCCATACTTCCACCACTAATGTCGACATATAGTTAGTGCCTTTGGGTAGCTAACAATTGTGCGCCGTACTCCCTACTGTAGAATGAGAAACTGCGCTCGTTCGGCGCCCCTTCCTATCTTGGCACCCTGAACCGACGTACACACCTCAGTACCCATCCTACGCCACAGTATATATATATATATATATATACATTCTTGTGTGTTTAGTGAACTTTGAAAAAAACCACAACAACAAAGTAATTCAGACGAAAGTGAAATAAAATACATGACACACCTGTTGAAAACATGAATTTATTATTGCTCAGAAATGTGACATGATAAACAATGAAGTCAAGTTAATAATAAATATCAATATAATTAATCTATGGGCATCAAGGCTGCTGTATTACATCAAATTTAAAAAGTCTTTAGCCGATTTTCATGGTTTCCCAAGTATACTCGATACTAAAGGCCCATTCTACCGCTAAGGGGGAAAAACCCGGGTACGGCAGGGGCCTCCTGTACCCCCGCTAGGCTAAGTAATCTGCGACAGAATGACGTAGCTATTGGTGGGTGTGTGATCACATGGGGGGCCCCAGTTTGTGGAGGTTGCCAGGGGCTAAAGTCAATCTGGCACATCGCTCTTAGGGTTAACGGTTGATTATCTGTGCTTGAAGGATATACATAATTACATCAGCTCTTCTAACGTAGCATCGAGAGTTCAATTTTGAGAAATGATGCATTAAATAAATAGAATGATGAAAACGATATTAATGGTTAACAAAATGGACTGACCAAAGATCTAATGACGTCAAATTAATGATGAGGACTCTGACCCCCCCCCCCCAAAAAAAAACCCCCAGCAAAAATGCTATTGGCTCACACCACAGAATCACATGTACAGGCCCATTGAATTCTGTGATACAGATCACAGAAATACATATTTAGACCCATTGAATTATGTGATACAGAAATACATATTTAGGCCAATGGAATTCTGTGATACAGACCACAGAAATACATATTTAGGCCCATTGAATTCTGTGATACAGACCACAGAAATACATATTTAGGCCAATTGAATTCTGTGATACAGACCACAGAAATACATATTTAGGCCAATTGAATGCTGTGATACAGACCACAGAAATACATATTTAGGCCAATTGAATTCTGTGATACAGACCACAGAAATACATATTTAGGCCAATTGAATTCTGTGATACAGACCACAGAAATACATATTTAGGCCAATTGAATTCTGTGATACAGACCAGAGAAATACATATTTAGGCCCATTGAATTATATGATACAGACCACAGAAATACATATTTGGGCCAATAGAATTATATGCTACAGACCAGAGAAATACATATTTAGGCCAATAGAATTATATGGTACAGACCAGAGAAATACATATTTAGGCCAATAGAATTATATGGTACAGACCACAGAAATACATATTTAGGCCAATAGAATTATATGATACAGACCAGAGAAATACATATTTAGGCCAATAGAATTATATGGTACAGACCACAGAAATACATATTTAGGCCCATTGAATTATATGGTACAGACCACAGAAATACATATTTAGGCCAATAGAATTATATGATACAGACCACAGAAATATATATTTAGGCCAATAGAATTATATGCTACAGACCACAGAAATACATATTTAGGCCAATAGAATTATATGATACAGACCACAGAAATATATATTTAGGCCAATAGAATTATATGATACAGACCACAGAAATACATATTTAGGCCCATTGAATTATATGCTACAGACCAGAGAAATACATATTTAGGCCCATTGAATTATATGCTACAGACCACAGAAATACATATTTAGGCCAATAGAATTATATGCTACAGACCACAGAAATACACGTCTAAGCTTATTGAGATGTCTGATAACAACGAGGAAAATATGAATGAACACTTAATATGTATGTGCGGTAAAAAACAAACAACAACACATATTAACCCACGAAGTGTGTTCGGCCGATTTAATCGGCCGACGGGCTGTTTCTGTGGTGTGGCGGCCGATATAATCGGCCGATTAAAATACATGTAGAGAAAAGAAATCCAGTCCAATATTTATCTGTACCGTAGCCACTTCCTTTAATTATAAAATAAACTTCCGTTTTTCGCCATTGTCTTGTACTTTTACTTTATGTAAAGGAGTTATTAGGTTGAATTTTGTCAACTATTTTTCATGGTTGATTTTTTTTCGAAAAAAATGGTGGATGCTATTGCTGGGACTTCAGGTTTACGACTTATTTCTTGTAGTAAATCTTTTTGAAACCTTTCAATGAAACGAAAGAAGTGATTCTTATGAAGACTGTTACGCTTGCATTTATTGTGTGACACGAAAAAAAGACGTACTGATCGTAAACGATCAAGACACTGGGGTACCCAACTTGCAAGGTTGGCTGCCATGATAAATGTGAACCTAAACTCAAGAATTTCACAAACCAAGGCCTCCAGAAACGTAGATGTGAATAAATTTATTCATATATTTTTCTCATTCAGAATATTGTTATTAATTGAATAAATTGATTTTACATATCTTTAATTTTTTTTGTCCTTTTTATCTTAGTTTTTTTGTTTCTGTCATGTCAGTACGTTTTGCACATTTTTAAGCACTTAAACCAAAACAAGAAGGTTTCTAAAGTCACACCCATACAAATCATACATAATTTGAAAGGTAAATGAAAGGGCTATAATATTATATCAGAATTATAAAGGTAGACCTTAAAAAGAGGGAGGTTGAGGCACCTTGAAAGATACACTTTAGTTGTTTTTTTTTCTCATGACCTCTGAAAACCAAGCTCAAGGTCACATAAATAAACATAAAAAAAGTTTTAAAATATTTAAAATGATCCCCCATTCAATCATCTTTCAGAATATATATACTTTACTGGGCCTAGGAGTAATACTTATTTGCCAATATTGATTTTTCTAAAGGTACCCAAAACACTAAAAAATTCCCGCACACCACAGAAAGTTTCTTAACACACTTCGTGGGTTAACGTAGATTGAAAGACATCACAAAAAGAATGATGGTAAATGTATCTATCTAAGTTAGTATTTTTGTCGAACTAATTATGCCTAATGACATAGTTTATAATCTTTGACTCGTGCAATAATAATGTTTGGACAGCAAACACGTATGCAATTCTTTACATTGTTAAACTGATTCAATTATAATAGCAAAAGTAGCCTGTATTGCAGCCCCGTAGCGTGAAAATTCTACATCAGGGGCCAGGCATTCTACAGCAGGGGCCAGGCCAGCAGCAGAGGGAGGGGCAGAAAATATATGTTACTAAGTAGAGCTAACAAGCAGAGGGGGGCCCGGTCCCCATGCCCCCCCCCCGCATGCTACGGGCTTGCTGTATTGTCTTAAAGAGTGATGGAGAATTCATCTTATGACAAGTTATTGCAACGTTCAGTAGTGAAGGAAATAAAATAGGTCACTTCTTATAGGACTAGCAGTTACAGTAAAGCTATAAAAATATACATGACTATCAATGTAGAGGCAATTTTAACGATGTTTTAGGATGTCAATATTACGAAAATAAAGCAAGATTAAAGATTATATTTATAATGACAATGGCGATAAAGACAGTGAGACAGTAATGCGGTGTTATTGATAGACTTAAACATGCTGGGTTGAGAGCTGATGACAAAAATGAAGAATACAAAATACTTATGTCAGTTGAAGCCCTAAACACTGAAGAAATGGATGGGCCCTTTAGATAAAAGAGAGACATATCTCAGGGTTTAGAATTGGGCTCTGTGGGGCCCCCAAATATCTGGGGCCTCTGTGCGCGAGTCCATCCCTAAAACAGCCTCTGGTTTTACGGGATTTTCGATGAAATGATGATGAATATGAAGTGGTGGTAAATTTGAAATGATGGTGAATTTGAAATGATGGTGAATTTGAAATGATGGTGAATTTGAAGTGGTGGTAAATTTGAAATGATGGTGAATTTGAAGTGGTGGTAAATTTGAAATGATGGTGAATTTGAAATGATGGTGATACAACCCATACCAGTGTGGTTAATAAACGATGGTCTATACGATGGTGGCGGCGATGAAATGAGATGATGGTACTGATGATGATATTGATGATGGTAGTAATGATGATATTGATGATGGTAGTAATGATTATATTGATGATGGTAGTAATGATGAAAGTGATGTTGGTAGAGATAATGATATTGATGATGATGTTTGATGATGGTAGTAATGATATTGATGATGGTAGTAATGATATTGATGATGGTAGTAATGATGATATTGATGACGGTAGTAATGATGATATTGATGATGGTAGTAATGATGATATTGATGACGGTAGAGATGATGAAAGTGATGTTGGTAGAGATAATGATATTGATGATGATGTTTGATGATGGTAGTGATGATGATATTGATGACGATATTGATGATGATACTGATGATAATATTGTTGATGAAAGGGATGATGATATTGATGACGGTAGTAATGATGATATTAATGATGGTACTATGGTAGTGATAATGATATTGATGATAGTAGTGAAGATGATATTGGTGTGTTTATTATATTTGGTATCAACGTTTCCTATCTAACAATTTGTTAGCTTGCTCGATGCACTGATTTTTTATTCGTATCTACACAAATAATCGTTAACAAGTACCCAGTCATGATTAGTTTGATTTAAAATACTCCCACCTATACAATACTATTCTGTAACAGTTAACTAATGCTCATCTTTTTATCTTAATTAAAAAAGATTCAATTAACCGTCTCGCATCATTTGTGTTCTATTTATAATAAAATTGTTAGACGAAACATCGAGTCCACGTATCTGCAGAATATCAATAGAGACCTTTATTCCTACACAAACAACATATCGCAGTAAAAGAATTCATACAAATAACAACATTAAATGTTTATGTGTGACGTTGTCTTGGTTTGCTAATTTTAGAAGGAAAACACAAACCACATTCTGCACACCACCACATACTGAGTACCACATACTGAGTACCACATACTGAGTACCACATACCGGGTTTCAAACTGAACAGGGTTAACAGTTTACAAATGGAGGAGTTACACACATATATTAATTATAGTAAATCAAAGCTGTATTTAATTTAGACCCTGTTGAATTTCATTCGTCTGGTGACTTGAAAAAAAAAACACAAGATAGGGGAGAAAAAAACCAACTCTAAACTCCTCATTAGACGTCAATAATCAAAATAATCCAAATTAAAAAAAAAATGTCTGTTTCACTGGAAAGAGAAAAGTACCAATACTATTGTAGTGGACATGACTGTGATGCCCAGAAATGTCCAGAACAGTAAAGTATCCACAGCACTTCCCACGTCAACCCACGTGATGTACGACCAATCATCGAGCACCTCGTTCTCATCTGATTTGTGGTCAAACAGTGACACGTGCTCTGCTCGCGCCGGGGCTTCCTCTTCAAATTGCCTATCGTCTATCTTCGTCTCATTTACCCCGGCGCTGTGCCCATGAGGGCTGCCCCTGGTGTTACTGGTGGAGGTGAACATCTGAAGACCGTTGTTGTCGTACACTGCGCCTTTCCTCTTGCTGGACTCCCCGTTGCTCCAGACGTGGCTCGTGTCGGAGTAGGCGTCGTTATGGTGGCTGGAGAAGCTGCGCCCCTCGCCTCCTCGACCGCCGACCCTGAAGCTCGGCGCCCGCTTCCTAAGGGTCCCCTTTTTCATTTGTCTGCGTATCTGGCGCATCCTGCAGCAGACGAGGCATCTGAGAAATGTGGGGACCGGTTTGTCTGAATCTTGGTGGATCATGTTCATTACAACACCAGACGACAACACGGACATCGTGCTCAGTGACAGCAGTGTGGTTAGATATACGGCTGAATGGAGAGTAATACGTATATGTAGTAAACAAGCATAGAATGAATATCAACACATACAGATATTTTGATACATTTTAAAAAAAATAATGTATTCAAAAAATTGTATTAATGTTATTACTTTATTAGCCAGGCCACATATTTCGTTTTAAAATCTGTTCATACAAATGTTTGTTAAAGAATTATTTTATAATATTCAAAGTAATTATTTAATTGAGATAATCATTATAGAAATTGAATCACCAGAGATGAAACTAATAGACAGGGAGATAGAATGTATTATTAATGTATTTTCTGTGGTCAGGAGAAGCTAGTGAAGATCTACATTATTGGCATGACTATGTTACTTTCAAGATACATATATAGACAAGAGCTACATACACTAACATAGACAAACATACTATCACATATAGACAAGAGCTACATACACTAACACAGACAAACATACTATCACATATAGACTACAGCTACATACACTAACACAGACAAACACATGATCAAATATAGATCATACACATATATACACTTGATCAACATACAGTAACATATACAGACATATGGATCATAAATCAAACATACACCCTGATAAAAAGGTCCAGAGACTGAGACAGACACAGAAGTATACTTTTTCTCTCCCTCCCGCTATTTCTCTCTCTCTCTCTCTCTCTCTCTCTCGCTCTCTCTCTCTCTCTCTCACACACACACACGCACGCACACACACATAACCAATCACTCACAAATAAAAATTGCAAACTGTTTATCACCACCATGTTATAAAAACACATCCATGTAATCCATTCA
Source organism: Bulinus truncatus (assembly GCA_021962125.1). Lineage (NCBI taxonomy): Eukaryota > Metazoa > Mollusca > Gastropoda > Planorbidae > Bulinus > Bulinus truncatus. The sequence continues at coordinate 4,021,425 of JAGDYQ010000079.1, read as the reverse complement.
TCAACACTAATTATTGAACCTTTCAAGAGTTGATTAGTTTTGATGCATTTAGTGAATCAATTTGTTTAGACAGCCATGTAGCCATAATTAAAAAAAATATTATACGTCTAGGAAATCGATATCTGTAGCAGCTTAATAACTTCTAAACAAATGTTAGCTTTATGGAGGAAAACATGTTTTGTTATTGGCTATCATTAACTTTGAACATGATGGTTAATATACACAGAGAGGAGGCGTTGGGTGGACACACAAACTAATACACACAGTGTAAGAAATAAAGAGAGAGATGTTAAGAGAACGAGAGATAAAGAAGAAGATAAAAATACAGAGCGAGAGGGAGAGAGATAAAGAAGAGAAAAATACAGAGCGAGAGGGAGAGAGATAAAGAAGATAAAAATACAGTGCGAGAGGGGGAGATAATGAAAAAGACAGAAGATGAAAAAGAAGAATACAGAGAGAGAGAGAGATGTTAGATGTGAGACAGACAAGTTGACAGAGTGAGTACCAAATATATAAATACATCCACCCACTTCAACCATTAGGCTTATATTTACATTTCCTCATTTATTGCGCAGTGAACCCTAACCCGTAGTAAGAAAATGTTTTTAATTCCCAACACATTATCAGATTGACGTTAATGCGAGTTGCTAATAAATGGATCACATGAAATCTGCCCACAGGACATGGATGCAGTTTCCATTAATACATTATCTTCTCAGTGGTTATCTTACCTGTGTGTTTACTGTTTTCACTTCCCACACAATCAATAAACAGGAGACTCGACAAGAAACTTGACAGACAGAACAATAATAGACAACAGAATAAAATATGTCTGAACTGATTGAACTGAGCGCAGGTTATTTCTAAGTCCACAATAGCTCACGCTGAGATACGATTTTGACTCATTTATTTTTTGTACTTCAAAACTATAGATGAGCTCTTTGCATAATATGTTCAAAACTATTGATGAACTCTTTGCATAATATGTTCAAAATATTTATTTGACTCTCGTTGAATGAATGCCGTGCACCGAGGGTGGGCAAACTAAGGCCCGAAGGCCACCAATGGCTAGTTAGGAAGTCTGATTTGGCGTGCACATTTAATTTTAACATTCAATCTACATTAGCTCATTTGAACTACTCTTGGTCCGGACATTACGTCACATTAAGAACCCAATGTGACCCACGATTTAAATAGTTAGACGACCCCATCTATATTGTAAGATTGCCAGCACAAATGGATGGGGCACTTCATCTCCTTCAAATCCTCAATTGATAAAATAATCATTGCGGAATCGAACACGCACCCTATACTCAGTAGACGGAGGCGCACACTACCAGGCCGCTAACAACGTACCAAGTATAGAAATACTTTCTGAAGTCTTGGGCATGACCTCGCTGATGATGCTGAGGTAGACTGTGAAAGACAACAGTACCGTCACTGCCAGCGCCATCTTCTCCCCGGAACTTGCGGGCAGTAGAAAGACCAGGACGTTGAGCAGTGACAGCATGACCACAGGTATGATGGTGTTGAGAACGTAGAAGGTTCGCTTCCTCATGAGCTCAATAATAAACTTCACACCTGTGTGAGCTGAAAACATACATTGTTTAGTTTGTTTTGTTTTGATTTGAGTATTTCAGTTGTATATCAAACTGGAAGTCTTTTACTCGTGAAAGTCATTGATTCTACATGTCATTGTGTCTGTATGCCGTTGTGTCTACATGTCATTGTACCTATAGGTTGTTGTGTCTAGATGTCATTGTATATGAAAGTCATTGTTCTATATGGCAGTGTGTCTATATGTCATTGTATATGAAAGTCATTGTTCTATATGGCAGTGTGTCTATATGTCATTGTATATGAAAGTCATTGTTCTATATGGCAGTGTGTCTATATGTCATTGTATATGAAAGTCATTGTTCTATATGACAGTGTGTCTATATGTCATTGTTTCTAAATGTCATTACACCTCTATGTCTTTTTGTCTATAAATCATTACATTTATATGTCACTGTGTTTATATGTCACTGTGTCTGTATATCAGTAATTTTGTATATCATTGTGTCTATATGTCATTGTGTCTGTATCACTGTGTATATCCCTGTGTCTATATATCACTGTGTCTTTATGTCAGTGTCTGTAAGTCACTGTGTCTGTAAATCAGTGTCTGTATGTCAATGTGTCAGTTAGCCACTGCGTCTGTGTATTACTGCGTCTATATGTTATTATGACAGTATTTCTTTTCTTACCTGTTCCCAGTTTATAAGTTGACGGATAGAAATATGGTCTGGCGATGGCTGACTTTATGTCCCACTCGCCATTAGAAATAGTAGCGTCCAAACTGACAAAGTCAGAACCTGGCTGTCAATAGAAACATAAACACAAAGAATGAGACTGTCAATAGAAACATAAACGCAAAGAATGAACTATTCAGATTAAGAAACAAAAAAAAACTTAGAAAATCCTCAATTAAAAAAAAAACAGAATATACACCAATAAAATGTGTATTCCGCAATAACACAAAATGTATTTGTCTGCTGTTGTGTAAACACTGAGAAAAAGGTTATATACGAGAGTCTCGGTGTTTTTGTACATTTTCAAAAGGAATTGTTCCCCTTTACAAGAATGGTCATTTTCCTAGCACTGCTGATTAATTGCCATTAACGCGAAATTAACGCATTAAAAAAAAGGATGCTATTAATTTTTTGAACATGAAATCTAAATGCGTTATTTTCCCCCCAAATGTTTAGTTTCGGACAGCAACAAAACAAATCATGAAGATGATAATGTCAGTAAAGGACACAATTCTATTTACAGAAAACGATTAAAAAGAAAAGATCAGAACAACCAAGAAAGATAAAGAAAAAAGAAAGTGTTTATATCAAGTGAAAGACCAATGTCTGGCTGTACTTTTATTTTTTAAGAAGGAAAAGGCACGTGACTAAACTGGTATGGATTAATAATTTAGTATACACATATGCCAGTGCAGTATGTATCTGTAATAAAGATATTCGTCGGTTGACTTAGAGAGGAGGTAAACGCCACCAAGTCTATAAGCCCACAGTAATGACGTTTTATAACTAATCTGTTAAAATTTCACAACTACCACACCTGTTGAAATGTCCCAACTACCACATCTGTTGAAATTTCCCAACTACCACATCTGTTCAAATGTCCCAACTACCACATCTGTTCAAATGTCCCAATCCCACACGCATCTTAGAATGTCCCACTACCACATCTGTTAAATGTCCCAACTACCACATCTGTTAAATTTCCCAACTACCACATCTGTTCAAATGTCCAACTACCACATCTGTTCAAATTTCCCAACTACCACATCTGTTCAAAACACCACATCTGTCCCACCCCCGCACCCACACCACCATAATGTCCCAACTACCACATCTGTTCAAATTTCCCAACTCTGTTAAAATGTCCCACTACCACATCTGTTCAAATTTCCCAACTACCACATCTGTTCAAATGTCCCAACTACCACATCTGTTCAAATTTCAAATTTCCAACTACCACATCTGTTAAAATGTCCCAACTACCACATCTGTTAAAATGTCCCAACTACCACATCTGTTAAAATTTCCCAACTACCACATCTGTTCAAATGTCCCAACTACCCATCTGTTCATTTCCTTCTTACATCTGTTTCAATTTCCCAACCACATCTGTTCAAATTTCCCAACTACCACATCTGTTAAAATGTCCCAACTACCACATCTGTTATAATGTCCCAACTACCACATCTGTTCAAATTTCCCAACTACCACATCTGTTAAAATGTCCCAACTACCACATCTGTTCAAATTCCCAACTACCACATCTGTTCAAATTTCCCAACTACCACATCTGTTCAAATTTCCCAACTACCACATCTGTTAAAATGTCCCAACTACATCTGTTATAATGTCCCAACTACCACATCTGTTCAAATTTCCCAACTACCACATCTGTTAAAATGTCCCAACTACACATCTGTTAAAATCCCAACTGTTAAAATGTCCCAACTACCACATCTGTTAAAATTTCCCAACTACCACATCTGTTCCCAACTACCACATCTGTTCTGTTCAATTTCCCAACTACCACATCTGTCCCAACTACCACATCTGTTATAATGTCCCAACTACATCTGTTCAAATTTCCCAGCTACATCTGTCTTACCCCAACTACCACATCTGTTTCCCAACTACCACATCTGTTCATTTCCAACTACCACATCTGTTAAAATGTCCCAACCACACATCATTATAATATCCCAACTACATCGTTCAAATTTCCCAACTACCACATCTATTCGTGTCCCAACTACCACATCTGTTAAATCATCCAACTACCACTCTGTTCAAATTTCCCAACTACCACATCTGTTAAAATGTCCCAACTACCACATCTATTAAAATGTCCCAACACCACCACATCTATAGGAATAAAAACAAAAAACAAAAAAAAAAACAACCGATGAGAGTAATATGACATATTCGAAACTAACTTATGATTTCATTTTATAGAATAGCTCCTACATGTTGGGGATAGCATTACGACTTTTTGATATAGTGAAAATAGTAACAAGAGTCGTACAACAGTCAATTTAACAATATTTAATGAACATAATTAATGTTATTGCTCTTTGGAGGTCTATCGAAACTCACTGAGTCTTACCACTGGAATATTTTGACAGACTATCTAGCCTATAATAGGAATAATATATTATGACAGACTATCTAGTCTATAATACGAATAATATATTATGACAGACTATCTAGTCTTTTGACAGACTATCTAGCCTATAATAGGAATAATATATTATGACAGACTATCTAGTCTATAATACGAATAATATATTATGACAGACTATCTAGTCTATAATAGGAATAATATATTATGACAGACTTCCTAGACTTTAATAGAAATAAAACATTAATTAATTCGTAACGATTAAACTTGCGTTAATTTGTCTATTTGAATACATAAATTAATCGAACATCAGTTCTACTTTTAACTTTAAGCTAAAAATAGGAAATAAAAAGAAAACAAATTGAGAGTAATTTCCCCTGAATTCACAAGGGTGGTTTATTTATATTTCTGAAAAGTTGTTTCCTAGACAGTCTACATCAAAGTGAAATTAGAAATATGTACTCAGTGCAGACAGGTCATCTGTACAAAATGACCCCAATTTCCACATATTATTCGTTTGATTTTTTATTCTGCTAGAGTGTGTAGTCTGATGGGACATTTCAGGGTTCAGTGAAGCTTGTTTCACAGTAATTAAATATAGCTTGGATTAGCAATACGT
>JAGDYQ010000079.1:3843971-4015614 GCA_021962125.1 Bulinus truncatus | reverse complement strand
CCAATACAACGTACACAGTATCCTATACAATTTACTCACTAGCCTATACAATGTACACAGTATCATATATAACTTACTTACTAGCCTATACAATGTACACATTATCATATATAACTTACTCACTAGCCTATACAATATAAACAGTATCCTATATAACTTACTCTATAGCCTATCCAATGTACTCACAGTAGCATATACAATGAACAAATTAGCCTATAATAATGTACACACAGTAGCTTATGCAATGCACACAGTACTCTATACAACTTACTTATTAGCCTATACTATATACTCACAGTAGCATATGCAGTTTACTCAGAGTACTCTATACAACTTACACACATAATGTGCACTCGGTCGTCTATATGATGTACACTCAGTAATCTATACCATGTACACACAGTAGCTTATGCAATGCACACAGTAGTCTATACAATGTACTCACAGTAGCCTATATAATGTACTCACAGTAGCCTATATAATTTACTCACAGTAGCGTATATAATGTACTCACAGTAGCCTATATAATGTACCCACAAGGCCCCACTTTGCTTGCCCCATTTCCCGAGTGGCATTATTATAATGTACTTAAATGTAATAAACGTATAATGTCTCTTTTAAACTAATTTTCATAAACAATTCTTTAGTTTCAGGTTAGAAGTACGGGCGCACATTTAATTTAGATCTACTTATAAAATAGATACCTACTTTGGTTCTAATGTTACATTTTTTTATTGAACGTCTTCTAAGCAAAAGTATATTCAGTGTCAACTACTGGCTGGTCGCGAACGACCAACTCACTCTTCAAAAAATGTATTCCGCAGTAGAAGTTAGTTTTGACGTTACAGAGAACAATAACCTCTAGCCAGAAACTATTAATAGCACATAATTAATACTCAGCAACACGTGCAGTATTTACACCGGAGATTTATGAGTTAAGGCACTGAACCAAATCACAGAAACTGAAAACCAAATAACAACAGAATGACACATAAACAATGAAACTGATACTATTTATAGCTCACTGAAAAAAGATCTAATGGTGCCTGAAATTAGATATTCGAAGAGAGCATCACTTGGAAACTATTTTTAGAGTTTTTTTTTTTTTGTCTGCATGATTGTCTGTCTGTCATATGGGTGAGAATATAAAAGAAAATTTGATTTGACGTATCATGCAGCAAACTAAATGATGTGCAATTAGATAACTAATACAACTTGTAGAAAGATATAATTAAAGAGATGATAATTACGCTTAAAGGTTCTGCCATACTATGACGCAGGAAGGTGCAAAACACCCAGGAGGCAGCTTCAAAGAGGTGGGGGGAAAATCCCTTTAAAACAGAATTTCGAATTAAAGAAGAAAAAAGAATACCTTCCAAAGTCTATATTCTAATTTATTCTACCATCTATGTTCATAATCTTTTAAGAAAACATGGGAATATGGCTTCAAGGGACATAATCAAGAAATTAAAGTTTCCATTTGTCCCTAAAACATTTAAAACCCGCTGTGGGTAGTGATCCTTACTCCGGGGAACAACTGTGCGATACAATACTGACAGAATAAATTTTTGTGACTATGCAGTTTATGATACAGCAATATAAATACTGCATTAAGATAGCTATGATTGCTGCATTAAGATAGCTATGATTGCTGCATTAAGATAGCTATGATTGCTGTAAAAGATTGAGTTATAGCATAGTGGAAAAACGGTCATGGTTCAGGGATTAAGGGAAATGGTGATGAAGCAGGCCATACCGTTAAATTGGTAATGATGTAAAAGTACGAGCCATACGTTTAATTTTGCAATGGATAGCATCACAATGGCATATTGCCTTTTAAAATAAAAGACTTAAATAACTGATTAGTATTCTTACTCTATTATTTATCAACTTTCTGTACCCTGCAAAACCTTTGCTTAAAGTTAAATCCCCTTAGACTTGATCGGTAGGCTAGGTTATTTTTTGGTTTCGGGCAGATCCGATTTTTTTATGATTGTATTCTAAACTGGAATACTGTTGTATTAATTCTTTACTTTCGATTTAACGCAGAACCCAAATCGCTTATGTATATATATTTTTATGTTTGTTCACGATTTTAAAAGATTATAGTTTTTTTTTTATAGAAACAGTAAATTTAAGTGGGATTTAATAGATTCATTTTAATGAACCTCCTAGGAAAGAAAAATTCCGTTACATTAAATGTATTTTTATGACCTAAAAAGATCTGATTTTTATTTTGGTTTCCAGTTGGAAATAAGTACAAAAATAAGTTAAAGCAATAGCCATGCATAGAAGGTTGGTTACTATTTTTTTTTAAATCAATGAAACAATTATTTCTAGTGTCCTGGTATTTCAACACGTCACCCCAGAGTGCCATCATGAACCAGTCATCTGACTCACATTAGTCTGCTGACTCAGCCCGAAATGTCGATGACGCCATCAGATTCACCATCATTCAACACTTTCCTCCCTATTAATTAATTGTTACATTGGTTGGTCGAATCTATCCAGCACATCTGGTGCTCTCCACACAGGGAGTATAAAGGCCGTTCTACAGAAGTTAGCTTCACCAGCACTTGACGACATAGAGCGCTAAAAATGTTCATGTGTATGTACTAAGATAGATCACTTGTGTTTGCTCTAGATAGTTTGTGACTTGTGTGTTCACTAAATAGATTTCTTGACATTTGCCTTACTTATTGCATTTATTTATTCTTTTCATTAAATTTTGTAACAACGATCTTATATTATTTTTTCCCTCTGGGACGAAGTTTGATAGCTAATAATAATTTCATTTTAACAGTAAACTCGTTTTATTTAGTTTTCTGAATCCCCTCTGTTTTTGTGTTGACTAAAAATTATAATTTAAATTTTGCTTTATATTATAAAATTCAATGTTAGATTCAAAAAGTGTAGCAATAATTTATTCTAAAAAGCTGTATTTTTTTAATGGTTGACAAAAAGAGAAAAAAAAAAGAAAAAAATAATAATTTATATATATAAAAGAAAGAAAATTCCAGAAGAAAATGTAATAAATGTGTTCAGTATCTTTTTTTTAGATTAACAGTGTGTGTTGTTGAACCAAATGCTTTTGATTATAACTTATTTGAATTGAACTTATGTTTATGACCTAGATTTCGAAAAGATGAAGTTGTTGATTGTGTTTTTAGCTTTACTGGCAGGAGGAAGTAAGTAAATACTTTCATTATACAATTGTTCAACTTTCAGAGAAAAGATTCACTTAAAACACTGAAACCCTGATTAATAAAAAAATTGTAATACAGAGGGACGTACGTTACGTCTATTGTGACGGATAAAGTGCTTAATTGTTTTTTCTATACATTTTAAGAGGGATGATGGTGTTGGGTATAAGATTCATTAATGTTTTACTAGTCCCGCGCAATGCCAGGTACAATATTGAATTTTTTATTAATCATTGTAACAGGCCCGGCCATTGGTCCCGAGTTTCGAAATTTTTTTTTTTTTTTAATTTGGCTAAAGGAAACTGAGATTTTATTTTGGAGGTGAATTAGTAAAAAAAGGGCCCCAGCATGTCAAGGGCCTTTTATTTTATAGCTGCAGCCCTGCATTGAACAATTCAATTCTCGAACTACGATTATTCAAATCACTGATTTAAAATCAAAGTGAGGCAGTACAATGCCAGTTATTCAGGACTGCAGTGTTACGAACAGGCAATAAACTCAGTAATTCGGTTTAGGTATACCTATTTTCACTAATTGTATCTTGGGAGGGAATCACGATTTGAGGCTAGAGAGTATTTGAGGCCAGAGAGTATTTGAGGCCAGAGAGTATTTGAGGCCAGAGAGTATTTGAGGCCAGAGAGTATTTTGGAAGCCACATTCAGTTGTTTGTTGAGTGTATGTATTTTTAAAAAATTGTAAATGATATCAATGCAACCCATACTGTAAAGATGTGTTTATATGTTGGGTAGGTAATATGAGTTCGTTTTCAGCACACATTAAAAAAATTAATGTTATCTTAGCCCCAAAGGGCCATCGGTTCGGATGACGTGTATAATTCACGTTTCTGTAGACTCTGTTGTGTAATTAACACAACGTATGTAACCTCTGTTATGTAATTAGCACTCCAACTACTGCGAATAAAGTCATGTATTCAATAAAAGCTGGCTGGATTAGTGAAGGGCGGCTTTTAAATTTCACCAGGACTTGGCGCAATTCCTTTGATTCTCTTGGAGGATCGAACCCACGGCTCTTAGGTCGACAGTCGAGCTGTCTACACCACTCCTCCATCCACCTCTCTATAGAATGCCTGATTATTTATTTTTTACATGGTTTCATCTCAAATTTCTTGAAATCTTCAGAGTCGCAGCTGGTATTCACTGTGACTCCAGAGTTTGTGGAGTCAGGAGTGACACCTTCACTGACCCTCGATTGTGTCCTTCTGGGGAACGAAGATCTGCAAGTCCTGACTTTAACAATTTATAGGTCAGTAAATAACACGTAGATTGTCACTTTCAACCGAACACTTCATGTGTCAGTATATTGTAAAATAGCACGTAGATTGTCACTTTCACCCGAGCACTTCATGTGTCAGTATATTGTAAAATAGCACGTAGATTGTCACTTTCAACCGAACACTTCATGTGTCAGTATATTGTAAAATAGCACGTAGATTGTCACTTTCACCCGAACACTTCATGTGTCAGTATAGTGTAAAATAGCACGTGGATTGTCACTTTCAACCGAACACTTCATGTGTCAGTATATTGTAAATTAGCACGTAGATTGTCACTTTCAACCGAACACTTCATGTGTCAATATATTGTCTATAAAATCTTATGCCTCTTTGTCTTTAAAATGTTTTAGGCAAAATGCTTCAATAGAAATGTGTAAGTACGTGCATTGTCCAAAATGTGCATGTATCTAACAAAGGGGTCGCCCTTAAAGTTACCCCCTCCCCTTCGACAAGTTCCATTAACTGTAGCCCCTCAACAAACACCAATTTCTGCCCTCTAAATGCAGGAGTCCTTATTAAAAGTTAGGCTCGTACACCCCCCCCCCATATCTATTTTCCCCATAAAATGATTTCTTTCGTTGCTGTTTTTTTTTTAATGTAAAAAAAAAATTATTGCAGTTGTGTGTTTGATAGATGTCTTTTTTTAATAAACAGAGAAATAAAAAGAGGAGGTTCTCAATTTAGAGAATCTGTGGCCACCATCAACTCTATGGGTCCACAAGCACCAATACCAATGATTCCCTTTCCACGACTCAACGTTACAGGAGAAATATTTGAAGAGGTTCATATAATACATAGTTTAGTTATCCATTAGCAAATTATATATATATATATATAATACATAGTATATGTATGGATGTTTGGGGGGGGGGGGGGGGCGAGAGTTGCAACAGTTCCTGTCGGAGCCCTATGACACCAGGAAATATTACCGTGACAATGGGAACCGTTCCATATGATAGAGAGATAACATCAATAAGAAACTTTGTGAGTGAGGGAAAATATTAAAACAGGATTAATTATTTGGCTTTTCAGCCACGTTCCAATAAACTAGCCAGGTTCTCTGGTCGCACCTAAGATATCGTTACACCTTAGTTTCCATATTGTTCAGATCGACTGGTTCATCACCTTTCAATCTGCTGCAACAAATTTATCTTTCTTTAATTTTTGTTATTATATGATACAAATTGTTCATCTTGTTGCAACATATAATGATCGAGAAAAAGGAATTATTATTTTAAATATTTTAACTCGGAAACAGAGAAGAGTAAACAGAAATAGTTCTATCTCAATTTTTATATTATCTTAATTAGTATATTATCTAAATTTGTATATTTTCTCAATTAGTATCACAAGAATGAATCTGTTTAAATCAAATAAAATCAGTCGGACACACCAAGAGTTCAATCTATTAGCAATTAATTGTATATTGATTTATTGTTTTCCCACACTCAAAAAGCTCGTGATTGTTGTTATCTCTTTCATGTGATACTATTGACATCGTCACTTCAACATTAGCAACCATCCAATGTTCACATTAGCCTTCCAATGTGAACATTGGTTAGCTAACATTGGCCAGTGTCTGACGTGGGTTGGTTAGCTAACATTGGCCAATGTCTGACATGGGCTGGTTAGCTAACATTGACCAATAACTGACATGGCCTGGTTAGCTAACATTGGTCAATGTCTGACATGGGCTGGTTAGCTAACATTGACCAATAACTGACATGGCCTGGTTAGCTAACATTGGTCAATGTCTGACATGGGCTGGTTAGCTAACATTGACCACTAACTGACATGGCCTGGTTAGCTAACATTGGCCAATGTCTGACATGGCCTGGTTAGCTAACATTGGCCATAACATATATAACTCATAGGAAGTATATTTCATCATCAAGAGCTGCCAAGTCATTTATTTAATCTCCTATTCAGGCCGAGGAGGCCTTGAGTTACCTGAGGGTCATCTGGCCTAGGCCTAACACCGATGACCTTGGCCTATATACCTGTGAAGCAAGAGTACTAGGCGAATACGGAGAGCTGTTGCCCCTTAAAGCAGTCGCCAGACTATCTAGTGCAAGTAAGTTACACGAACCAATGAGATTATTCGTTGATTTAGACTAATTAGTGCAAGTAAGTTACACAAACCAATGAGATTATTCGTTGATTTAGACTAATTAGTGCACGTAAGTTAAACAAACCAATGAGATTATTCGTTAATTTAGACTAAGTAATGTAAGTAAGTTAAACAAAAAAAAGTTCCCTTAGCCCTAACAGGCCATCGGGGCAGCTGAAGTGTAGAATTCATATGTTTATATAACCTCGGCATATTCGGATTGTGTGGTTAGCACAACGCCCAGCCGCCTTTACTTCCCCAACTTAAGTCAGGTACCCATTTAAAGTTGGGTGGACTTGTGGGACGACTTTGCAACAAATTTCACCTGGAAAAATTACATGGGCCACACCGAGGATCGAACCCACGACTCTCAGGTCGACAGCCGAGTATCTACACCACTCGGCCATCCGTCACACTAGTTAAATAAACCAATGACATTATTCTTCATTTGAGACTAACTAGTGCAAGTAAGTTAAACAAACCAATGAGATTATTAGTTAATTTAGACAAATTAGTGCAAGTAAGTTAAATAAACCAATGAGATTATGAAAGCAGCTAAAACCATAATACCGATAAAGATTTATGACACTAAATATAAAACCATTCTTATAGATATTTCAATATTACACCCCTGTACAAAACACCCGGGCGGCAGCATCTAAATTACTGCAAGATATTGTCTTGGATACAAATTTTGCATTTTAAAAATAAATCACTTCCTAAACTATGATCGCAGCTGTCTATTAGCACTTTGACCAATTTAAAAAAAAAAAAAGAAATAAGCAATATTTCGGATTGCTCCCTCCTCCTCGTCAACATATGTCAAACTTTCGGAGATTCCCTCTAGTAAAATAACATCAATTTTTTTTACCACCCCTCCCCATTAAAAATACAAACTAATAAATAAAAAAAAATCATCAATATAATATCCCCCCCTCCAAAATATAACTTGAAATAACAAACTTCAAACTCACCTGCTGATTGTAATCATTGAAATCTGATCTCGCTAATAAATAGAACGAGTTGTAAACAAAACAACGAGGACACATCACCAGCCATCAAATATTATATTACAGTATGTGGTTCTTCAATGAATTTGGCTGGACTATCCGGTTCGCAATTATACTTCCACCACACCATCCACAGATTCGTAGCTAGATATTGTTGAACCATTTGCGAGTAATTTTTGGCGCCCATCTCTTACCCACCGTTTGGAAAGTGTGAAATTTTACAATGATGGAATAGTTTTAAACTACACATTTCATGTTTAATTAGTGTGTAAGATCACCTCTTTCATTAATTGAGAGTTCTGTATGTAGTGTTCTCACACGCCTGTCTTCTCTATGTCTGCAACATACATCTTGTATTATTGTCTGTAGCCCTTGCCATGATTTCCCTCCCCTTTGTCAACAACTATCAACATTTTTCAGACCCCCCCCCCTTTTTGCTAAGTTGATGACGTAATTGATAGACGATCCCCTTATAAAAGTAACAATGTACCAGACATGGAATAACATTGTTTCAAAAGTATTGAACAGGTACAATCGATAACCCGATGAGTCGTGCAGCGATGGTTACCTCATACTGCTTCATGAGTTGAACCATAAGTACATGTACTTCATGAGTTAAACCACACGTACATGTACTTCATGAGTTGAACCACAAGTACGTGTACTTCATGAGTTAAACCACAAGTACGTGTACTTCATGAGTTAAACCACAAGTACGTGTGCTTCATGAGTGAAACCACAAGTACGTGTACTTCATGAGTTAAACCACAAGTACGTGTACTTCATGAGTTAAACCGCATGTACGTGTACTTCATGAGTTAAACCGCAAGTACGTGTACTTCATGAGTTAAACCGCAAGTACGTGTACTTCATGAGTTAAACCGCAAGTACGTGTACTTCATGAGTTAAACCGCAAGTACGTGTACTTCATGAGTTAAACCGCAAGTACGTGTACTTCATGAGTTAAACCGCAAGTACGTGTACTTCATGAGTTAAACCGCAAGTACGTGTACTTCATGCGTTAAACCACAAGTACGTGTACTTCATTCATTTTCCAGTATGAAGAGAGTTTTTTTTTCTATTCATTATACGGTTTCATTTAACTTGCTTTGTCTGACATTGTCGCGTTGTGTTTTGGGAAGCTGGAAATCAATTTTCCATAACTTCCATCGCTTGGAAATTTTGAGCCTTTGTGTATTCTCGATGCCGATACATTATTTTAAAGCTTTCGAGTCAATCAATTAAAATCTAGTAGATAGCTTAGATAATTACTTGATTGTAATGTTTATATAAGGGGGGGGTGAAATTATGAAAGATCTATAATGGCTTCATGTATAGCGCTGGTCTTATATCGTGCTAGAGAAGTGATTGGAGTAAAAAGTATAGGAAGTTCAATATGATAGTGGATAAGATTAAGATAGTAGTGTGCACTCGTCGTGATAAAATTAAAACTTCAAAATATTCAGGACTAAGGTTGTTTGCAAACGTAGATTATTGAATTATTGAGGAAAGTGTAATCAAAGTAATATTCCATTATATTTCATTGATGTATAATTTGGCTAATAAAGGAACTAAGCTGGTTTACGAGATTGGCGCATGCGCTTTAATTTTTTTGTAATACAAGTCTGTTTACATTTATGAATCGCCTTTTAGATTTAATACATTTTTACTAAAGCGTATAATTGTAAAGGTTGTTTTTTTATATTGTTTATTTATTAAAATTTGTACACATGGACAACAAATTAACGAGCAGAAAAGTGATAGGTCAAGAAACATCCATCGCCAAATTAATAAACGTAGCACATAAACTGAATAACTAAAAAAAAACATCTTAGGTTTCGAATCAATACAAAACGGAGATGGGTGTGGCTAGGTTTTGCTCGAAATTAATTATTGGTGGAGGGGGAAGGGGTGAATAATGATATGTCAGGCTGGTGCAACAACTGTGGTAATTAATGGGTTGTGACGATGTGACACTGACACATTATATAGTTCAGGAATGTACGTATTGTTTTTTTTACTATCTCTTTAAATAAATCAAAATGATGGATAACAATGATGGTGTTTTCTACGGTAGATAATGTCTGTTATAAAGTAAACATGACCGTGGCTGAGAATAACAGGAATTGGTGCCTTCTGCTGCAGACCAATGAAAGGTCAATCGGTGCAAATATTTAACAGAAAAAAGTCATTACACCTCTGGGCCATTTAAGTAATGACCATAATGATGTATGTAGTGACCATAATAATGTATACAGCGTCAATGTCACCAATCATATTAGTAAATGAAAGTATTTGGAAAGAGCTATTTATCGATATCTGGTGTGCAGCTGCTATTCATTTAGAAAAAAATATATGTGATTAAGCAGAATGAATAACAATTTTTGTAAAAATTATTCTATATCCATGATGAAGTGGGGTATCTTAAAAAAAAATTAAATAGTTTTAATTAACAATTAAATTAAAAACCTTTTGAAATGTCTTCAGGAAATGTTAAACTAATGTAATCGCGCAAAAACAAAAAAATCGATTTTTTTGTTACAAATGGTTCATATAATATATAGATACATATACTAGATATTTGCCAACGCCCACCTACGTCATGTACACAACACGGGTTCCTATAAATAAAATGTTTCATATTTAAACCTTCTATTTACTTATATCAAGTGCACCGGTGTTTACATTACATTTGAAACTAGCTATACCCGGCCACGCGTTTCCGTGGCTGAGCCCTATGTTATGTAGTAGTGTGTATTGTGAAAGCCCATGATTTAATTCTGTTTTTTAAAATAAACAAACTTTTATTTATGATCGATTGGTGTAGACAGAAATTAAAGGAAAGTGTTTTTGTGTGTATTCTTAGAGTTATGATTAATGGTGTGAATCTTTTTTACATTTTTGATAAAAAAAAATACTGACAAAAGAATAATTTGTAAATTAAAGTAAAAAGAAATATTTTACGATACTGTTTGTTAATTAAAACAAAATACTGACGAACTATTACTTTGCTCAAGGCTGATTGGTTTATTTTTAAACAAATACTGACAATATATGTTAGCACTCTGTGACTTTTGAATTACCTCCCGTGGTTTAAAAAAAGTGAAGTAAATAAATAATTTTATCAAACCGATCGATTAAATATTATTTTTAAACATTATAGATGTCGATATAAAATTTATATATAAACCCGCCGGGTAATTTCCTGAAATTGTGTGTGTACATTTCAAGGCGATTAGTGAAGAAATTTCGGAGTTTTTAGCTAAGGCGCGAATCCTGTTTACATTTTTATTTATATCTAAGATATAATAAAATAAATTGTCTGTTCAATTCCTAAGAAATAGGAACAATATTCATTCATGCCCATGGGATCTATCACCATCTAACTAACCAGCATAATGATCAGTGCAGGATTTACGTATAAGCCACACAAGCTATAGCTTAGGGTCCCCACTTTCTTGGGGGCCCAAAAAATTGTCAGAGTGAGCGATTGTCATCAGTACTTAAGTATTGACACTGACGACATGTAATATCTGGGCTTAAAAAGGGCCCCATATCACAAATATCTTACGTCCTTATCAAGTGTAAATCCGGCCCGGAATATGATCAGCCACACCTTCTGTCACCAATATATCAAGTAGCCCACTTTAGGTAGGGTAGATTTAAAGGCCATGGCATCATAATGGAACTTGCAGTGTCCAGACAGGGGGAAAACTGTAAGTATTCTTTTCTTGCTGGAGAGTGCTAAGTTATTAGCCTTGTTCGTGATGGTTGTACACACCCAGGCTTGCGGAACCGCAATTTTTTTCCCGGCTCGGCTCAGCCTCCCACAAATTGGACGGCTCCGACTCGGCTCCCTATTAAGGGAGTACCACACGAGACAAAATTTTTGCGATTGCGTCACGCAAACATGCTGCTGGTGAAAAATTATGCAAATTTTACCGCGTTCACCCCCATCGTAAGGAACTTGAAACATATACGCATCGTCGGTTTTTATAAAAACAAACCATTTCAGTGCATCCAGAAACATATCATTATTTTCGACTGAGTTTCACTAGTCGCCATTTTCATAAGTAATAAAAAGTTATTTCAAAGATCCAATTAGCAAATAGTAAAATGATACATTATTTAAAATATTTTAAAGACTTCAGTATTTATATTTATTATTTATAAATTCGAAGTGACTATTCGGACCCGGGTCCCAATAAAGTCTGATTGTTATTCGGACCCGTGGCAAATATGCACTCAGCTTTGCTATTTAAAAACTTTATTATTGTTTTTTGTTTATTTTATGATAATTGTTTGAATTGTATGATTTAATCGTTACTCAGAGGCTAGTGTTCCGACTAAGCGGACTCTATGTTATTTTTTTTTCGGGTTCCGTCCGAATAACAATCAGACTTTATTGGGACCCGGGTCCGAATAGCCACAGCCTTATAAATATATCTACTCTATTTTAGCTATTATGTTTATAAAAAAATTGTTAAATACAGAAAGCTACCATTTTGTTTATAGTCCATTACAAATTCGCGGTCAAA
Organism: Bulinus truncatus; assembly: GCA_021962125.1. Classification (NCBI taxonomy): domain Eukaryota; kingdom Metazoa; phylum Mollusca; class Gastropoda; family Planorbidae; genus Bulinus; species Bulinus truncatus. The sequence goes on along the minus strand of JAGDYQ010000079.1, from coordinate 4,003,459 downwards.
TAATATACGAAATGACGCGTTCTATTTGTCGTCGTAGTAAAAATTTATTTTTAAATGATCGATACAATTATTCTATAAAATAAAACTGTTTTAACTTTATATTTAACAAAATAATATGTCATTAAAAAAATTTCGGAGGGTAAACAAGATTTAAAACGAATACAAAAAGATTCCCCATTAAAGATTTCTTGTGGTGATGTGCGTGCACGCTATCATTTAAATGATGTTACTGTTGTGGCGTTCGTAGTGGCGTTCGTAAAACATGACAACATTTCAAATTGTAGGAGGCAAACAATCAAACGAATTATGAATTTTAAAGCTAAAAAAAAATTCTGCTGTAAAAAAAAATTGGGAGCCGTTGACGCCAGATTGTTTTGGCTCTGGCTCCGGCTCCAGCAAAATTACCGACTCCACGGCTCCGGCTTGGCCCTGAAAGCCTGTACACACCCAAGAAAAGTTTGTCTATTCTCACCTGGTCTCGAACCCAGATCCATCAGATCGACAGTCTTGCGCTATAACTTGAAAACATCACATTTAATTTATTTCCATCATGTGTCGAAAACCACGCTAATAAACACTCGTTGTCTATTCATAGACCCAGTACAGGACAGACTGCTAGCTATTGTCCAAGTGCTGGCCAGTAGATTGGAAGGTTTCAACCAGACCATGGCTTCATTGGAACAAAGATTAGAGAATATCACGGCCCAATGTGAGTAGGATTAGTATTAAAAGAGATTAGAGAATATCACACCCTAATGTGAGTAGATTTAGTATTAACAAAGATTAGAGAATATCACGACTCAATGTGAGTAGATTTAGTATTAACAAAGATTAGAGAATATCACACCCCAATGTGAGTAGATTTAGTATTATTCCTTTAGATTGTATACAATTACATCAGTCGTTCTACTTAAAGTCACACTATGTAGTGGAAGTATGAATAAAATGGTACGTCATCTGGTCATGACCAAGTAGTTACGTCATCTGAATATGACCAGGTGGGTACGTCATCTGATTATAACCAAGTGGTTACGTCATCTGGTTATGACCAAGTGGGTACGTCATCTGGTTATGATCAGGTGGGTACATCATCTGAAAATGACCCATTGGGCTCATCATCTGGTTATGAGTATTGATCTTCTGTAAAAGTAAAATACAGTTGTTATGTTAATAATCTGCTATAAAGCACTACTACCACCTTCACTGAAACCATAACAGGAGCAAGACGATAAACCGTTTGTATTTTGATGTAAACTTTGATGAGTTTGTAGATTTATGTCTGATTGGCTACTGTTAATAATGTCACGTGACAAAATTTCAGATACAATAGGCCACAAAGATATTGATGTTCTTTATTGATGGTCTTCATTGATGCTCTTTATTAAAACTCTATAATGATGCTGTTTATTAAAACTATATATTGATGCTCTTTATTGAAACTATTTATTGATGCTCTTTATTGAAACTATATTGATGCTATTTATTGATGCTCTTTATTGGAACTACATGTTGATGCTCTTTATTGCTGCTCTTTATTGAGACTATATGTTTATGCTCTTTATTGATGCTATTTATTGAGACTATATGTTGATGCTCTTTATTGAGACTATATTGATGCTTTGTATTGCTGCTCATTTAAAAATCTCACAGCCTTAGAGAATGAGAGAGTTTTATTGGAGAAATTGGCGGCACTTGAGAACCAAACTTCTTTACTGCTATCTGATGTCCTTGCTGAAAGTTTGAGAACTACGACCGCGACTGAAACTGCGGCTGCGTTAGACGAGACAACTGTCGCTCTAGATGAAGCTACAGAACGTGTAGAAGACACAACGGAAGCTCTCTTGGAAACAACGACAGTTCTAGAGGAGGGAACAGATTCAGAGGGTCTCACCCCGTCCACGACAGCCACAGTCAAAGTGGAAGGTAAAAATAGACTTGAAATATCAAAAATTCATTATTAAAATCCATACCTCTAATTTAGCTCCTAACAAACGTTGAATTCATTTTTTTTTGGAGATATTTCTGCTCCAGACTCGCTATGTTTTACTTTTGTTTTAATGGGAAAGTCTTTGGCTACAGGGGAGGGCATACCTAAAAACTGTAGACAGGGGCGGACATGTCTCGGTTGAGGCCCTGGACGCCGAAGAAAATATGAAATAATTGTTTTAAACTGGGTTCTAAGAGCCCTAAATTGGAAGGAAAAGGCCGCCATCTTGAACCACTTTTTTGTTTGCTAGTATTATCACAAAATATTTGTATACAGAAACAAACATATAAAATAAATGAAACTTAAGTAGTGGTCGGCAGAGCAAGTATTGGGTCAATGGGTCATGGGTCAAGCTCAGTGACCCATTACTTGCTCTAGTGGTCGGGATAATAATATTCATTGGGAATACATACAATTATATACTAGATATAACATCTAACTAATATAATATAAAATAAAAATAAAATTATGTTGGCAATGATTTTTAAATCATCAAGTAATTGTAAACATATATTTACACAAGGTAATTTAAGTTATATTGTACACCAATGATTAAGTTATAAGTATACCAGGTTATAGTACTTATGTTCATGTTGTATCCATTTATTTCGTGACAGACACACTGTTGGTCCGTTTAATCGCCAACATCAGGATACTTACGTCCAGACTGGATGTGGTCAATACAACAGTGGCCGAACTGGAGGAGAAGGTCAGCTCTGCTGAGCCTTTATGTAAGCCAACTCATTATGTTCCTATGATGTTTGTTTATTTGGAAGGTTTATGTCGGTACAATAGGCGTATGTGAGAGAGTATGTGTGTGTGTGTGTGTGTGTGTGTATAGTAGTGATTTTTTTTGGCTGATGTAGTAGACAGGTGAGCAGCTTTTGATAGCACAGCCATTGTAGTGATAGTACAGCCATTGTAGTGATTTTACAGAAAGAAAAATGGGGGTCGCCCGTTTTTAATGTAATCATATTTGCGCGCGTGTGTGTGTGTGTGTGTGTGTGTGTGTGTGTGTGTGTGTGATGGTTTGTCCAACGTTGTCTTATCATTGTCTAAGAAATAAAACTTGGAAACAAAACTTTCAAGGGCCGCACGATGATCAAATTAGAGAACAAAAGTAATTTAAAATAACTGGTTCCCTGGGAGCCGAATATAACATTTAGATGAGCCGAGTGTGGCTTTAAGAGCCATGTTTGACCACCTCATATAAAGGACATGGATTGAAGCAGTCTTCAATCAGACGCGGTCTTAGCAGTACGCGAGTCATTTAAAGTGGCTTAGAGATGGTTTATGTTAAAGATTTTAGTTTTGTTACGCTTCTAAAGGTAACAAAATCCCCTCCAATAATCTCCCTCTCAGGTTATTGCAAGGGCAATATCACAAGTTTTGCTACCCCCCCCCCCCCCCAAAGCTACTGCTGAATTAATTGATAGACATGTGCATTAAATTTCTTTATGTCAATCAAGTCTTTCCTCTTCTACAGATGAACCAGCTAAGAATGAAACTGAAGTAATTCCAGGTAAATGTTTGCATCCATACAATTGTTCATTTCACAAAGGTGGGCTAACTTTCCAATGTTTATGGCCGGTTATAATACAACTGTTATTTCACAAAGGTTTACGGCCGGTTATAATACAACTGTTATTTCACAAAGGTTTATGGCCGGTTATAAACAACTGTTATTTCACAAAGGTTTACGGCCGGTTATAATACAACTGTTATTTCACAAAGGTTTACGGCAGGTTAAAATATATCAACAACATCAAAGGCCGAAATATAATTATCATCTGCTGTTGTTTTTTTCTTCTTTCTAGAACAACAGTCATGATGCAATCTCAATAATATCCTTAAATACGTTCAACCTTTGTCTTGCATAAACAACCTTGAACATAAAGAAATCAATGGACCTATATGGGCTTATAGAAATTTCCTAACTAAATCATTCTTATGACTCGGCTTATTAGTAAATAGTCAGACAAAGCATGGTGCAATGTTTATGGTTTTTCAAATGGATGTCAGCACTCTGCCACGGGAGGGAAACTTTACAACAACAATCTGCCACATTGTCTGATTCTTGTTGCATTTTTATGCACAAATTTGATTGGTTCAGGGGCCGCGCAAGCGGCGCAACACTATTCTCTGCATCACTTTTGAAGGCTGCAATTATTTGTGTAGACTGTCGCATGTGGCCTTTATAACCCGCGTTTCCCACACATTGATTGGAACAATATGTTACCGTAGTGATATTACTTTCGACATACACTGCATCTCATTAATATTTACGTCTACAGGCACTGAGGTTCTTGAGGCTAGGTTGCAGGAACTGACAACTCTGGTGGAAACATTGAATACCACAATTGCCTATCTTGAACAAAAGCTGGAAACACTTGAGGCCAAGGGTAATAACCGTTTACAAATGTTTGTCTATGTGCGTCTCTGTGCGTGTTGATTAAAGTAATGTCCCTTCATTAGTTTAGTCTTATCGAAGAACAATTTTAAGATTTTTCTTTTTCTCCTTTCTCCAGAAGAAAATGAAACTGCTACAGTTACAGACAACGGTAAGAATCGAAAATGTTTAACAGGGGCTCCAATTAAATCAACAAATGTTGGCACAATTAGCCCTAGCCCCCCCTCCTCCCCCAGCACATCTTATCTCTCTTTTTTGCCCTAAACAAAAATAAACAATGACGTTTTAGCACAGCCGTTTAGACACTTTTGAAACATGAGTGGAAAGTTTTACACTTTTAGTTTTATTGAATAGAATCGGAAAAGGGCATTCTTAGAACTAATAATTAGTCAGAAATATTCGTTTTATTTAAGCAGGCCCGTAGCGTACGGGGGCCAGGAGGGCCTGGCCCCTCTGCGTTTTGTCTGGCCCCCTCTGCTTATTTGCTCTACTTATTAAAATGTATTACCTGCCCCCCCTGCTATTGCCTGGCCCCTGCTGTAGAATGACTGGCCCCTGCTGTAGAATGTTCACGCTACGGGGATGTATTTAAGTGATTGACTCTCTGTTACGTGTAGAATTTGCCCTTTCCTCCACCACCCCGTCCCATACTAAGCCCCATCCTAACTGATTCAAGTTCACCACTGGCTCAAGGTTCCAGTCGTCAAAATATTTTGTGTAGAATCGTTGTACTGACGTCTTCGCCCCCCCCCACCCCCCACCCTTATAAAAAATAAGTTAGAACAAGAGAACAGTCGGTAGAGAATATGTAGTAGGCAATAGAGTACAGTAGAGAATGCAGTAGAGTAGCGACCATGCCGTAGGGCAGTAGACTTAGAGTAGAGTCGAGAATATGCAGTAGAGTACATAGTAGTAGAGTATAGTGTTGACAGGCTTAGAGTAGACATAGGTAGATATATGTAGTTAGAAGAGAAGTGAAGTGTATTAAGTGGTATTAAGGTGATATTAAAGTATTGTGTATATAGTGTACCGTACTGCAATGAGTTTTGTTATTTATATATAAGTGTAAATTATAACGTAACACTCTCTTATAGTTGAAACTTTTTTACCCCCCCCCACCCCACCCCTCCTCCATTATTTCAACAATGGAAAAGTAAAAAGCCTTTTAGATTATATTATTGTCAGTCTTCATTTTTGTGTGAAAAAGTAAATATAAAATACACAACTTTTTTTTCGTAAATTACACTGTAACACTTACTTTTAATGCATCTTAAAAAAGGACATATCTTCTATCCGGGATCTCCCGGTATGAGAACTGTTTTGTCCCGACTTCCCGGGATTAGCAAAATGAAGGCAAATGAGAATCCCTAGTCATCACACAACACAATTTGGCTCTGTTACAATCACATTATCGCAGCCTGGCATTTCTAGTAGATGTGTTAGGCACGTGAGACCCTCACTCTCTGTCACACCCTGCTGGTCTGGCCAGTCGAAGCATGACAGACACGCAGCATGCGCCGCTATTATTTCTGGTGTGGCAGGCACACAACACCCTGAAATCCTAGCAGTGGTGGCGCAAAAAAAATTCCTATAGTTCTTATTCTGAAAGACTGACATTGTTGGCGACAGAAATGTTCATACCCCACCTCCCGCATGTTAACAACTGTCAAACTTGTTCAGACCACCCAATTCACTCCTCCCTATGTTTTTGACGTAATTAATGGACGAGCCCCCAATTAAATATTTCGTCATCACTTCGTATGATTCAGTCACTCTTATTGACTTGTTTGACTTTATTACATGAGGCAACTCATTAAATTTACAACCTTCTTTATTTCTGTGTTAGCTGAACCTGGACTTGATACTGAGGTTAATGAGACCAAAATTGAACAAGGTAAATACTACGGACGGACAAACAGACAGACGGACGGGTCGACGGACAGGTTAAGGACAAAAAGATAGATATACTATTAGACAGACTGACAGACAAATAGATAGATAGATAGATAGATAGATAGATAGATAGATAGATAGATAGATAGATAGATAGATAGATAGATAGATAGATAGATAGATAGATAGATAGATAGATATACTATTAGACAGACTGACAGACAAACAGATAGATAGATAGATAGATAGATAGATAGATAGATAGATAGATAGATAGATAGATAGATAGATAGATAGATAGATAGATAGATAGATAGATAGATAGATAGATAGATAGATAGATAGATAGATAGATAGATAGATAGATTGATAGATAGATTGAGTTAATGTAGGCTACATGTTTACTCCTCCAGCTGTAGAAAGTAAAATGTCACAAAGAATTGAACTCATATCATCCCAGCTTGAAAACTTCACTATCACCATTCAAACACTGGACGAAAAGGTTTCCAGCTACATAGCAAAAGGTAACCTTAACTTTATGCTGTGCGAATCGACGGCCCTTTTTTTGGTGTGCCGTTAGCCTAAGGGGCGTGGGTTGAAATGAAAAGAGCTCTCTAATCTAGTAAAATAACACAAATATCACAATAAATCTCTTACAAATAGGCATTCATTTTTTTTTTATTTTTTCTAAACGCTAATAATCTTTGTTATTGTTTTTTTTTTGAAACAGAATTGGCGGAAGAAAACGAAGCTGAGAATAAGACAGGTAAAATTTACTTCAGACAACACTATACTATAGATTTGTCTAGCTAATTGATTGGTTCTTTTACTTCAAACATCACTATAGATCATACGTCTTGATGATTAATTGATTGATAGAGCATTTTTTTTCGAAAATGCTCTATTGTCCCCGTTTTGTCTGTCTGCCTGTCTGTCTGTCTGTATGTCTGTCTGTCTCTCTGTCTGTCTGTATGTCTGTCCGTCATCACCCTAGATCTCAACAACCATATGTCCTAGACCCATGATGTATATATTATTTTGTAGGTCTTGATCTGCAATGTGTGCAGCAAAAGTCCATTTTGCGATCTGACCTCTGAGGGTCGAAAAAGGGGGCGTATTAAGTACCGTTTTTTACTATATAAGCTATATTAACAAAGGAGCGCCCTATATCTCAGCAACCATAAGTCCTAGACCCATGATGTATATATCATTTTGTAGGTCTTGGCCTGCCAAGTGTACATCAAAAGTCCATTTCGTGATCTGATCTCTGAGGGTCGAAAAGGGGGGCGTATTAAGTATCGTTTTTACTATATAAGCTATATTAACAAAGGAGCGCCCTATATCTCAGGAACCATAAGTCCTAGACCCATGATGTATATATCATTTTGTAGGTCTTGGCCTGCCAAGTTACATCAAAAGTTCAGTTCACGATAGGACCTCTCAGGGTTGAATATAAGAGTTTCTTAGGTACCGTTTTTGCTTATATTTTAAATATAAATAATAAAAGCTAATCAAAGGGGCGTAATCATTATTTATTTTTGCAACAGTTATTCAACATGATTACTTCCCTCTCTATTTATCAAAACCCATACGTAGCCACTGTGTACACGAAAATGCTCTAAAATGTCCTTTGTCCGAAACAGAAAAGACTTAAATTGCTTGTTTTTAACTTCATACAACACAATACTAGAGTTCATATGTCTAGCTAATTGATTGGTTCTTTAAAAAAACAATTCAAGCACAAATATTTATTTTATATGAAGTTTTTATCAATGCTGTACAGTTATTTCATGTTTGAGATAATATTCATATCTAATATTATTGAATTTGACATTTTTTGTCTGCAGAAGAGAAGGAAAACGGAGAAGGTAATAATGGCATGTAAACAAAGTCTCTCCTTCTCTCCCTCTCCCCCGTCTCTCTCCCTCTCTCTCTCCCTCCCCTCCTCTCTCTCTCCTCTCTCTCTCTCTTGCAAATTTCACATTTGCCCAGCATTCACTGGATACTTTTCATTTGGACCCCACAACAACCCTTAACCCCAACTGTATCCCGGTATATAAAATAGACATTTTAAAACTATAAAGGAGCATTCAAATGATTGTCTTCATCTATTCAATCTCTTCTTTGAAGTCTCGGACGCCAGCACTGTTAAATTTAAAAAAAAAAAATTCAAAGAAATATTGGTGGAGAAAGTGTAGAATCAATGTGGTTCTATAATCTCCACATGTAAACGGATTGTGTGGTTAGCGCAACGTCCAGCCTCCTTTATTTCAGGACTATTTAAAGATGGGTGAATTTTTTATCAGGGCCTGGAAAAATTCCTTTTGTTTAAAAATAATATTAAACAATTTAAAACAAAAAACCCAAGTACAATAGACATTATGTGATAACATTAATACGACTACTATAGCCTGTACATATAATCAGACTTTTCCGCTTTGTAAAATTAATTCCCAGTGTAACAATTATCTTCAATTCACAACCTTCAGACTTACAATTTTATAATTTTATTTCTGGGTTATCAGTTAAAAGTGTGGATACTCGACTTTCGACCTGAGAGTCCTGGGTTCGATCCTCGGTGAGAATCGTGGAATTTTTTCCAGGTGAAATTTGGTGCAAAATCGTCCTGTAAGTCCACCCAGCTTTAAATGGGTACCTTACTTTAGTTAAGTAAATGCGGGTGGCGTTGTGCTAACCACAGAATCCCTTCATATGCCGAGGTTATAGAAACAAATGAATTTAAATCCCCTTGATGGCCCGTTAGGGCGAAGGGAACTTTACTTTTATCAGTTGGATGTTTACACGTATTGTAACTGAATTTGATATCTTCCCAAATTTAGAAAGGGTAATTAGTATATACAAAGGTCAATTCAACTTTTATGTTTCTTTGTTTGTTGTAACAAGATACAACTCTTACACTGACGGCTACTGTCCAAGTTTTGTCCAGTCAGTTAGAATCAGTCAATGCCACACTGTCTGCTCTAGAATCTAAGCTTTTTACCTTGGAATCTAAAGGTGAAGGTTTTTTTTTTACTGATTTAAATTCTTGCAACACTCTCAATATGTTACGTATAAACACATATAAATATTTACATTTCTCCGATTCATGTGTTATTTAAATCATTTCAACGTAGTATAAATCAGCACAAGCTTGTAATAATAACACATATTTTTTTCTTCATCAAAAAATATTTAGAATCGGAAAATGTCACCAAACCAGAACCAGGTAAGCAAAAATGCTGATTGTAATTGTAATATGACCTATATTTTAATGTCTACATGGACTTTCATACAAAAACTTATGTAAAAATTATTATTTTTATTGACACATGCATTATACTGCATTGACACCATCGGTGGCTTAACAAGGGAGGGCTGGTGGAAGTTGTCCGCCCCTGGTGACACATACTTTGTCGCCAGCTGGATCTTAATTTGATTGGGTGGTAGCCGTAGGAAATATAAGCACGTCACACATCACGTGCTTTAAAATCTAAACTCATGTCAGTTTCCTTTGCTAGACTTTACTCGTTTTTCTTGTCCATGTCTATCTGCAGTTGAAGAACTCAGCAAATACTTCGTGACAAAGACTTCCAGTTACTTCCTGTTCAAAGGCACAGAGAACACAGACAGCTATAAGGCTCAGGTGAGTTAGTTGATTTTGGTGTTCCACTCACATTCAGACTGACCTTCCAAGGTGAGTTGGTTGATTTTGGTGTTCCACTCACATTCAGACTGACCTTCCAAGGTGAGTTGGTTGATTTTGGTGTTCCACTCACATTCAGACTGACCTTCCAAGGTGAGTTGGTTGATTTTGGTGTTCCACTCACATTCAGACTGACCTTCCAAGGTGAGTTGGTTGATTTTGGTGTTCCACTCACATTCAGACTGACCTTCCAAGGTGAGTTGGTTGATTTTGGTGTTACACTCACATTCAGACTGACCTTCCAAGGTGAGTTGGTTGATTTTGGTGTTCCACTCACATTCAGACTGACCTTCCAAGGTGAGTTGGTTGATTTTGGTGTTACACTCACATTCAGACTGACCTTCCAAGGTGAGTTGGTTGATTTTGGTGTTCCACTCACATTCAGACTGACCTTCCAAGGTGAGTTGGTTGATTTTGGTGTTCCACTCACATTCAGACTGACCTTCCAAGGTGAGTTGGTTGATTTTGGTGTTCCACTCACATTCAGACTGACCTTCCAAGGTGAGTTGGTTGATTTTGGTGTTCCACTCACATTCAGACTGACCTTCCAAGGTGAGTTGGTTGATTTTGGTGTTACACTCACATTCAGACTGACCTTCCACCTAGGGACGCCCACCATCCAGATTGTTTGCCCCACCCACAACCGATGAGTTAGTGTGTCCTTTATGCCTCCCATCCATAATGGATTTCGCAGTTGGTTCACAGAGACCTGGAGTTGCCCCGTAAACCTTTAAATCCCTTAGGCTTCACTACCCCCACAGGACAGAGTCATTCTGATGGGCTACCGCATATATGCACCACTTTAAGAAAAAAAAATATGATGTCACATGGGCCCTAATAGGTATTCTTGTCTAGGGCCCCCAAAAATCTGAAAATATCGGTCAAGGGCTCACGAATATCTTAAATCTCTACCATGGGGCTCTCAAAAAGTCTCAAAATGTCTGGCTTGGGCTCCCTATGTCTATATATATCTGACTTGGGCATCGAGAAATCTAAAAAACGATTCTACTTCTGGACCTTTATGTTCACACGTTCTTACCATAAGGTGACTTGTTATCAGTGGGGCCTTTAGGTAACGGCCGAGTCTACAAATCCTTAAAAACGGCCCTCGTCTCCACACACAAACATTCGTCCTTTGTGTGATGCGCTGCCCGTCTTAACATAGGAGATGGGGGCAGTAGCGTCACTAGGGGGTTGCGGGCCGCAGCGGGTGACGCTATTTTTAGGGTGACACCAAAATGAACAGTTCTGAATTTCATAGTCGAAAAAATTCGGTATAGTAGGTTTTTATAACCGATCCTTCCTAAAAACATGAGCATTAGCAATATGGTGCCACCACTCAAAGCATTAGGACAGGGCGCCAACATGCAGAGCATTAGCACAGAGTGCCACCAAATAGAGCAGTTGTACCGGGTGCCACCATATAGCGCAATAGCACAGGGTGCCACCATATAGCGCAATAGCACAGGGTGCCACCAGTAAGAGCGACTGGAGCTTAGGTAAACGAATACAGTTCAAAGCTGCTCGGGTAAATCTACAGTTGTTTTTTTTTTTGCAAACGTTCTAAAAAAAAAAGGACGCATGTAGTCATGAACATAGAGACATAGTTTACAAACTCAGTTTAATGAAAGTAATATACATCTTTCTGAAATACAGCCAGTAATATACATCTTTCTGAAATACAGTCAGTAATAATATCGTTTTTATCTCTAAAGAATTTTAAAGTAAATTCTCTCAGGTCTAATGCAGCTGAAATATGTACCCATTGCTTACGGTAGAAGTCTTGGGGTGGGGGGGGGGGGGGGCCTGAATTTTCAGCTCCGGGTGACACCAACCAGAGTGACGCCACTTGATGGGAGTACCTTGAGCTCTGCAGCTGGTGATTAAACCCTATATCAATGAGTACTCGTGAAGCTTGATCCCGGGGTTGGATTATATTTTCGCACACTCTAGAAGTCATCGAAATTTATTATTCTCGAAGGTCCACAACTTCATTTAATATTTTTTTTTCCCAGGCTGTGTGTGAGACCAAACAATTTTACCTGGCAGAGATCAACGATCAGGCTGAATTTGATGTCATTGAAATAGAGATTGGTGAGTTAGATTAACGTAATATTAAATTAACGTGATCAATAAATGATTAACGTGAGTTAAATAAGATCTACACGAGTTTTGCAATCAACTTGTTTGCCATGAAGCATGCATCGTAATTTCTTTTAATGTGTTCATGCTGCATAAAAAAGAACTGACATTGTAATTTTTCTGTTTGACAGCTTCTTTTGCTGTCGATGATTCGCCTGTACTCATAGCTGGCAAGAAAAGGGCAGACAGTAATGAATGGATTTCTCAAAGCACTGGCGCTAAGGTGATTACTATATCCATTCTTGAAAATTTATCAAAGTGGCTATGATCGAGGGGAAAGTTAGTAACATTAGGGAAAGGATTTTTAAGTATACACTATATTTAATACACAAGTTTTAAAGTAAAAAATTAAAGAAAATAATACGAGTCCAGTTATTTTTTAATGTATAAGTTTGGGAACTGCTTTCAAAAATAAATAACATGAAAGTTCTTGGGGATGGAAGGTCTGGTCTTTATTATAATTGGTTAAATAGGCAGGTGATGGCAACTGATGTCTGATATATGATGCATACATGTATTTCATTTTAATTTAAGAATGATATATAACACATATATACAGGTCCCATTCTTCGACTGGGGCGCTGGTGAACCAGTGATGGCCAGTCTCAGCAGTGATTGTCTAGCACTGAAGATTACAGGAGGTCTGGCTGAAATGGTGTCCGTTCCTTGTTCTGCGGACAGATACAAGTTCTACTTCTTGTGCGAGAAGAGCCTACAGTAACAACTACCTTATCCAACCCACTTTTAGTGGAGTGACACCTTGAGGAAATGATTCCAGTAGAATGTATATACATAAAACAAACAACTAAGGCTTTTATATATTTTTAAAGGAAACGTTTGATAGTTACAGTATGCAAAATAAAACATATTGAAGTATTCCTAACTACTCTGTGAGTTGATGCCTGCAGAAGTGTTTGAAGAATTCATTAAACCATAAGCACATTTATGTTATTAATATGTATAAATTTATTGATTTTTACTGTACAACAAATAGCCATTTGTAAAATGTCTGTATCGGAGCCTCTCAACAGTAGAAGTGGAAAACTGAGATTCTGTGAAGCCATTTAAGTGTTAATCAAAAAAATAAAATAAATACAGCTGTATTCAACTGAAAAGTGTTTTAAAACACAAGTGTGGCTAAACACATGCTGTGGGTGTTTTACGTGCAATATTGAACTATTTTCCCTATCCCTACCTAAAGATATAAATGTTCTGTGATAAATAATAGTAAAATGTTATAAAATTGCATAATTTGAGTGTATGATGACTTGACCACTGGTCTGTATCCCTATTATGGTCCTTGTTGTCAGTTCATGTATTTACACATGTATGCTTAACAATATATCAGGCTGAATCAGCTCAAAGGGAATAAACTCAGTGATTATTCAAAAGTGTTTTCTCTCTTTAATCAGGAAATTTCTGCATCAACATTTCAACAAAAAACTGTTCTATTTCCTACTGTGGCTCCATAAATCTAATGCTGCTCAAACTTCATTTCAGACAGATAAAATAAAAACAGGAGTTAACATTTCACAATGTTTTATTTACATCTGAGTTAAGGAGTGTAACAAAGGCTGTGTCGTATAAATGTAAGAACATTAATCATAACATAGAAAGGAATAAAATGTCCACATCTAGGTTTTTTTAAAAATTAGAGAAACCTTTCTGCAAATTTTGATGAAAAATAGAACGACTCAGGCAAGGATGCAATAAAAATAAAAAGTTTAAAAAGCCAGAATATGAAATACTGGTTTACTGTGTCATTTCACAGTATATAAGAAACTATTACAAAGTGATTAATACTGAATAATGATACATAGTTCAATCAAAACCTGAACACAAAGTACACTCCCCACAATTGATTGAAAAAAAACTAAACAAAAATTTTTTTTTTAAAATACAATATAAACTAAATGTTGAAAAAAAAAGGGAATTTAAAAATCATTCAAGCAGTATATGCAAATTAATTTTATGGAAAGTGATTTGAAAAATGTGCAAGCATACATAGTACATTATATCTATATAGACATTAGTAACTAATTCTGTTACTACACTTAGAGAATACTATTGTTTCATGGGTACTTTACATATATACAAAAAGATTTCTTACTAGATTAACAAAAAACAACTGCTTTTTGTTTTTCATAAAAGCAGACTTTTTTTAAAAACAATAATGGCTACCATTCCATAATTTGAGGATTAATATACACACTCAAAGTATGACATTTTAGTGTTGCCCAAATACATTAACCAGTCAAAGTTGATAAAAATCAAATAAAAAAAAAGTGTAATCGGAATATAAATTTTGAAATAAACTTTTGTGGAAATAAAGTTAAAAATGTAGTGAAAAAAACAACCTTTGACCTCAAACTCAATCATTTTTATTTAAAAATATGTTCATATTTATAAAAACAAAATTAATATACACACTCAGAGTATGACATTTTAGTGTTGCCCAAATACATTAACCAGTCAAAGTTGATAAAAATCAAATAAAAAAAAAAGTGTAATCGGAATATAAATTTTGAAATAAACTTTTGTGGAAATAAAGTTAAAAATGTAGTGAAAAAAATAACCTTTGACCTCAAACTCAATCATTTTTATTTACAAATATGTTCATATTTATAAAAACAAAATTGGATTGAAGCAAATATTATTGTACAGATTTAAAAAAAAAAATAGTTCATAGACAAACCTGTAGAAAGGGAAATATATCAGATACCATGCATTTGATACATTTCTACTCTTAATGAAACAGTTTCAATCTAAACTTTACATAAGAAAGATTTAAAAAAAAAAAGGTAAAAAATATGTAATGTGAAATCATGCACCTATTGTGGGCAGAAAAAAAAAAAGTTAAGTTAGGAATGAAATTTGAATTTTAAATAAAGTTTCAAGGGGATGTTTTCTGTAGGAATATCAATTCAAGTGAATGTTGTATACTGTTTGTAAAACAACTCCGCTCACACTATTTATAAGGCCACTGGGCCAAGCTGCCATTTATGGGCTAATTTAAATTCATGTATCACGTAAAAGATTTCTTCTAACTGAATCATTTAGATTCAAGGAGTGGCATGTAATTTAAAATTTTATTATACTTAACTTAGTTTGCAGTATATCTGCTTGAAGCAGCCTGATTTTAATCGCATGGTAAATGAAAAAAAAATTAAAAACAATAACAAGCAAACAAAGCAACAAATATTACATAATAAAATAATTAAAACACCTTAATAGGGATAATGATATCGAATATAGATTGTTGAACAGATTACATACAAGTTTTAACTTCTCAATTCAACATTATTTTAACGAAAACTGATTTTTTTATCCAAATGTTCAAAGAAAAGATACGCTCGTCACATTAGACATAATGCATGTAAATAATTTTTGTAGAAGAAGAAAAAGGTGTACAACTTTTACTTTTTGTCATATTACATAATAAAATAATTAAAACACCTTAATAGGGATAATGATATCGAATATAGATTGTTGAACAGATTACATACAAGTTTTAACTTCTCAATTCAACATTATTTTAACAAAAACTGATTTTTTTATCCAAATGTTCAAAGAAAAGATACGCTCGTCACATTAGACATAATGCATGTAAATAATTTTTGTAGAAGAAGAAAAAGGTGTACAACTTTTACTTTTTGTCAGGTGTCATAAATAGGTATAAAAATAAATACTTTTATTAGAACCTTAATAATAATAGAAATGGTACAATTTCTGACTCCTTGCGTTTTCTTGATTAAAGGGTTGAAGAAGCTTTGATAAATGGAAAGTTATGGACTTCCATCCCTAAAAAGAAAATATAACATGAAGCACATGAAATCATTTAACAATTACTTTGCTAAAAAGGCTTCTTTGACTTAAGTTCACAGTTGACATCACAATTAACGACCCAAAAACTAAAAAAAACTGATCTGATAGAATGGATTTGTCTTTCCGAACTCCAAATTTAAAAAATAGACTAAAAGCAAAGAGTAAAAAAACCTTATTGCCGCTAAAATGTATAGTTAAATATAAATAAAACTTACGTAGTAAACATCAATTCATCTGTAGTATCCATTGCAATGTCAGCACTAGAGTCATAATCTGAGTGATCATTTCTGAAATAAAAAGATTAAAAAAAAAAACATTAAAAAATTTGAATAAAGAACTTAAGAAGATAAATTTAATCTGATGAGGATTTCATAATTAAGCTAAGTTTGAAATTTGTTGTGTAAGAAATCAAACAGACAAATCTCCAGTGATACAGAAAGTCACTAAGAAAAAATTGTGTGTATTATTTATTGTGACACACTAATTTTCTTTATTAAATAATTTTAAAATCCTATGATAGAGATAAAATATCTCTCTAATGGAGACAACTAGACTGATTGTTAATACATGTATTTAGACCAACATAAAAGTTTATGAACACCTAATCTACCAAATTTTACCTAGAATTTCATTTCCTGTCTCCCAACTTTATTTTGGGGCCCAGCTGATTTTAAGGGTGCCATATTTTAAAAATTCAATGAAAAAAATTAATGATCAATTAACTTAAAATTTTCAACACAAAGACAAAATTAATTGTAGAAGAAAAATATTTAGTATGAATAAGATAAGTTGAATTCTAAGAAGAAATATACAGGAAAAAAATTGTGTCATGTCAAATTTCAAGTCCGTGCCTAAGAGTCTTTAATAGTTAGCAATATCCCGACCATCATCTCTGTACTGCTTTCATCACCCAAAATCTCAGCTGATTCAAAATTAAATAAAGTAATATTGTCAGCACTGCATCTCATTATTTATGTATACAGGCACTGAGGTACTTGAGGCCAGGTTGCAGGAACTGACAACTCTGGTGGAAACATTGAATACCACAATTGCCTATCTTGAACAAAAACTGGAACCTGTATATAATTTAAGACCATCAAATACATTTTCATATTTGTAAAAATAAAAAATTTCCAAGCATCTCTGCTAACTCTTCAAGTTTTTAAGATTAATAAGAGACCTAGGCAAGCAGACTGTGAAAAATATAGGTAATGACTTATCCGATTCTTGTCTAGCTATATACTATTCCTGCCTATGTGAGCCTAGAGGAAGGGCATTACGTGTTCTATTATAACTAGGGCTGTACCGGAATATTTGTGTGCCGTCCAATGAAATAATAATCTATTAGAATGAGGTCAAACATCACTGTTTGTAACATGGGATTCCAAAAGCTGAGGCTATATTTAGCTTATGAAACTGTGTCATTCATAACGAGGTCATCGGACCGCATACAATGATATATAATGTGTCGGGAGAGAATGTGTAGTTTCATCTGTAGTAAAATCGTTGCTATTGGCATATTAATGGTAATTTAATGATTTTTGTAATGAACTACCGATTTTCAAATACATTTTAAAGTAATTTATAGTGTTCCGGAAGCAAAATCATTAAGATCATCATAATCTAGATTGATAATAGCACGTGAATATGAAATAAAAAAAATCGATTTTGAAATTTTTTTTTTTCAATTCTTTCATTCCCTACCCCCTTAAGGTTGCTAAAGAGACCGGTATACCACATTACCGGAAGAACATTCAATCAATGTTGTCAATCATATGATAAACCTCATGAAAAAGTGATTTTTTTTTAAAATCACAGTTTAATTTACTTACCTCTATGTTTTAAATTGGTTTTGTGTAATGAAAATGAATGATGATTTAAAGTTTGTAGATAGTTTTAAAAAATCAACAGAATGCAACTGATTATCTTTTCTCCTATTATCACCCAGTGAACACTAAACTAGGGGTGTTCACGGTTAACCGGTTTGTCAATTGACCGAACCGAAACCGACAAAATGGCAGATTTTGGAAAAATGGCGGCATTAACTCAAAAACAAATCAAATTTTCGTTGTTTCAAAAAAATATTGTTAGTCAAACAAAAAAAAAGTTCTTAACTCTCTCATTGAAAAACAAATTAAACAACTTTATAAGACCGGCCATTGAGGTGGAGAAGGTATGTTATACATATCTTCTCCACCTCACTGAGACGGGCGATATAACATAGAATGGAACTGCTATAGACATGTATTTTGTGTTCACTGGGTGATAACTGGAGAACAAGATAAACAGTTAACAGCCATAGAAATGTGTTTAGTGCTCACTGGCGATAATAGGAGAACAAGGTAAACAGTAAAGTAAGTGAAAATCCGGCCAAAATCCAAAAATTTTGCCGGAGCCGGATTTGTAAAATGGTCGGATTTTGGCCGGAGCCGGATTCGGAGCCGAATTCCGGTACAGCCCTAATAATAACTGATCAATAGTCTATCAAGAGATGATATCTTATCCAGAAATAGTCCTCACAGGTCATTTCTACCAGGGCTCATGAGTCTATTCAGTATTATAAAATCAATCCATACAATTTTTTTATTTTTACCTAGTGGCTCTGCATGAGAAAAATACAATCCTCTTCAGCTTGACATTGTAGAAGAAATAATTGAAGGACCAGATGCACCCATCTTCGCTGAATGGATCTGATGAGAGATCTGGATTGTAGCTGAAAAGAAAATATCAATTTAAATTCAGTTAAAACACAGGCTATTCACTGTCATGTGTAATAAAATGTATGTGTATCAAAGTATCTGCAATTTTATCTATATTTATAACTTCTTTACTGATCTTTTACTTTTTACTTGATCATAAGAATAATCACCAACCTATAAATATAGCAATCTTTTAAGCATATTTCTTCATCAACTGCAGTCCACAATTGTTGCTTGAATGCACCAAATCTATCCCCGGCTGCAGCAAAAAGTGAAGAATTGATATTCTGTTCAACCCACTGTTAATGAACAAATCAGATTACAAATTTGTAACCATCTTTAACTGATTAATCATAATGATACAATTTAGCAGTGTAGTTAGATTAGTAACTGTAACACTATACTTTTGTATATAATGTTATGGATGTGATGGATACTGTTGTAGACACTAATTTAACGTTGGAGTTGTCAACGTTATGGTACTATCGTTGTTCCACCAAATGTAACGTTATATATGTTTGAACGTTATGTACTTGTTGATGTAATGCTTCTCCAAGGTAACACTGTGTGTTCCTCACTGCTGCTTCAGATAACTATACTGGTTTTATGTAGCTGCCAATATCATAACTGGTTTATAATCTTAAGTAGCGTTCAGTCTTGTTGCACTCTCAAACACACCAATCAATGAGGCAAAGTTCCACGATTAAATTATATTTATTAGATAATAAGAAAACATATGTAATCTGAACTTGTTGCAGCAGTATTCACAAAAATGCTTCGTACACAATATAACACGTAGTATTCCAGGTTCCCGAAGGAATTATCTGGCAATACTTTGACACTTAGTATCCTGTGTCCCCGAAAGGATTATTCAGAGATACTTCAATAAAATAGACTTTGACTGTGTACTGTAAAACTCAATAACTTGATAGCTTGTGCCTCTATTATTTCTCCACTAACTTCTCCTCTAACTATCTCTACAACTGGTGTCCTGATGTCTCTATCGTCAGTCTGTCAATGTCTCTCGTAGGTCTCGATGTCTTTCGTCGGTCTGTCGAAATTTCCGTTACCTCTGTTATTTATGTGATGGTGAATTATCACGTGCCCCAAACGCCCAGAACTTCTGATTGGCTCCCTAACACCCTTTCTAACTCATCTACATATTAATGACTCTTAATCCAGCCTAGGGATTGGTGCGGCTAAAAACTCACTCTGGTCTAGTATTCCTTTGTCTGCCTAATTACATCTATCGTCACCTATCTCTGGGAGTCATAGACCTGTGATGACAACCAATTTTACCCTAAACAAAGATCGACCGCTGGAATTCTAGTTATCAAAACATATGACTGTATCATGGACCCAAGAGTTTTCAATGTTGACTAACCAACTGAACCAGTGGTTCTAAAATTGTATGGATCTATCTAAAGCTATTGTTACAGTAACTAATAAAAAGATTTAAAGTGTTAGCTAAGAACATAAATTGAGATATTACATTACTTACATCCAAACTGGTTTCTCTACAAAACTCAGAGCTTTTAGCAGTACTGAAGTCATAATCAGGGTTAAAGGAAGCATTAAGAGTTGAAATGAGGTAGAAAAGTGTTTTAGTGGAAATCGTGTCACATATGGTCCCACCCTCTTCATGACTGCCAACTAGCAATGTATTTCCACTAAATAAATAGAAAAAAATTATTAGAGTAATAAATTTAAACACACAAGCTTTTTTTGATAGCATATTTTGCCAGATGACTTAAAATGTTTAGCTTAACATGCTCATTAAAATAACTTTGCTCAATGTAAGCAACTCAAAAAAAACATAAAAAAAAACCCAACTCATTAGGGCTGGATGTGCTGTAAGTGTAGCCATGAGCCTGGGGTGGGGACAGAGCTTGCAGTCCTCCTGGCGCTTCTCTGTTTTCTTCATTCAGTGTTTTAAAGAGACGTTTGTCATTGCCAGCCATTTTGCAAGAGTAACTCTCTATACTGAATATGATAGAATAAAAATAAAAAAATACAAATCGAATGGGGGGGGGGGGGATAATTTACTATATGTAATGAAAACTATTCCCAAGATGTAATATCTACATTATTAAATTTAATATTAAATGTTCTCTAAAAGTTAAAAATAATTCCTTTTATAAGAAAATTAAAACAAGATTTAATTTATTCATTTTAAAACTGCATAAGAAATGTCCTTCCAATTGATCTTAAAACACTTCATCCTTTACCTTCAGTCACTTTCATCAAATGAAAAAGATTCAGACAAGCACAAACACAGATTTTTTTTTTAAGTTAAAACTAATTTTTGGAATTTTCTTTATATTTTCTCACATTTTTGTTACTGTAATAATAAGTAACAGTATTAATACTAATATGATGTTAACAAATTTTACAAATATATATACACATTTATATACCACTAATATACTGACCGGAAATCAAGATGTGTGTTGCTATTTTCAATGTCCATAGATAAAGCTGAATTTACTGCTTCAAAATTTGAATTCTCGAGCAGTTTCATTTCTTTTATATGTAGTAGGTTTTTTGAATTAAAATCTTTAGAATAAATCCCAAAAAAAAGCAAAGGAAACTTAACATGAATTAGATAATCCAAGATATTAATACTTGTCACCCTTGTGGCTTTTCCTTCTCTATAAGCTGTATCCTGCTAATTTACTTAAATCAATAAAAAATAGCAAATGAAGGTTTTAAAATCAACAAACAATATATTTGAAAGCTCAGATGTTCTTAATGTGGTTACTGAAAATCACAATGATTCTTAATATGTAATTAAAACTGTAGTGATTCCGGTAATCTCTTATTTTACCATCCAAAATTATTTTGATACATATTATTGATACTTTACCTATATAAACATTCCCAAATCATAGTATTAATGATTTCACATCAATATAATCCATTTTAGACAATATTTTGTTCATTTTTATTACTTAATCGCAAAAAAATTGCAACTTATAACACTTTTCTTTACTATTTTCTTTCATTCCGTATATTTTCTGTTTAACAATTTAAAAAAACACGACCGAATTCCAGTGATGTTGCTGCCAATTTAGCATTTTACAATGAAGAAACTAATGGGGCATACTTAACAAAGGATTATATAGGAAAAACAGTACCATGCGAAGCAGTAAAGCCTGACTCCCATAGGGCATGAAGAAAATGATTAAACACATTTTATGTTAGTGGGGTAGACGCCCTTGATGCCCCAACGGGCCATTTATTTTTTATCACTATATCTTAGGTGTAGAATGGGGCCTTGAAAAAGACATATTTAATAAAGCTTATATAGTAAAAAAAAGGGTGCCCTTACAAACACTGATGCTTAGCCCTTATGGGGCAAGACAAAAATTATTTAAACCAATTTTATGTTAGGGGGATAGCTACTCTTGGGGCCCCTAGGCCCCTTTATCTTGTACCGCTACGTATAAGGTGTAGGATGGGGCCCTGAAAATGACATACTTATTAATATAGCCTATATAGTAAAAAACGGTACCCTTACAAACACTGATGTATAGCTCTCAAAATGCATGACCAAAATTATTTAAACCAAATTTACGTTAGGGGGGATAGCTACTCTTGGGACCCCTAGGGCCGTTTATCTTGTACCGCTACGTATAAGGTGTAGAACGGGGCCCTAAAAATGACATACTTATTAATATAGCTTATATAGTAAAAACGGTACCCTTATAAACACTGATGTATAGCTCTCAAAATGCATGACCAAAATTATTTAAACCAAATTTACGTTAGGGGGATAGCTACTCTTGGGACCCCTAGGGCCGTTTATCTTGTACCGCTACGTATAAGGTTAAGAACGGGGCCCTGAAAATGACATACTTATTAATATAGCCTATATAGTAAAAAAGGTACCCTTACAAACACAGACGCTTAGCCCTCGAAAGGCATGACCAAAATTATTTAAACCAAATTTATGTTAGGGGGATAGCTACTCTTGGGGCCCCTAGGGCCGTTTTTAACTTGTACCGCTACGTATAAGGTGTAGAACGGGGCCCTAAAAATGACTCAACCATGACATAATGATTTATATGTAATATTAGACTTATTAGAAAAATAAAGCAGTGCCAAACGGTTAAAGAAAATTGAAACAAATTCATTATATTTTATGGGGATAGAAGCCATGTAAAATATTTTTGTCTAAATATTGTAGTTTTCACTAATTACGCAAAGAATAGTGGAAAATTCATTTTGGTGTTTAAATTGATTTCGAAACACAAACTCTTGCAAATATGAATGAAAGAGACCCTCGCTTGTCCCAAATTGACTTCTTAATTTTCGTTTTGCCCTCATCCACAGATTTTCGATATTTTGAGTATGGACTTCAGGGTCATGGGGGTCAACAAAATGTTGTTCATGTATAATTACAGAGTGTGAATAAACTCCGCCACCAAGTCCTTCTATCCCCCTATACGCGTCCCATCCATCGGATATGATATGGGTGCCTGGCATTACATGTTGCAATATCAGGGCTTCTAAGGTTTCTGCCCTTCTATAGGGAACTTCAACTAAAAAGCATTTCCCTGTTCCCCTTTCTACACCACCAAATACCCAATGGCCTTCCCTCCAAGTACCCCTGTGGTATTTACGATGAAAGTACTTTGATTCATCTATTTCCACAACAATAGGCTCAAAGTTTTCATTTACCCCACCAATTTCTATCGGCCGGCGGTTCATATAAGTGGACATTTCCTCCCTAAGAAAGTTAAACCAGTCGACCAAATTGTTCTCTTGGAGTATGTTCGTTTCGCGTTTGGTGGATTTTTGGGAAAAGTTGTATGCAAAGCAATAAATAATCTGAGTTATAGTTTTGAGAGACAAATGGCTTCTCGTAACAAAAGAATTAAATCTAATGCTCTTTTTTAAGTGACATGTCGGACAAACCCAGCGAAACCCATCGATACCGGTATTATGATTTCCAAGATAACATAACACATTGCACGTGGTGCACTGCATATTATTTCTCAATAGACGCCTAACAGCTAACCACTGAATAGACGATTCTTGGTTATGCATTTCTCTTTCTAAACCAGATAGATTCCACATTTCTTGTAAAATGGCTTCATGGTCCATAATATTTTGAGGATCTACTATATTGAAACGAAGATTTCTAGGTCTACCTGCCATTACAAAGTTAAATTCGACACTGCAATAAATCTTGTTTTATGTCAAATAAAATGAGCTAACTTCAATTAAGTTCTGATCACTCGTGTTGTAATAACAAGTTGCAATGTACTAAAAAGATTTACTTAATTGAAATTGTATTGACAAAAATTGTTAAGATTGAAACTACAAAAGCTTTTTTTTATATCGGATGGTCTGTCTATCAAAGAAAAAAAAACAAGGATGAGGTTAAAAAATTAAGAACACGGTGGAAGTGTACTTATCTGAATTAGCAGCTATAACAAGGAAATTCAATAACAAAGCAATCACTATTTCCAAGATGAAGAATGAAAATTCAAAGAAAATCAAACTCTCTCTACAAATTAGTATGAAATACTGAAGTGAAACTTTACATACTGCTTATATTTGTAACAAAGTTTTAAACTGATCTATCATGGAATGTTCCAGATGTCACAATGATGTCACGTTGCATAATTTTATGTAAAAAGTCCCAAGACCCAGCCTCCCACCCCCTGCCTTATTTCACCTGTTACTCACAGAAAAGAGGGGGGAGGGGTATTGGATTAAACAGGTTATTCGAAACGTTTAATAATCCCACTTAGTCTTTGTTCCTCCAATTCAGACGCTATCTCCTCTGCCCAGGCCGTTCGACCACCCGAGCGCTGGTCAACAGATCTAAGAACTTTCACATAAAAACGTGAAATTCCTGTTAAGATACCGACCGACAACAAACGAATTGCTAGACTGAAAAGAAATCTTACTTAGTCTACCTTATCTGAAGGTCCATTCCACCACCACCCTTTCTCCATTTCACACTCACCTCCCAAAAGGGCGGGCTAGCTGACCATGAGTGATTAACGATGAAAATTGTACCAGTGTGGATAAAAGGTGATAGAGATGGTATTCGTCCAATAGGCTCATACTTCATTCTGAAGTGGTCGTAACAGACAGGCCAATGAAGGTGAAACTGATGGGAGGCTAATATAATAGGTTTGATTTATTTTGGTCAAGCCCTCTGAGGGCTGGGAAACAGCGTTTCTGATGGCTCCGTTTTTTCTAATATAGCCTGTATTAAAAATTATGTCATTTTGAGGACCCCATCCTACACCTTATACTAGGTACTATGATATCCGTGCCCAAACGACCCGGAAATAGCCTTGAAAATCTCCGTATGCTACATAAGCCATGTTTGGCAACAGTTAGAACCAGTGGTACTGTGATTTTCTGAAACGCTTTAATTTACTCATTATTTTATTTTTACTTTGCCATAATTTTAAAAGAACTTATCCTTAAGTTAATCTGTGTGAATTTTTTTGTTAACTACGCCATCTTCGTTTTGAGGAATCAACATTTCAAAATAAGGTAAGATAAATTTTGCTTTTATTTTTTAATTAGGTCGCGACCCAATGTTTTTATTGATCGATCAACTGTTAATATATTCTAAATATCTTATTTAATCATTTTTATGTTGATTGACTGCTCAAAAAATTAAAAAACCGTGTTCTTGACGAGTCGCTTATTTGCCGATAAAAGTTACCTATTATCGATAACGGCAACCGCGGGCAGCGCTAATCTTAACATTAAATCCATACATAGTAATCCTTCAAAATCAATATTTTTTAACTGCCATCCTTTAACAAAGTTACGTTTTTTTTAATCTAGTATGTGTTCTGAATATAAAAACACTAATATTTTTATCCACAGTAGTATCTGGTAGAAATATATTGTGTGTTATGTCAAACTACTATAAGTAATAAGTCTAATATATCAATAAAATTATGCTATAATTTAATTTTTTTAAATATTCATTGGAGCCTTATAACAGTAGTGATTTTTACTCAGGTTAAACATTTATTTCAGAAACTTTTTAAAACATTAACTTCTTTTTATTTTATTTTCAGGAAAATGGAAAATACAAATACTCTAAAGTTGAAGAATTTAAAGGACATGGAGAATCTTCTTGAGTCTCATAAAGATAGCAAATTCACAAATGGATTTATTTTCACATTTTCCTGCAACTAGGAAAAAATGTTAGTAAAACAGCTGAGCATGTAGTGACAATGGCAGAAAGTAATTGCCATATTACTTCTGAAAAAGTAAAGTATCTAGAATTAATGAACAAGTAAAGCTCTATAAAAGAAATATCCATAACAATTGGAATAACATTGTGGAGTTCTTTGATTCTGACATTCAAGTTTCCTGAAAGGAAACATACATTACCATCATTACAGCCTAAGCATCCTCCCTTCATTTCTCCTGTTAAAACCAGGATTGAAAGAGACTGCCAGTCATGCAAATATAAAAGACAGACTAACAGTGAACTGTTGGCTGTGAATAGAAAATTAAACTTCGAACGAAGATTTGAAATGAGAGAAAGGATAAGAATAAAAAAACTTCAAGTCAAGAGGGGCAAATGATTTAATTAAAAGAAAAACCTCCAGAATTTCAAAGGTATCAGTTGAAAACAAAACAACTGGAAGAAGTGCTCTCAAGTCTTCATAAATCTTTGAAGAAGTCACACTTGAAGTGTCAGTTCCTTCTTAAGGAAAACACTAAATTGAAAAAGAAATTGCCACCTGGTAAAATGCATGCAGCAGCTACAAACCAAAATTGAGAGCCATGACTACACTGTCTACAGCATGGAGAAAAAGATGGAGTCTTTGACCGAAGAAATATTAGAGTTGAAGAAGGTTTTGTCTACTAAAGAGAACAAGAAGCAATTCCATTCTAAAATTCGGCTGATCATTTACAGCTGCATTGAATGCAATGTACCAGTAAACTCTATTTCTAAGGTTATAACGGCTTGTGCATCATTATGTCCAAATGTTACAATTGAAAGTCTGCCAAATGCATCAACAATTGCTCAGATGAGCAGGGAAATGGGCGCTATTGCAGATCTTCAGCTTGTTGATACTTTGATTGTGGCTGACTGTGCAACTTTGGCTTTTGATGCTACTTCTTTGAAAGGTAGCCATATTAACCAAATTCATTTTGGCACAAAAAATAATATTTTGACTGCTAGCATTGCAGAACTACCTGGAGGTAAGGCAGAGGATTACGTTCAGCATATTTTGCAGACTTTAGATGACTTAGCTGAAACATATAGTGTTTTTTACTCTGTCAATAAAGACCCTGTTAAAAGGCAAATCTGTGGGAAAATTGTTTCAACCCTCACTGACAGAGCATCAGCTAATCATGCAGCTATTTCACAACTTAATGTTGTACTTGAAACTGAGCTGCTTGAGCTACACTGTCATCTACATCCACTGGATGGAATAGCGAGTGAAGTCAGAAAAGAATTGACCAAAACGAACGCAGTCACAAGTAAGACATATGGTTCAGACTGTAAAGCAGCAAATCTTCTTTACTCCATTTCAAAGTTGAGGTAAGTATTTTACTATTTAGCCAAACAAACGTAAATTAAGTATAAATTCTACATATTTTTATATGCTATTCAATGTATAATATATTTAAATTTTCAGATACAAAGCCAAGGGTGACCCATCAGGTTTCAAGTCCTTCTTAAAGAAAAATGGACTTCCATGTAGTACTTTTCCTAGGTATGTGGGCAATAGGCTTCATATACTGTTTCACTCATCTGGAGTGGTGTACAGACATAAGCAGTTGCTCATTCAGTACCTAGAAAAGTATTGCAACAATACAACTACTTTGGAGAAGTGCAATACTGGAAGACTTGAAGAATGACATCTTGATGGCTCAACTTCAGGTGCTGGGACTTTGGGGGAAAATGGTGACTGGGCCATGGATGGCCATTGTATATGGATCTGAATGTCAAAGAAATCATCTTGATATGGTAAATCTATTTTTTTAAATAGACAAGACTTAATATACTTATTTATTAAACTGATATTCTAGTTATTTCAAAATTTAATTTATTTTTAATTTAAGGCACAACAAATTAAGACAGCTGTAAGTTTCATTGAAAGAATTGCTGCTGAGCCAGAATATTTAATCAGCACCACATTTGATGCATTTGACGGCCTCTTATTTTAGATGACACGTTGTCTGCATTGTTAATAGTCGACAATACAAATTTTGTCCAACTCAATGAAATAATAAATCTAGTGGCCACTGCCACGTCAAATGTTTTAAATAGACAAATGTCTCGCTATTTATTTGGCGATCTTGCAGATCCAACAGAGGAACTGAAGGTCAAAGCAGCCAGTGCTCCTGCCCACAACATTTGGGCTGAACGTACATTGGGGATAATAGACTCTCTAGCACGAAGAGCCCCTAATGCCAGCATTTCTTTTCTGGATGGAAAGGCAAAATTTCAAGTGAATAAAACATTAGAATGGCTAAGCACAAAGCCCACAGATGAGCAGGATGCCATTGTTAAATTTTCGATCCAAAGAGGTGCTACAATAAGGACAATCAGTAAAGAGAGAAAAGGTCAAATGGAAGCGGCCATCTGTGACAGATTAAAAGAAAAAGGGCAGAAGAGAGACATGGTACACAGATCAAGAGTAGGCAAGGAGATAAAGTTTCTGCTCGAACAAAATGTCCCTAATTTGATGGAGCAGAAAATCTTTCTAGCTTTAAGTGCCTATCAAAAAAATAAAGTAAAAGATCTCTTGGATTCAAATCCTAACAAAATTGAAGGCGCTCGCTTTCAGCACATCTGGAATGTGGATGGACAAGATACCCTTTTTCAAGGAAAGATTATCATGAAGTCAGCATCTCCAGGGAAAAAAATCAGGATAGCTTACTGGAAAATGCATGAAAATGAAGAGGATGCCGAAGATGTAAAACTAACTTTAGAAAGTATTTTAACAGATGCTGTTCTGAATGATTTAATTTTTTTTTAACTTGAATTAATTCTATGTAATGCCCTTGCATCTTTTTCTAATCATTTCCTTTTATCATTAAATAATGATTTAGTCATAGGCTGTAAAAACACCTGTATCAATGTAATTTTTTTATGAATTGCTGGGAAACGTATGATATAAAAATTTTCACTGGTGACTTATTCTCTTTTATTGCTTTGTAAATTTGGCTCTTTCACATATCTTTTCTTATCACATGTGTGAAGTGGTTTTTCATTTAAGAATGAAATACATTTTATTTAAATCCATGATTTTATTTGGCAAAAAATTTCAGTTTTGTCAAGTGTTAAAACTTTTTTTAATATGACATACATAATTTAAATTGACTATTTATTGTTTGTATAATTGCATGCAGTAATCTTAATTATTTCTTAAAATTTGCTTTGTCATTCAACAATGAAATATGCACAATTATTTTTGCACTGAAGCATGCATCTTGGAATTTTTTAATCTATGTTTCTTTGTAAATTTAGTATTTTTATCCTTTCGCCTTGTAGTAATGATTTTTTTGTTATTCATTTTTAAACCAATATGATTTTAGTTGATTTTCATTGCAAAATGAAATGCATGCAGCCACTTATGTTTGGTGAAAATTGTAGGCTTGTATCATTTTTACTTAGTTTTTGCTGCTTTCAAGTATTTTTCATTTCTAAAATTGTATAGCACTTGTATTTGTTTTTTTTTAAGTGCCTAGACTAATATCACTTAAATATGTTTAATTGACCTTATTTTAAAAGTCAATAGGATGCTTTATCAGTGGTGAAAATTTGAGCTTGCTAGCTTAAATGGTTCAAAAGTTGTGTCAGTTTTAGTAGCCCAATCTCAAAACCCAGGCCGCAATTTTTTTTGAGTTATTCATCATATTGCCTTATAATAATGATTTTTTTTGCTAGTCATTTTTAAACCAATATGATTTTAGTTGTTTTTCATTGCAAAATGAAATGCATGCAGCCACTTATGTTTGGTGAAAATTGTAGGCTTGTACCATTTTTATTTAGTTTTTGCTGCTTTCCAGTATTTTTCATTTCTAAAATTGTATAGCACTTGTATTTGTTTTTCTTTAAGTGCATAGACTAATATCACTTAAATATGTTTAATTGACCTTATTTTATAAGTAAATAGGATCATTTATCAGTGGTGAAAATTTGAGCCTGCTAGCTTAAATGGTTCAAAAGTTATGTCAGTTTTAGTAGCCCAATCTCAAAATTCGGGCCACAATTTTCTTGACTTTTTCTATAGTAAAAAAAGGCCTGTTTTTCGGCACAAGAAATTGAATATCTCAATAACCAAAAGACATACATACTTAAACAAGGTATCATTTTAAAGCATTTTTAGAGCTCTATTGATCTATGTATGATTTGACATGTTATATACATTTTGAATTTTTTATCAAAGTACCTACTTATACGTAGCGATACAAGATAAACAGCCCAAGGGGCCCCAAGAGTAGCTATCCCCCTAACATAAAATGGGTTTAAATAATTTTTGTCTTGCCCCAAGAGGGCTAAGCATCAGAGTTTGTAAGGGTGCCGTTTTTTTACTATATAAGCTATATTAATAAGTATGTCATTTTTAGGGCCCCGTTCTACACCTTATACGTAGCGGTACAAGATAAACGGCCCTAGGGGCCCCAAGAGTAGCTATCCCCCTAACATAAATTTGGTTTAAATAATTTTGGTCATGCCTTTTGAGGGCTAAGCGTCTGTGTTTGTAAGGGTACCGTTTTTTACTATATAAGCTATATTAATAAGTATGTCATTTTTAGGGCCCCGTTCTACACCTTATACGTAGCGGCACAAGATAAACGGCCCTAGGGGCCCCAAGAGTAGCTATCCCCCTAACATAAATTTGGTTTAAATAATTTTGGTCATGCCTTTTGAGGGCTAAGCGTCTGTGTTTGTAAGGGTACCGTTTTTTACTATATAAGCTATATTAATAAGTATGTCATTTTTAGGGCCCCGTTCTACACCTTATACGTAGCGGTACAAGATAAACTGCCCTAGGGGTCCCAAGAGTAGCTATCCCCCTAACATAAATTTGGTTTAAATAATTTTGGTCATGCCCTTTTAAGTGATGGGCATAAATTTTCCGAAGGTACCGTCTTATCTTTCAGTTTTTTTTTAATAATCTTGTAGTTGGCAGCTGCCTTTTTTTGTAAACAATTCAGGTCATCTCTTAACATGGCTGGCAGTATTTTATATAGAATATAGAGGACCTTTTTTAAAATTTATTTAATGCATTTAAACACATTTTTTTAAATTTTTTTCTTATTCTTTTAATAAATAACAATCAATACTATGATTTTGGAATGTTTATAGAGGTAAAGTATCAATAATATGTATCAAAATAATTTTGGATGGTAAAATAAGAGATTACCGTGATTCCTTTAAAAGTTGCGAAAACTGTAAGGCACAACAAATGTTCTTTAAGAAACTTTTCGGGTGGGCTAAACAAAGTCTGTGTTTACCGCTAGCTTGACTAAAGCCACTAAAATATGAAGTCTTTTCATCTGTATAAACCATCAAACATTCTTCTGTGGCCATCTCAGCCAACATATGAACAAAATAATAATTATCAGGATATAATGCCAAATACGAACAATTTCCCACGAAAATCAAAATAATGAAATAACAAGGAAGAATATTGAATTGCAGCAAGGTTTATCCTCCTCAAAGTTGAGTGCAACTACTTACACAAATGTTCAAAGTATCCAGAATTAAAAAAATCGTTATACACTGGTAATTTAATAATGATACATTCCAATTACACACAAAATCAATTTCAAAAAGAAATACAAATACTGCTAATGTCGTCCATTTGTAAATAACAGTCCCATGATCCTCTTCAAGACAAACAAAGGAATTGTTGCCAAACTGAATTTTAAAACAAAATTAAAGTTGCACATTCACAAGTTGCATCAGAGTTATTTTTTTCCTCTTACGATAGATTACACCATTTAGAGAGTGAAAAATGAATCATATTTAAGACTTAAATAAGCCTCGATTCTATAGACAACATAAATACTCTTAGTCAGTGCTCGATTTAAGAAAAAAACCAGTGCCGGGGATGAAAAAAAAATTTGCAGAACCGGGGATAAATGTCTATAATTTCATCCCCGGCTGGGATATATTAGCTAAAGCAGAGCCGGGGATGACAGGTCTCAGTGCCGGGGATATCCCCGGCGGTAAATCGAGCCCTGCTCTTAATACAATTAAATTCTTTTGCTTTTTCAAAATAGAAATAAACAAACCGAGAGTATAGCCTATGTCTAAACTAGTCTAAGGCTATCGTTATGAAGTCAAGTCTTTATTTTTATTAATAATATAAAAAAATTATAGGGCAATATGGTGCTTAAATTAAAGATTCTCCAAACACCTTAGTGTCTTATGACCTTATGTCGAGAGAAAGATAGATGAGCTTAAAAAATTAGACAAGTCGGCAGCACCAAATGAAAGTGCATTCTTTTCACCACTAATTATTATTTATTAGATGCTTACTGAATTTTAGCCCAAAGAAATTCGATAGAAAGGAAAAGAAATTAACTGAAAAATCATTTGTGAGGTGTGTGTATCATAGTGTATGTATTAAGTCATTTAATTTAAAAATAACCTCCTCATCGAACCGGAAGTAATTGTATGTTTACATTGGTGAACGTTTTCTTTCATTATATCTTTTAAACATGTGTCCTTTTTTAAATGATTTATAGTAATTAGTAATTTCACCTATAAATGGCAGTTTTCTACAAGAAACTTATTGCCAAAAACGTAAAATATTCCTTTTATGACATACAGTTTAGTTATAATTCTTTTGTAGCTTAAGTATATTTTTTGCAGTTTTACTTGCGGCTACTCCATACTTCAAGACCTTCATGTCATTCATGAGTTATTGAAACTAAGATAGAGGTGGGCAAACTTTTTGGCCAAAATTTATAAGAAGGGCCTGATCAAGAGCAGATAGTTGGTCTGTTTATATGAACTAATAAGAATTAAATGTAAATGTCATTGATGTGAATGAGCAGTGCCAGCGGGAAGTAGGCTGTACTTAGCCCATGACTGTGTTTAGTCTAAAGTGTTTAGACTTTACTTTTTCGCAGTGGCTACGGTTCTGTCCGACCGAACCCGTATTTTTTTTTCGGGTACCAGCCATACTTATTATTGCATATTTTTTTTGTTTTCGGGGATATTTTTTGTTTTTGGGGCTTGTGTTAGGATTAGGAATAGGGTTAGGATTAGGGTTAGGAATAGGGTTAGTGCAGTGACTTATATGTTGTTATATAGCTCAGTGCAGCGACTCGGCCGCTATATTTAGGTATCTATATTATAGCAGGACCCTAACCCTATCCCTAATCCTAACCCTATCCCTAATCCTAACCCTATTCCTAATCCTAACCCTAGCCCCGAAAACAAGCAAAAAATATGCAATAATAAGTATGGCTGGTACCCGAAAAAAAAAAATTCGGGTTCGGTCGAACCGAACCGTAGCCACTGCATTACTTTTTTAGTGTTTACCGCAAGTTTGACTAAAGTCACTAAAGACACTGCAATATTAAGTCTTTTCATCTGTTTGCTTGGTGAAACTGAAAGTAAACACTAAACTTTCATTCTAAGGTTCTAATGGAGCTGGGTATATAAACCTTTTTTTTTGAAAAAAATTTAATACAGGTGATATATAGTGAATATTAATTAAGTTTGTGTAGACTAGGGTGGCCTAAAAAAAGTGGAACAATTTTTTTTTTATTTTCTTTGATTTAAACCCCACATTTGATTACTACAAAAAAAGTAGTCCGAAATATAAAATTTCATAATTTTCAGATGAAATTTAGAGGTTGCACTATCTCTCTATAAATTTGGGTATGTTCTCCATTTACCACATTCTATCCCGAATATTGATGAACCTGAATAAAGTCTGTTTTGTTCTTTGATGTTTATAATGTGTAACTGTTTAATATTTATGTTGGTTGCAAATGTTGCCCTTATTGCACTCAATGTCTATTTGCACTTATTGACATTAATATTAATAATGAACGGAAAGCTCAGAGAAAAGAGGGATCAGAGAGGTTATTGCAAAAAGTGAAAAATGACCAGGAAACTCAAATGTCCAGCACGTTATTGCAATTTTCTTCTGACAGCAGTTCAGATGAAAGGGTCACTGAAGAAAATGAACACGATGAAGAATTTTTGATTAGTGCATCACAGAAACGAAGAAAATGTGCAGAAACTGCAATAAACAAAGTCAGTTCTGTCCAAAGAAGTTGCTGCAGCATTAGATCGACAAATTAGGGATCGTACAGCAGTCATTTACTAGCTGCTACAGCTCATTCTCTTGGTCACAATGTTAGTGACATGACATTAAGTCGAAGTACTGTACAGCATGTGAGAGCTGAGATTAGGAAAAAAACAGCACAAGAAGTTAAAGAATTGTTTGATCCACAAGTAGCATTAACTGTACATTGGGATGGAAAATTGCTTCCAGATCTCACAGCCAGGGAGAATGTTGAGAGATTGCCAGTAATTGTAATAGGACTGCAAATAGAGTGCTTGCTAGGTGTACCAAAATTGGCTTCTGGGACAGGTGACAGTCAAGCTCAAGCATTAGTTGAATGTCTGAAGGACTGGGAAATTTGTGAAAAAGAAGTAGCATTAAGTTTTGACACAACAGCAAGTAACACTGGGGATTCCAAAGGAGCATGTGTTTTATTTGAAAAGCTGCTTGAAAAAAGTCTTATTCATCTTGTTTGCCGCCACCATATGATGGAAATTGTTCTGGAAAAAGTGTTCACCGCATTGAAGATAAGTGGGCCCTCATCTGGACCTGATATTTCACTTTTCAAACGATTTAAAGAGCAGTGGCATTTTATGGAGAATGAATCCTATGATACTGCAGATGGGATGACTGAAGTAGACCTTTTCAAAGAGAGCACATTGCAGTTTGCAAATGACAATCTTCAAATTCGTCACCCACAAGATGATTACATAGAATTTTTGGGACTGGCTGTCATATTTCTTGGAGGAACACCACCACATGGGATTCATTTCCATGCTCCAGGAGCTGTACACAGAGCACGTTGGATGGCAAGAATAATTTATTGCTACAAGATGTGGATGTTTAAGAAGCAGTTTAAGCTGAAGCCTTCTGAAGAACAAGGACTGTTTCAGTTCTTCTGTTTTGTTTCCAGTATTTATATGAAACTGTGGTTTCAAGCCCCACAGCCAGCAAGGGCGCCATAAATTACCAACAATTTCTGAAGGATTTAGAAAAATATAACTCCATCAATTCAGTTATTGGAAAAGCAGCAAAAAAAGCTTTCAGTCGACATTTATGGTATCTAAGTGAAATTACAGTGGGCCTCGCTTTTTTGATGAAAATATTGATCCCAAGCAAAAGGTTCAGATGCTTAAAAATATGCAAGAAAAACCCGGATCTACAAATCGAGCTCAGCGCTTTTGTTCTATTTTTTTTCTCTATTTTCCATTTTTTAAAATAAATAAATAAGTGACCAATTTAGGAAATTAAAAACAAAAGCTAACAATTTAATGTAGTAAACGTAATGTTCAGTTGTTAGTTTATTAAGCTAATGCATGTATCCATGAAATATTAAGCATACAGGTACTGATAAAAAAATGTAACATTCTGTAACATTCTATGATTGATATTTGCCCTATTTAGTTTCTGTTAATTAAAGTATCAGTACTGTAACATTCTATGATTGATATTTGCCCTTTTTAGTTTCTGTTAATTAAAGTATCAGTACTGTAACATTCTATGATTGATATTTGCCCTATTTAGTTTCTATAAATTAAAGTGTCAGTACTGTAACATTCTATGATTGATATTTGCCCTATTTAGTTTCTGTTAAAAACATCTGTATTCCCTCTTGCTCAGTGTTTTAAAATAATTTTTATAGAATCGATCAGTCCAGTGTTTCGATTTCCCCTAGGTTTTTATTAAATATTTTTTGTTGAATAAAATATTTGAATAAATCAAAATTAATAGTTAAGAACTAAAAAGAAAAAAAATCACAGTCAAATAATGACATCATTTTCTTCTTAAACCCAATATTTATAACCCTGTGATGTGACTAGTGTCTAGATTACTCTAGATGGATTACATTAACATCAATAATGACTGTTCAATAGAAGTTAAATAAAAACATACATACATTTCTATATTTATTGTCAAATTCAGTTTTATTGAAATAAAGATGATAAAAAAAAACCCAACATTAATAAATATGAAAACAGCCTATTTTAATCGCAGGCGAATGGAAGCACATCTTCTTGAAGTATTAACAAATAATCTATGTCGAAAACTGGTAGAATTCGGTCCTGGCTGGCTTTTTTTTTTAATGGAAATAGCCTTTTTACAACCTGCTTCCACAAAAATGCTCATGGGCTTAGCCACGGCGAAAAAAAATGAATGATTAACATGTCATGGTAAACTGTTTTAGCTTTGGTATATTCCTACCTTTAAGGTCTAAGCCAGACATGGGCAAACTATGGTCAGCTGGCCAAGGATGGACTGTTTGGTTTTTTTGTTACATGTCTCGCACATTTAGTTTATATTTTTTAACAAAGACACTTCATCTATTTTTTGTCTTGCCCTTTTGTTAAATTTCTATTATTGGTCTGGTCGTTCTTTCAAATTTAAGATCGCATTGCAGCCTGTGATTAAAAAAAAGTTTGTCTACCTCTGGTCTTAGCTATAGATCAAGTTATAAATGTCAGAAAAACAGAGCTACGTAAACATATTAAAAGACAGGATAATTTAACACTTTCAATTAGAGTCCTCAACGTTTGATGGTCATATGTATAATCATGCGCCTAAATTTAGTTTGTGTTAAGAGATCATAAATGTAGTACTATTTTTCATGAGTAGCTTAGTAATGGGACTTTACCAGTATTGAGTAAAATAGATAAATTGGCATTTATACCAGAATTGTATAATTTTAGCTCACCAGGAATATCTTGAATAGCTTCCAACATGCTGACTTTAAAGAAGTTGAATCAAAAGTAGAACAGCTTGTCAGAGTAGCACCACCATGGAAGGAAAAAAAAATGTATGCTATACAATTTCTTTTTTTTTTTTTAATTTTCCTTAATTCTTCTTTAAACTCAGGATATAAAATTCAAGTATATAACTAAAGATTTTTCATTTGGGCAACAGTATTTTTTACATTAGTAATTTTTTTTAAATATTTAAATTACAAAATATAATTTTTTAAATTCATTTTTCTAAATTTTGTACTGTTTTTGTTTTAAGAGATTCACACTTTGTAGTCAGTCTTTCACAACTAACACAATGTATACAAGGAAAGACTTTAAACTATGATAAGGTAAATTTTTCTGTGACTTTCAGTTCAAAATTAGCTTTTAGGAACACTTTACAGATTCAGTTCCTGCAGTTTTATTATACAATTTCAACACTTTAAATAATTAAAAAAATAATAAATGTATCACATTAAAAAATGTGGTTTACCTCTTATAAAGAAAAATTAAACTTTCAAACTTATTTTTAAATAAATTATGTTTACCAATATTAATTAAAATTTAAAAAGGCTTGATGATTTATTGGATTAGAAAAGAGTTTTTACTTCCATAGCCGAAGATGTACATTGCCTCAGCAGCTCAATCATTCACATTTTTTTTTTGTTTACAGATTCAGGTTGAAAATAATGTAGCAGTAACTTTATCAGATGATTTATTGCATATCAAAACAGAACCATCACAGTTTGCTCAGGTGGTAAATTCAAGAAAAATATGATATTTATAATTTTCTCCATCAGAATTTTATTTTATTTTTGTAATGATTGGATTCATTACTTTTTTTTTTGACAAAAATTTAAAGATGAGTTTTACTGAATCAGGTGATTTGTTTTTTTTCATTTCATTATTGAACATTCCTTTTTTCTTCTAGAAAGTATTACAGGATGTTAAGACCCACTCTGTTAATTATGGCTACACAAATGAAGCTAGAGAAAACAAGAAACATGTGTGCGTTGAATTCAGGTAAGAAATTTTTTTTCTAGAGTTTTTTTTTGGTAACTTAAAAATATTAAATCCAAGGTTGTTCACTTTCTTATGTCAAATAGTATTATAAAAAAATGTAAATGTTAAATCACGTTTGATGTTTCATGAAGCTCTCCAAATGTGGCCAAGCCTTTCCATGTAGGTCATTTGCGATCAACTATAATAGGAAATGTGATTTCTAATTTCTACGAAGCAGCGGGCCATACTGTCAAAAGAATCAACTGGATTGGTGATTGGGGCACCCAGTTTGGTACATTTTTTTTTTATTTGCATTTAGTTTGGAGTTTAGAAGGAAGATGTATTTCCTGTTATCTGATATGAAATCATTTAAATGTAGAATATTAACTAACTCTTTAAAAAATGAATATTTTTTAAAAATAGGTTTGCTGGCAGTGGGCTTGGAAAGATTTTGTAATGTTGAACTTTTAAAACGAGATCCATTGTTAGAGTTGTTTAATGTAAGTATTTCATCAGTATATCAGCTTAATAAATTGCTTTTAAACAGAGCCATTTATCCACATTGGTCATTTCCATGAACAGCAAAACAAGAAAAAAATCAGAAAAAGAATAAACACATTTTGTTTGTTTTAATTTGTTAGGCCGTGGATTGAAGGCTGGTGTGGTTTATAATGATATACAATGTAAAGTCACTGCTTGTAAAGTCACTGCTTGTAAAGTCACTGCTGTTAAAGTCACTGCTGTATTGTTAAAATTTGAGCTGAAGATATGTTATTTATGAAACCTTTCAAAGACAGAAGATTTTTTTTTTCCCCAAATGTGCTATTTATAATTCTCTTTAACCTACCGTAAGGTCTATGTGAAGATCAATCAATGTGTTATTTCTGAATGTGGCCAAGGTCCAGAGTCAACATCTCCAACCTACCAGGAAGGAATGTCTCTGTCTGCTCAGTTAGAAATTGGTAAAAATATTGTACTGATCAAATTGTCTAGTATAACCAATGTTGATATATTTTCAATATATTTAAAATAAATTACATTGAATCTGTATCTTTTATTTTCTAATTATCTTTTTTTATTTTGTTTCTTAGGAGAAGAGAATTTGATGGCTGTGTGGAAACTTGTAAGAGATTTAAGTATTGAAGAACTCGATAAAATGTATCAGGTCAGTCAGTGAATTATTTCGTTTTCTTTTAACAACTCATTTTCGTTACGATATGTATCACTCATCCAAGTGTAGAAATATATTTTTAATTTCTACATTAATTAAGTTTTCAACAAAGAATGAAAACCTACTGTCTTGAATATATTTCTTTATTGAAATACAGATTTCTTTTCAACTGTTAATTTCCACTGGTTAATTTCTTAAATGAATTTCAGCTTTTTAATTTGTATTTAGTTTGTTACAGCTTTACACTTGAATTAATTATACATTTAAAAATCAGGTCAGATCACTGTATTAAATATTAAGACAGGTGTTTTTTCCCAAAAAATGATTGAAAGTTTTATTTTTCTAGTTTTGCTAGAAATGTCTTTGTTTAATGAATTTTTGTTTGTCTCAGAGGCTGGGAGTACATTTCACACACATACTGTCAGAGTCAGATTACTACAGTAAAAACTCAGGAAGTCTTGGAGCGTTTATCTCAGAAAAATCTTCTTCATTAGTGAGTGCTTGATTGCTCTGTCTAAATTTTTGTCATATTTTCACAATGCAACATATGCACTTTTACACTAGATTTAGTAGGGTTACACTTCCTTCAGCCGGGGTTGCATCTATGGAGAATGGGTCACTCTTGCCTTAAAAACCTCTGTCATTGTTTAATCACTTCAACATAAGGGTAAACATAAATTAATCGCCTGTAACCTCTAATTCAAGCAAACATATTTTACCTACAAATTATATAGGTTTCCGGGTCCTAATTCCTGCATATACCCCAATGTCTTATTTAACATATACATGTATTACTAATACTGTCTTACAGATTGAGTTTGTAAAGTTTTCATATACTGATACATCTTAGTGAAATGTGAATGCACACAATTTAAAATTCATTTTCAATATATTTTGCTAGGGTGATAAACATTTGTTTTGAATTACAAATTTGTATGTGCCGTTAACCAATCTTACAACATTTCTTTCTTTCTACTTTTACCAACATGAACTTAATCATTGCATATTGACAAACATTGTCTGCTAATTTACTTGAGAAAATTTAGATGATGTAGTCATATGAAAGACCATTCTCTTCCTTTTATGCCGTCGAAATTTGACTTCGTTTCTTTATTTTATACCATCCATTACTGTCCCTAGACTATTGTTTTTAATGATTAAGTTTGGTGATTGTTGGTTGAACGATGTGGATTTTATGAGCCACGCTGAACTTTTGCTACATACATATGTATACTGTTTTGCCTTTATATAAATGTATTTAGATAGATATGCGACCAAGTAGAGTCTCATCAATATAAAAAAGGTAAACAATCATGACTGGGGAATAGTACTTATGATATTTTCAAATTTTAAAAGTCAAATGTTTTTAATTTCCTCATATTCTTTACAAAACATAAACTAATAACTGAGTTTTAGACACCATGGTTTTAAAATTATCTAATTACGTGTATTTGTACAGTGGCACATTTTATTGAAACATAAATTTCCACATTATAAAAAAACTCATTCTAAACTCCAAAAAATTAACACCGTTATGTATTGATTCATTTTCTCTTTCAATTATGTTATACCTATTATTGTTCAGGCACTAAGAATGTGAACAGTTGAAAATTCACAGAAACAAATGGATTAATTAAAAAAAAAAAAGAAAAAAAAAAAAGCGAAATTCTGACAATTTAAAAGAAAACTAATTAGTAAAGATAATTTTTATGGTCATTCTTGAGTGAGGTGCCAAGTTTGGTAACTAATGATGTTATTTTCTATACGTCACAATGAACCATAGCATACAAACGTCTTTTCTTTTATCTGTTAAGATTTTGGAACATTTCTTTCATATTGATATTTTTTTTTACCTTTGTTAAAAAAATCAGCATGCTGTTAAATTACAATAACTTTTACATGTATTTGCTTTGCTTTGTTGTAGCCATTTTATAGATTACTGCATTATTTGTTATTCATGTGTTACTTAGCTCAGATGGAGTTGGCTATGTCAAGATGGAATCACAAGATATTGGTAGAGCCAGTGTTGTCAAAAGTGATGGTTCTTCTTTGTACTTAACAAGGTCGATCATATATAACATTGTCACCTTTGTCACTATGTAGTATTTTTCTTTACAATGTTTTACAACTTCTACGTTAAAAGGATTAACAAATCTGCAAATTGTTAAATTCCAGAGATATCGCTTCTGCACTGGACAGACAGGAGAAATTTTCATTTGATATTGTGCACTATGTTGTAAGTACAACTTTTTTTTCGCTTGAGTCAGGTTTTTTAAAATAGAAATATTGATTTTAGATCCTTACTATTTAACCTCAAAAAGCAATTCTATTAATGTTGAAGATTTTGGTTAAGCTGCAACTGATAGAAAAGAAAATTGTGGCTCACCAATAAACAAATAATCAGGGAAGATAATAATGAATAATGCAAAAAAAAAAGTTTTAGAATATTGAATTAGAGTTTTTTCATAATCTTTAAATAAGTTTTACTTTCTGTGGGTTTGTGGCTGTGTCCTCAATTCTTGTAACTCGCTTTTGGACCTGTTCTGATTTAGTGAGAAGGAACACATGAAAATTCTTCAAGAAAATACACAATTTTAACAATTTTGAGTTCATGAATTTACATTTTGTAGAATACTGAAGTGAATTAATTTTAGTAATGTTTATGAATTGAAAAAAATCCTCTTGAGATTGTCATGTCAAAAAAAACATGAAGTAAAGCCCAGGTGCAAAAGTGTGCAAAATAGTGCAGCTTTTTTTAGTCTTTTATAGACTTACAAAATTGATTTAATTATATTCTTGTGTGCAAAAACTAAAGAAAGTTTAATTCTTTCAAAACAAAAAAGTATATGACAGACCTTTAAAAAAAAATTAGCCTTTATTCAAATGCACTAAAAAGTAAAAAAAAATAATACATTGTATCATACAAATATTTATATGAAATATCATCACTAAAATTAAATAGAGTGAATGATTATATTACACTGAACTAAATACTTGTATATCTTTTAAAAGTTTATAAGTAGCAATAACTAATCTGTACATCTTCATGGGCATCCACACTTATATATTTTTAGAGCATTTTAAAAGAAGCCAATTTTTGTTAAAATGCCTTATTATGTTTTTTTTTTAAAATTGTAATTAATTAACTTATGTCCTATATTTGTGAAATTTTCCATTGATGTAGGTTGAGAATGGTCAGAGGGGACATTTTGTCAAATTAGCCAACACCTTACAGCAGCTTGGAATGCCTTGGGCAAGAAGGTTTCATTATATTTCATTCAACTTTTATGTCATAATATAATTAGCAAACAAATTTTTAGAGCATTTTCGAAAAAAATGCTCTATTGTCCCCGTTTTGTCTGTCTGTCTGTCTGTCCGTCATCACCTTAGATCTCAACAACCATAAGTCCTAGACCCATGATGTATTTATCATTTTGTAGGTCTTGGCCTGCCATGTGTGCAGCAAAAGTTCATTTCGCGATCTGACCTATGAGGGCCGTAAAAGGGGACTTATAAAGTACCGTTTTTTACTATATAAGCTATATTAACAATGGAGCGCCCTAGATCTCAGCAACCATAAGTCCTAGACCCATGATGTATATATCATTTTGTAGGTCTTGGCCTGCCAAGTGTACATCAAAAGTCAATTTCGCAATCTGATCTCTCAGAGCCAAAATATAAGTTTCTTATGTACCGTTTTTGCTTATATTTTAAATATAAATAATAAAAGCTAATCAAAGGGGCGTAATCATTATTTATTTTTGTAATAGTTATTCAACATGATTACTTCCATCTCTAAATTTATCGAAATTCATCCGCGTGGAGCAATATTTATGACTGTTACCCGGAAAAAAAAAATACTGATTTCGTCCGGCGAAAATGCTCTAAAATGTCCTTTGTCCTAAACGGAAAAGACTTAAATTGCTTGTTTTTTTAGTTTCACATTATTAGGTAGTCCAAACTGACATAAAAAAACAGCTCACTGCACTTGCAAGCTCATTTTAAGTTTTGATCACTTAGACTATTGAAACTCATAAAAGATATTCACCATTTTAAACATTATTTAAAGTACTTTTTATAATTTTTAATTATATTTTGCAATCATAAAAAAAGTTAAGTGAAAATGAAGATTTTATCCTATCACTGATCTCTCTTGTTTTTTACTCCTCCTATTCAGTTGACTTATAGCATTTTAACCCAAAACCTTTTGAGCTGAAAATCAATGTAGATTATACAGAAATAAATTAAATTTATTCTGATATCAATATGCAATGGATATTTTAAGGGTAACAAGATTAGCTATAGAATATAATTTTTTTTTTCAATAATCTTATATTTTTTAGAAATGATTTTGTGAAACAAAATATCACCACTGGATTGTCAAACAATGTTATATATTTAATTAGAATATTACCAAAGGAAATTTTTCACAGCAAGTTTAATAAAGGCATATTAATTCTTGTTATTGACCAGCTTGCAAAGTCATAGATCATGTTTTGTTCTGCGAAAGTTACTCTGCCAGCAACATTTGATTTTTTTTCATAAAAAAATATTTTAGTCTTGAACTCTTGGTTCATTACAAACCATTATAGGTTTCCAAAAATGTCAAAGAATTTTTTTTTTAAATATTTAAAAAATGTGCAAACACTGCATTTTTCTAAACCCCTTGTTGGCTTAATGGGTAATTAGTATATTTAAATTAAATATTTAAATGGTTAAAATAATTGTAAATGATTATTATTTTGAATGTGCTTTACATAGATCATTAAATAGTCAGTAAATTATTTAGTTAAGATTTATTGAATTTTAAAAAATTGTCATTCCTAATTTTTTTGTCTCCCTTTTTTATATTGTGACAGTGACAAAGTGCATAAAAATGACTTGATACTTTTAATTAAAAATAATGAAAAATTGAGAGTTTTCCATGGTGTATTATGTAAATTTTGTGCATTTGAAGGCTGTCTGTGCTGTAATTTTACAGGTAATGCCATTGGAAAATGAGACTTGAAGGTTTTTCAGAAGGTGAAAAAATATGACATTAGAAGTTCATGACTTTTTTTTTATTAAAATACTTCTGTTAACTTGCTGTGTCTGGCAGTTCTAAGTATAGACACATATAAGAATAGGATCTCTCAAAACTTATTGGTTATAAAACTGTGCGCTGTTAGGTTTCACAAGAGATGGACCAGATGAGACAACTATAAAAAAACAGATTTATTTAAGTTTCTATACTTTTTATAAATGAAATACATTATTATGGTTAGTTGACCATTGCAAAATGTTGGTGAGTCCATTTTTCTACTCACAAAAGTATAAAATAAAAACTTAAAAAAATCATATACTTTACTAAAATGTACTGAAATAAAAAAAATAATTCCTTAGGCTTAGATCATACAAATATTTATAGAGATTATATAGACTAAATAAAAATATGAGTGCCAAATTGTTTCTCTTATATTATCAACATGACAAAGTTTCAATGTTGAAATTGTATAAACTTTGTATTTCTTTCAAACTCAATTCATTGCTAATATTAGTTAATCCTTATTAGTCACACTTTTTTTTTTAGTCAATATTATTTTATTTAATGTATGATATGCTAATAAATTTAGTATACGCATTTCTTAGAACACTAAGTTCTTTTCAATAATACAAAAATGCAATAAGGAATTAAATTGAAAAATCAGTTTGGACTACCTAATCTTATTGTCTTGCAGTGAAAAAAATAGCCAACTTTCTTCAAATAATAATTGCTTAAATAACTTATAAAAATCTTTTTTTTTTTACATACAGTAGTATTGATGACATCCACATAAGATTCGGTAGAATAAAAGGCATGAGCACTCGACAGGGAAATGTCGTGTTCCTGAGAGATGTTCTTGATGAGGCCAAGACGCGGGTGTTAGAGACTATGTTGAAGAAATCAAGTGAGTCTGTGTATTTTAACTTCCTTGAATGCACTTCAATCTTTCATTT
This sequence comes from Bulinus truncatus, assembly GCA_021962125.1. Taxonomy (NCBI): domain Eukaryota; kingdom Metazoa; phylum Mollusca; class Gastropoda; family Planorbidae; genus Bulinus; species Bulinus truncatus. The sequence goes on along the minus strand of JAGDYQ010000079.1, from coordinate 3,958,662 downwards.
TCTAATTTCTTGAATTTAAATTTTGATGCTTTTGTATGTATATCTAAAAAAAATTACTTTGGTAAAATCTGCTTATATATTGGAAGATGCTGCTAAATATACAGTTGTCCCAAGTCACACACCAGAACAATAATGACTATTATCTTATTCGAGTTTCACTGGTGTATACATGATAGAAAGTGTAGCAAGGTTTAGTTATCATAACAGCTGCTGTGTTGATGTTGTTGAATTTTTCAATGTAATGCTGATTTTATTTATTTTTTTTATTTTGCTTCTTGCAAAATTTAAAGTGAAGCATTTTTAAATCAGGCAAAATGAAACTAAACTTCTTTGTTAAAAAAAATTATGTTTCATGTTATAGCAAACAAAATTTAGTTACATGTTTTATAGAGACAAAAACCATATTACTATCATAAATTGTTTGCATGTAAAAGGGTGTTTGCTATATTTACTTCACAGTTCCTGAAGCTACACCACTTTCTCTAAATATAAAATGATAGCCATGCAATTCATTTATTGAAATAATTATAATTTTTCTCATTAGCCACTCGAGTGACCTCAGAGGACATAGAAGGGACTGCAGACAAGTTGGGTGTGGCATGTATCATTCTTCAGGTATCTATGTTTAGCAAGATGTTTTGTAAGCTTACTTTTTAGCTTATGTTAAACTCAAGTTTTCATTACCATGATAAAATTTAATGCTGTACCGCATTGATTTATGATATTAACTAAATTGGCCTGTAAACAGAAATTCTGTTTTGCATCAAGACCTTTACTTATTAACTCACAGAGTCTTTTGTCAAAATTTTCTTTAATCAGAATTAAGATATTTTTTCTATTTGCAGTGGTCTCAATTATTATTTTCAAATATAATTACTAGTTCATATATAAATGGTATTTTATTACTATTAACAATGGCTGTTTATATTAAAATCTTGCAAGCTTAATATTTTTTTTTAAAAGGATTTAAAAGGAAGAAGAACAAACGACTACAAATTCTCATGGGAAAAAATGTTGAATCTTAAAGCAGATTCTGGAGTCTTTGTACAGTATTGTCACGCCAGACTAAACAGGTTATTAATAAACAAAAATGTAACTTCTTGCATTGCAATTAAAAGCGTTTAAACACTGCAACAGCTTGCATTGCAATTGAAATTAAAGTAACAAAATTTCTCAAAATGGTCATTAAATAAATATGTTGCTATTGTGCATTAACTTAATAATAGACAAAAAAGATTTTGTAACTGTGAGTTTAGTCTGAAAAATTTGGGTAAAAATGCTGAAACTTTTGGATTGAAATGTATATTGAAATTATAAAAAAGGCAAGCAGTAAAACAAATTTTTTTTTCACACTACTTTAGACATTTTAGTTTGGATTGGGGGGGGGGGGGGGGTTGATTATTGAGAAATTCTGTTTTAGTATTACATGTATTTATTCATCTGTTGTAAATTTCTGCTAGATGTTTGTTTAAATTCAAAGGCATTAGGCCAAAGAATCTTTTTGTATATTAAAATTTGTAGATATATTTCTGAATTCTGTTCTAATAATTTGATAATAGATTCAGGGATTTTATGCCTATAATGAAGGTACAAAGAAATAATATTTAAGGTTAATAGCTTGCTGTGTATACATTTGTCAGGGCAGTTAGTTACATACTTATTCCTTTTCCCCTAGACCAGTTTCTGCTTGTGTCAAGAAGTGTTTATTGACAAATATTTTACAGTATGATTGCCAACTGTGGAGTGCAACCAGCTGATGATGTTGACATCAATTACATTGTTAAGGATGGTGCTCTAATGAATATTGTTTTACATTTGGCAAGGTGAGGAAAGCGTCAACATGTTGTGTGAGAGTTGTGTGTGTGTGTGTGTTTTACAAACTGGAGCTTGGAATATTTTGAAGTGGATTCCTTGTCAGTCAACAGGTAAGTGTAGTGGTCCAGAAGTAACCAATTCTCTCCATCAACACTGTTGAGAGTTTGATATAGATTTTTTGGCGTCACTCTTTTTGTGCAAAATTGATAGGATTTCATGATACAAGACAAGGGTTAACTGACTAGACAAGGAATTTATTCACTACATACCTCATTTTGAAAATTTCTGGTTGTCACATTATTGTATTGGTCTGAATTTTATCATCAGTCACCAGTTCAGAAAAAAAAAATAAAACAGTATGGCAGTAGCCAGACAGGACATTGACATGCTGGACATTGTCAAATTTCGTTATGGGCTAGCCTTGGAGGTGGGCACATTTTTTTAACCTCAGGTCACAATGGTTTGTTAAATTATTCAAAAGGGTCAGACCCAGGGGAAGAAGGATGGAATGTTTATATGAAACAATGTAAATTAAATTTTAATGTCATTGATGCAAACAATGAAGGAGAAACATAGTATGAGTTGGATCCTCTCAACTTAGTGGTTTGTTTAATGTCATTGATGCAAACAATGAAGGAGAAACATGGTGTGAGTTGGATCCAATCAACTAAGTGGTTTGGGAGTTAAGATAAATGGAAATAAAACTGAATTTTCAGTAGAAACACATTGAGCAGGGAGAACAATCACTGAGTATCAATGGAAGATGCTGTGTCAGTCACTGAGTATCAATGGAAGATGCTGTGTCCGTCACTGAGTATCAATGGAAGAAGCTGTGTCAGTCACTGAGTATCAATGGAAGATGCTGTGTCAGTCACTATGTATCAGTGAAAGATGCTGTGTAAGTCACTGAGTATCAGTGGAAGATGCTGTGTCAGTCACTGAGTATCAGGGGAAGATACTGTGTCATGTCAGTCACTGAGTATCAATGGAAGATGCTGTGTCAGTCACTGAGTATCGGTGGAAGATGCTGTGTCATGTCAGTCACTGAGTATCAATGGAAGATGCTGTGTCAGTCACTGAGTATCAATGGAAGATGCTGTGTCAGTCACTGAGTATCAGTGGAAGATGCTGTGTCAGTCACTGAGTATCAATGGAAGATGCTGTGTCAGTCACTGAGTATCAATGGAAGATGCTGTGTCAGTCACTGAGTATCAATGGAAGATGCTGTGTCAGTCACTGAGTATCAATGGAAGATGCTGTGTCAGTCACTGAGTATCAATGGAAGATGCTGTGTCAGTCACTGAGTATCAGGGGAAGATGCTGTGTCATGTCAGTCACTGAGTATCAATGGAAGATGCTGTGTAAGTCACTGAGTATCAGTGGAAGATGCTGTGTCAGTCAATGAGTATCAGTGGAAGATGCTGTGTCAGTCACTGAGTATCAGGGGAAGATGCTGTGTCATGTCAGTCACTGAGTATCAATGGAAGATGCTGTGTCAGTCACTGAGTATCGGTGGAAGATGCTGTGTCATGTCAGTCACTGAGTATCAATGGAAGATGCTGTGTCAGTCACTGAGTATCAATGGAAAATGCTGTGTCAGTCATTGAGTATCAGTGGAAGATGCTGTGTCAGTCACTGAGTATCAATGGAAGATGCTGTGTCAGTCACTGAGTATCAATGGAAGAAGCTGTGTCAGTCACTGAGTATCAATGAAAGATGCTGTGTCAGTCACTGAGTATCAGTGGAAGATGCTGTGTCAGTCACTGAGTATCAATGGAAGATGCTGTGTCAGTCACTGAGTATCAATGGAAGATGCTGTGTCAGTCACTGAGTATCAGTGGAAGATGCTGTGTCAGTCACTGAGTATCAATGGAAGAAGCTGTGTCAGTCACTGAGTATCAATGGAAGATGCTGTGTCAGTCACTGAGTATCAATGGAAGATGCTGTGTCATGTCAGTCACTGAGTATCAATGGAAGATGCTATGTCAGTCACTGAGTATCAATGGAAGATGCTGTGTCAGTCACTGAGTATCAGTGGAAGATGCTGTGTCAGTCACTGAGTATCAATGGAAGATGCTGTGTCAGTCACTGAGTATCAGTGGAAGATGCTGTGTCAGTCACTGAGTATCAGTGGAAGATGCTGTGTCAGTCACTGAGTATCAATGGAAGATGCTGTGTCAGTCACTGAGTATCAGTGGAAGATGCTGTGTCAGTCACTGAGTATCAATGGAAGATGCTGTGTCAGTCACTGAGTATCAATGGAAGATGCTGTGTCCGTCACTGAGTATCAATGGAAGATGCTGTGTCAGTCACTATGTATCAGTGAAAGATGCTGTGTAAGTCACTGAGTATCAATAGAAGATGCTGTGTCAGTCACTGAGTATCAGTGGAAGATGCTGTGTCAGTCACTGAGTATCAATGGAAGATGCTGTGTCAGTCACTGAGTATCAATGGAAGATGCTGTGTCAGTCACTGAGTATCAATGGAAGATGCTGTGTCAGTCACTGAGTATCAATGGAAGATGCTGTGTCAGTCACTGAGTATCGGTGGAAGATGCTGTGTCATGTCAGTCACTGAGTATCAATGGAAGATGCTGTGTCAGTCACTGAGTATCAATGGAAGATGCTGTGTCAGTAACTGAGTATCATTGGAAGATGCTGTGTCAGTCACTGAGTATCAATGGAAGATGCTGTGTCAGTCACTGAGTATCAATGGAAGATGCTGTGTCAGTCACTGAGTATCAATGGAAGATGCTGTGTCAATCACTGAGTATCAATGGAAGATGCTGTGTCAGTCACTGAGTATCAATGGAAGATGCTGTGTCAGTCACTGAGTATCAGTGGAAGATGCTGTGTCAGTCACTGAGTATCAATGGAAGATGCTGTGTCAGTCACTGAGTATCAATGGAAGATGCTGTGTCAGTCACTGAGTATCAATGGAAGATGCTGTGTCAGTCACTGAGTATCAATGGAAGATGTTGTGTCAGTCACTGAGTATCAATGGAAGATGCTGTGCCAGTCACTGAGTATCAGTGGAAGATGCTGTGTCAGTCACTGAGTATCAATGAAAGATGCTGTGTCAGTCACTGAGTATCAATGGAAGATGCTGTGTCCGTCACTGAGTATCAATGGAAGATGCTGTGTCAGTCACTATGTATCAGTGAAAGATGCTGTGTAAGTCACTGAGTATCAGTGGAAGATGCTGTGTCAGTCAATGAGTATCAGTGGAAGATGCTGTGTCAGTCACTGAGTATCAGTGGAAGATGCTGTGTCAGTCACTGAGTATCAATGGAAGATGCTCTGTCAGTCACTGAGTATCAATGGAAGATGCTGTGTCAGTCACTGAGTATCAATGGAAGATGCTGTGTCAGTCACTGAGTATCAGTGGAAGATGCTGTGTCAGTCACTGAGTATCAATGGAAGATGCTCTGTCAGTCACTGAGTATCAATGGAAGATGCTGTGTCAGTCACTGAGTATCAATGGAAGATGCTGTGTCAGTCACTGAGTATCAATGGAAGATGCTGTGTCAGTCACTGAGTATCAATGGAAGATGCTGTGTCAGTCACTGAGTATCGGTGGAAGATGCTGTGTCATGTCAGTCACTGAGTATCAATGGAAGATGCTGTGTCAGTCACTGAGTATCAATGGAAGATGCTGTGTCAGTAACTGAGTATCAGTGGAAGATGCTGTGTCAGTCACTGAGTATCAATGGAAGATGCTGTGTCAGTCACTGAGTATCAATGGAAGATGCTGTGTCAGTCACTGAGTATCAATGGAAGATGCTGTGTCAGTCACTGAGTATCAATGGAAGATGCTGTGTCAGTCACTGAGTATCAATGGAAGATGCTGTGTCAGTCACTGAGTATCAGTGGAAGATGCTGTGTCAGTCACTGAGTATCAATGGAAGATGCTGTGTCAGTCACTGAGTATCAATGGAAGATGCTGTGTCAGTCACTGAGTATCAATGGAAGATGCTGTGTCAGTCACTGAGTATCAATGGAAGATGTTGTGTCAGTCACTGAGTATCAATGGAAGATGCTGTGTCAGTCACTGAGTATCAGTGGAAGATGCTGTGTCAGTCACTGAGTATCAATGAAAGATGCTGTGTCAGTCACTGAGTATCAATGGAAGATGCTGTGTCCGTCACTGAGTATCAATGGAAGATGCTGTGTCAGTCACTATGTATCAGTGAAAGATGCTGTGTCAGTCACTGAGTATCAATGGAAGATGCTGTGTCAGTCACTATGTATCAGTGAAAGATGCTGTGTAAGTCACTGAGTATCAGTGGAAGATGCTGTGTCAGTCAATGAGTATCAGTGGAAGATGCTGTGTCAGTCACTGAGTATCAGTGGAAGATGCTGTGTCAGTCACTGAGTATCAATGGAAGATGCTCTGTCAGTCACTGAGTATCAATGGAAGATGCTGTGTCAGTCACTGAGTATCAATGGAAGATGCTGTGTCAGTCACTGAGTATCAGTGGAAGATGCTGTGTCAGTCACTGAGTATCAATGGAAGATGCTCTGTCAGTCACTGAGTATCAATGGAAGATGCTGTGTCAGTCACTGAGTATCAATGGAAGATGCTGTGTCAGTCACTGAGTATCAATGGAAGATGCTGTGTCAGTCACTGAGTATCAATGGAAGATGCTGTGTCAGTCACTGAGTATCAATGGAAGATGTTGTGTCAGTCACTGAGTATCAATGGAAGATGCTGTGTCAGTCACTGAGTATCAGTGGAAGATGCTGTGTCAGTCACTGAGTATCAATGGAAGATGCTGTGTCAGTCACTGAGTATCAGTGGAAGATGCTGTGTCAGTCACTGAGTATCAATGAAAGATGCTCTGTCAGTCACTGAGTATCAATGGAAGATGCTGTGTCCGTCACTGAGTATCAATGGAAGATGCTGTGTCAGTCACTATGTATCAGTGAAAGATGCTGTGTAAGTCACTGAGTATCAGTGGAAGATGCTGTGTCAGTCAATGAGTATCAGTGGAAGATGCTGTGTCAGTCACTGAGTATCAGGGGAAGATGCTGTGTCATGTCAGTCACTGAGTATCAATGGAAGATGCTGTGTCAGTCACTGAGTATCGGTGGAAGATGCTGTGTCATGTCAGTCACTGAGTATCAATGGAAGATGCTGTGTCAGTCACTGAGTATCAATGAAAGATGCTGTGTCAGTCACTGAGTATCAGTGGAAGATGCTGTGTCAGTCACTGAGTATCAATGGAAGATGCTGTGTCAGTCACTGAGTATCAATGGAAGATGCTGTGTCAGTCACTGAGTATCAATGGAAGATGCTGTGTCAGTCACTGAGTATCAATGGAAGATGTTGTGTCAGTCACTGAGTATCAATGGAAGATGCTGTGTCAGTCACTGAGTATCAATGGAAGATGGTGTGTCAGTCAATGAGTATCAATGGAAGATGCTGTGTCAGTCACTGAGTATCAGTGGAAGATGCTGTGTCAGTCACTGAGTATCAATGGAAGATGCTGTGTCGGTCACTGAGTATCAGTGGAAGATGCTGTGTCAGTCACTGAGTATCAATGGAAGATGCTGTGTCAGTCACTGAGTATCAATGGAAGATGCTGTGTCCGTCACTGAGTATCAATGGAAGATGCTGTGTCAGTCACTATGTATCAGTGAAAGATGCTGTGTAAGTCACTGAGTATCAGTGGAAGATGCTGTGTCAGTCAATGAGTATCAGTGGAAGATGCTGTGTCAGTCACTGAGTATCAGGGGAAGATGCTGTGTCATGTCAGTCACTGAGTATCAATGGAAGATGCTGTGTCAGTCACTGAGTATCGGTGGAAGATGCTGTGTCATGTCAGTCACTGAGTATCAATGGAAGATGCTGTGTCAGTCACTGAGTATCAATGGAAGATGCTGTGTCAGTCACTGAGTATCAATGGAAGAAGCTGTGTCAGTCACTGAGTATCAATGGAAGATGCTGTGTCAGTCACTGAGTATCTATGGAAGATGCTGTGTCAGTCACTGAGTATCAATGGAAAATGCTGTGTCAGTCACTGAGTATCAGTGGAAGATGCTGTGTCAGTCACTGAGTATCAATAGAAGATGCTGTGTCAGTCACTGAGTATCAATGGAAGAAGCTGTGTCAGTCACTGAGTATCAATGGAAGAAGCTGTGTCAGTCACTGAGTATCAATGGAAGATGCTGTGTCATGTCAGTCACTGAGTATCAATGGAAGATGCTGTGTCAGTCACTGAGTATCATTGGAAGATGCTGTGTCAGTCACTGAGTATCAATGGAAGAAGATGTGTCAGTCACTGAGTATCAATGGAAGATGCTGTGTCAGTCACTGAGTATCAATGGAGGATGCTGTGTCAGTCACTGAGTATCAGTGCAAGATGCTGTGTCATGTCAGTCACTGAGTATCAATGGAAGATGCTGTGTCAGTCACTGAGTATCAGTGGAAGATGCTGTGTCATGTCAGTCACTGAGTATCAATGGAAGATGCTGAATCAGTCACTGAGTATTAATGGAAGATGCTGTGTCAGTCACTGAGTATCAATGGAAGATGCTGTGTCAGTCACTGAGTATCGGTGGAAGATGCTGTGTCATGTCAGTCACTGAGTATCAATGGAAGATGCTGTGTCAGTCACTGAGTATCAATGGAAGATGCTGTGTCAGTAACTGAGTATCAGTGGAAGATGCTGTGTCAGTCACTGAGTATCAATGGAAGATGCTGTGTCAGTCACTGAGTATCAATGGAAGATGCTGTGTCAGTCACTGAGTATCAATGGAAGATGCTGTGTCAGTCACTGAGTATCAATGGAAGATGCTGTGTCAGTCACTGAGTATCAATGGAAGATGCTGTGTCAGTCACTGAGTATCAGTGGAAGATGCTGTGTCAGTCACTGAGTATCAATGGAAGATGCTGTGTCAGTCACTGAGTATCAATGGAAGATGCTGTGTCAGTCACTGAGTATCAATGGAAGATGCTGTGTCAGTCACTGAGTATCAATGGAAGATGTTGTGTCAGTCACTGAGTATCAATGGAAGATGCTGTGTCAGTCACTGAGTATCAGTGGAAGATGCTGTGTCAGTCACTGAGTATCAATGAAAGATGCTGTGTCAGTCACTGAGTATCAATGGAAGATGCTGTGTCCGTCACTGAGTATCAATGGAAGATGCTGTGTCAGTCACTATGTATCAGTGAAAGATGCTGTGTCAGTCACTGAGTATCAATGGAAGATGCTGTGTCAGTCACTATGTATCAGTGAAAGATGCTGTGTAAGTCACTGAGTATCAGTGGAAGATGCTGTGTCAGTCAATGAGTATCAGTGGAAGATGCTGTGTCAGTCACTGAGTATCAGTGGAAGATGCTGTGTCAGTCACTGAGTATCAATGGAAGATGCTCTGTCAGTCACTGAGTATCAATGGAAGATGCTGTGTCAGTCACTGAGTATCAATGGAAGATGCTGTGTCAGTCACTGAGTATCAGTGGAAGATGCTGTGTCAGTCACTGAGTATCAATGGAAGATGCTCTGTCAGTCACTGAGTATCAATGGAAGATGCTGTGTCAGTCACTGAGTATCAATGGAAGATGCTGTGTCAGTCACTGAGTATCAATGGAAGATGCTGTGTCAGTCACTGAGTATCAATGGAAGATGCTGTGTCAGTCACTGAGTATCAATGGAAGATGTTGTGTCAGTCACTGAGTATCAATGGAAGATGCTGTGTCAGTCACTGAGTATCAGTGGAAGATGCTGTGTCAGTCACTGAGTATCAATGGAAGATGCTGTGTCAGTCACTGAGTATCAGTGGAAGATGCTGTGTCAGTCACTGAGTATCAATGAAAGATGCTCTGTCAGTCACTGAGTATCAATGGAAGATGCTGTGTCCGTCACTGAGTATCAATGGAAGATGCTGTGTCAGTCACTATGTATCAGTGAAAGATGCTGTGTAAGTCACTGAGTATCAGTGGAAGATGCTGTGTCAGTCAATGAGTATCAGTGGAAGATGCTGTGTCAGTCACTGAGTATCAGGGGAAGATGCTGTGTCATGTCAGTCACTGAGTATCAATGGAAGATGCTGTGTCAGTCACTGAGTATCGGTGGAAGATGCTGTGTCATGTCAGTCACTGAGTATCAATGGAAGATGCTGTGTCAGTCACTGAGTATCAATGAAAGATGCTGTGTCAGTCACTGAGTATCAGTGGAAGATGCTGTGTCAGTCACTGAGTATCAATGGAAGATGCTGTGTCAGTCACTGAGTATCAATGGAAGATGCTGTGTCAGTCACTGAGTATCAATGGAAGATGCTGTGTCAGTCACTGAGTATCAATGGAAGATGTTGTGTCAGTCACTGAGTATCAATGGAAGATGCTGTGTCAGTCACTGAGTATCAATGGAAGATGGTGTGTCAGTCAATGAGTATCAATGGAAGATGCTGTGTCAGTCACTGAGTATCAGTGGAAGATGCTGTGTCAGTCACTGAGTATCAATGGAAGATGCTGTGTCGGTCACTGAGTATCAGTGGAAGATGCTGTGTCAGTCACTGAGTATCAATGGAAGATGCTGTGTCAGTCACTGAGTATCAATGGAAGATGCTGTGTCCGTCACTGAGTATCAATGGAAGATGCTGTGTCAGTCACTATGTATCAGTGAAAGATGCTGTGTAAGTCACTGAGTATCAGTGGAAGATGCTGTGTCAGTCAATGAGTATCAGTGGAAGATGCTGTGTCAGTCACTGAGTATCAGGGGGAAGATGCTGTGTCATGTCAGTCACTGAGTATCAATGGAAGATGCTGTGTCAGTCACTGAGTATCGGTGGAAGATGCTGTGTCATGTCAGTCACTGAGTATCAATGGAAGATGCTGTGTCAGTCACTGAGTATCAATGGAAGATGCTGTGTCAGTCACTGAGTATCAATGGAAGAAGCTGTGTCAGTCACTGAGTATCAATGGAAGATGCTGTGTCAGTCACTGAGTATCTATGGAAGATGCTGTGTCAGTCACTGAGTATCAATGGAAAATGCTGTGTCAGTCACTGAGTATCAGTGGAAGATGCTGTGTCAGTCACTGAGTATCAATAGAAGATGCTGTGTCAGTCACTGAGTATCAATGGAAGAAGCTGTGTCAGTCACTGAGTATCAATGGAAGAAGCTGTGTCAGTCACTGAGTATCAATGGAAGATGCTGTGTCATGTCAGTCACTGAGTATCAATGGAAGATGCTGTGTCAGTCACTGAGTATCATTGGAAGATGCTGTGTCAGTCACTGAGTATCAATGGAAGAAGATGTGTCAGTCACTGAGTATCAATGGAAGATGCTGTGTCAGTCACTGAGTATCAATGGAGGATGCTGTGTCAGTCACTGAGTATCAGTGCAAGATGCTGTGTCATGTCAGTCACTGAGTATCAATGGAAGATGCTGTGTCAGTCACTGAGTATCAGTGGAAGATGCTGTGTCATGTCAGTCACTGAGTATCAATGGAAGATGCTGAATCAGTCACTGAGTATTAATGGAAGATGCTGTGTCATTCACTGAGTATCAATGGAAGATGCTGTGTCATGTCAGTCACTGAGTATCAATGGAAAATGCTGTGTCAGTCACTGAGTATCAGTGGAAGATGCTATGTCAGTCACTGAGTATCAATGGAAGATGCTGTGTCCGTCACTGAGTATCAATGGAAGATGCTGTGTCAGTCACTATGTATCAGTGAAAGATGCTGTGTAAGTCACTGAGTATCAGTGGAAGATGCTGTGTCAGTCAATGAGTATCAGTGGAAGATGCTGTGTCAGTCACTGAGTATCAGGGGAAGATGCTGTGTCATGTCAGTCACTGAGTATCAATGGAAGATGCTGTGTCAGTCACTGAGTATCGGTGGAAGATGCTGTGTCATGTCAGTCACTGAGTATCAATGGAAGATGCTGTGTCAGTCACTGAGTATCAATGGAAGATGCTGTGTCAGTCACTGAGTATCAATGGAAGAAGCTGTGTCAGTCACTGAGTATCAATGGAAGATGCTGTGTCAGTCACTGAGTATCTATGGAAGATGCTGTGTCAGTCACTGAGTATCAATGGAAAATGCTGTGTCAGTCACTGAGTATCAGTGGAAGATGCTGTGTCAGTCACTGAGTATCAATAGAAGATGCTGTGTCAGTCACTGAGTATCAATGGAAGAAGCTGTGTCAGTCACTGAGTATCAATGGAAGAAGCTGTGTCAGTCACTGAGTATCAATGGAAGATGCTGTGTCATGTCAGTCACTGAGTATCAATGGAAGATGCTGTGTCAGTCACTGAGTATCATTGGAAGATGCTGTGTCAGTCACTGAGTATCAATGGAAGAAGATGTGTCAGTCACTGAGTATCAATGGAAGATGCTGTGTCAGTCACTGAGTATCAATGGAGGATGCTGTGTCAGTCACTGAGTATCAGTGCAAGATGCTGTGTCATGTCAGTCACTGAGTATCAATGGAAGATGCTGTGTCAGTCACTGAGTATCAGTGGAAGATGCTGTGTCATGTCAGTCACTGAGTATCAATGGAAGATGCTGAATCAGTCACTGAGTATTAATGGAAGATGCTGTGTCATTCACTGAGTATCAATGGAAGATGCTGTGTCATGTCAGTCACTGAGTATCAATGGAAAATGCTGTGTCAGTCACTGAGTATCAGTGGAAGATGCTATGTCAGTCACTGAGTATCAATGGAAGATGCTGTGTCAGTCACTGAGTATCAATGGAAGAAGCTGTGTCAGTCACTGAGTATCAATGGAAGATGCTGTGTCATGTCAGTCACTGAGTGTCAATGGAAGATGCTGTGTCAGTCACTGAGTATCAGTGGAAGATGCTATGTCAGTCACTGAGTATCAATGGAAGATGCTGTGTCATGTCAGACACTGAGTATCAATGGAAGATGCTGTGTCAGTCACTGAGTATCAGTGGAAGATGCTGTGTCATGTCAGTCACTGAGTATCAATGGAAGATGCTGTGTCAATCACTGAGTATCAGTGGAAGATGCTGTGTCAGTCACTGAGTATCGGTGGAAGATGCTGTGTCATGTCAGTCACTGAGTATCAATGGAAGATGCTGTGTCAGTCACTGAGTATCAATGAAAGATGCTGTGTCAGTCACTGAGTATCAGTGGAAGATGCTGTGTCAGTCACTGAGTATCAATGGAAGATGCTGTGTCAGTCACTGAGTATCAATGGAAGATGCTGTGTCAGTCACTGAGTATCAATGGAAGATGCTGTGTCAGTCACTGAGTATCAATGGAAGATGTTGTGTCAGTCACTGAGTATCAATGGAAGATGCTGTGTCAGTCACTGAGTATCAATGGAAGATGGTGTGTCAGTCAATGAGTATCAATGGAAGATGCTGTGTCAGTCACTGAGTATCAGTGGAAGATGCTGTGTCAGTCACTGAGTATCAATGGAAGATGCTGTGTCGGTCACTGAGTATCAGTGGAAGATGCTGTGTCAGTCACTGAGTATCAATGGAAGATGCTGTGTCAGTCACTGAGTATCAATGGAAGATGCTGTGTCCGTCACTGAGTATCAATGGAAGATGCTGTGTCAGTCACTATGTATCAGTGAAAGATGCTGTGTAAGTCACTGAGTATCAGTGGAAGATGCTGTGTCAGTCAATGAGTATCAGTGGAAGATGCTGTGTCAGTCACTGAGTATCAGGGGAAGATGCTGTGTCATGTCAGTCACTGAGTATCAATGGAAGATGCTGTGTCAGTCACTGAGTATCAATGGAAGATGCTGTGTCAGTCACTGAGTATCAATGGAAGATGCTGTGTCAGTCACTGAGTATCAATGGAAGATGCTGTGTCAGTCACTGAGTATCAATGGAAGATGTTGTGTCAGTCACTGAGTATCAATGGAAGATGCTGTGTCAGTCACTGAGTATCAATGGAAGATGCTGTGTCAGTCACTGAGTATCAATGGAAGATGCTGTGTCAGTCACTGAGTATCAGTGGAAGATGCTGTGTCAGTCACTGAGTATCAATGAAAGATGCTCTGTCAGTCACTGAGTATCAATGGAAGATGCTGTGTCCCGTCACTGAGTATCAATGGAAGATGCTGTGTCAGTCACTATGTATCAGTGAAAGATGCTGTGTAAGTCACTGAGTATCAGTGGAAGATGCTGTGTCAGTCAATGAGTATCAGTGGAAGATGCTGTGTCAGTCACTGAGTATCAGGGGGAAGATGCTGTGTCATGTCAGTCACTGAGTATCAATGGAAGATGCTGTGTCAGTCACTGAGTATCGGTGGAAGATGCTGTGTCATGTCAGTCACTGAGTATCAATGGAAGATGCTGTGTCAGTCACTGAGTATCAATGAAAGATGCTGTGTCAGTCACTGAGTATCAGTGGAAGATGCTGTGTCAGTCACTGAGTATCAATGGAAGATGCTGTGTCAGTCACTGAGTATCAATGGAAGATGCTGTGTCAGTCACTGAGTATCAATGGAAGATGCTGTGTCAGTCACTGAGTATCAATGGAAGATGTTGTGTCAGTCACTGAGTATCAATGGAAGATGCTGTGTCAGTCACTGAGTATCAATGGAAGATGGTGTGTCAGTCAATGAGTATCAATGGAAGATGCTGTGTCAGTCACTGAGTATCAGTGGAAGATGCTGTGTCAGTCACTGAGTATCAATGGAAGATGCTGTGTCGGTCACTGAGTATCAGTGGAAGATGCTGTGTCAGTCACTGAGTATCAATGGAAGATGCTGTGTCAGTCACTGAGTATCAATGGAAGATGCTGTGTCCGTCACTGAGTATCAATGGAAGATGCTGTGTCAGTCACTATGTATCAGTGGAAGATGCTGTGTAAGTCACTGAGTATCAGTGGAAGATGCTGTGTCAGTCAATGAGTATCAGTGGAAGATGCTGTGTCAGTCACTGAGTATCAGGGGAAGATGCTGTGTCATGTCAGTCACTGAGTATCAATGGAAGATGCTGTGTCAGTCACTGAGTATCGGTGGAAGATGCTGTGTCATGTCAGTCACTGAGTATCAATGGAAGATGCTGTGTCAGTCACTGAGTATCAATGGAAGATGCTGTGTCAGTCACTGAGTATCAATGGAAGAAGCTGTGTCAGTCACTGAGTATCAATGGAAGATGCTGTGTCAGTCACTGAGTATCTATGGAAGATGCTGTGTCAGTCACTGAGTATCAATGGAAAATGCTGTGTCAGTCACTGAGTATCAGTGGAAGATGCTGTGTCAGTCACTGAGTATCAATAGAAGATGCTGTGTCAGTCACTGAGTATCAATGGAAGAAGCTGTGTCCGTCACTGAGTATCAATGGAAGAAGCTGTGTCAGTCACTGAGTATCAATGGAAGATGCTGTGTCATGTCAGTCACTGAGTATCAGTGGAAGATGCTGTGTCAGTCACTGAGTATCATTGGAAGATGCTGTGTCAGTCACTGAGTATCAATGGAAGAAGATGTCAGTCACTGAGTATCAATGGAAGATGCTGTGTCAGTCACTGAGTATCAATGGAGGATGCTGTGTCAGTCACTGAGTATCAGTGCAAGATGCTGTGTCATGTCAGTCACTGAGTATCAATGGAAGATGCTGTGTCAGTCACTGAGTATCAGTGGAAGATGCTGTGTCATGTCAGTCACTGAGTATCAATGGAAGATGCTGAATCAGTCACTGAGTATTAATGGAAGATGCTGTGTCATTCACTGAGTATCAATGGAAGATGCTGTGTCATGTCAGTCACTGAGTATCAATGGAAAATGCTGTGTCAGTCACTGAGTATCAGTGGAAGATGCTATGTCAGTCACTGAGTATCAATGGAAGATGCTGTGTCAGTCACTGAGTATCAATGGAAGAAGCTGTGTCAGTCACTGAGTATCAATGGAAGATGCTGTGTCATGTCAGTCACTGAGTGTCAATGGAAGATGCTGTGTCAGTCACTGAGTATCAGTGGAAGATGCTATGTCAGTCACTGAGTATCAATGGAAGATGCTGTGTCATGTCAGACACTGAGTATCAATGGAAGATGCTGTGTCAGTCACTGAGTATCAGTGGAAGATGCTGTGTCATGTCAGTCACTGAGTATCAATGGAAGATGCTGTGTCAATCACTGAGTATCAGTGGAAGATGCTGTGTCAGTCACTGAGTATCGGTGGAAGATGCTGTGTCATGTCAGTCACTGAGTATCAATGGAAGATGCTGTGTCAGTCACTGAGTATCAATGAAAGATGCTGTGTCAGTCACTGAGTATCAGTGGAAGATGCTGTATGTCAGTCACTGAGTATCAATGGAAGATGCTGTGTCAGTCACTGAGTATCAATGGAAGATGCTGTGTCAGTCACTGAGTATCAATGGAAGATGCTGTGTCAGTCACTGAGTATCAATGGAAGATGTTGTGTCAGTCACTGAGTATCAATGGAAGATGCTGTGTCAGTCACTGAGTATCAATGGAAGATGGTGTGTCAGTCAATGAGTATCAATGGAAGATGCTGTGTCAGTCACTGAGTATCAGTGGAAGATGCTGTGTCAGTCACTGAGTATCAATGGAAGATGCTGTGTCGGTCACTGAGTATCAGTGGAAGATGCTGTGTCAGTCACTGAGTATCAATGGAAGATGCTGTGTCAGTCACTGAGTATCAATGGAAGATGCTGTGTCCGTCACTGAGTATCAATGGAAGATGCTGTGTCAGTCACTATGTATCAGTGAAAGATGCTGTGTAAGTCACTGAGTATCAGTGGAAGATGCTGTGTCAGTCAATGAGTATCAGTGGAAGATGCTGTGTCAGTCACTGAGTATCAGGGGAAGATGCTGTGTCATGTCAGTCACTGAGTATCAATGGAAGATGCTGTGTCAGTCACTGAGTATCGGTGGAAGATGCTGTGTCATGTCAGTCACTGAGTATCAATGGAAGATGCTGTGTCAGTCACTGAGTATCAATGGAAGATGCTGTGTCAGTCACTGAGTATCAATGGAAGAAGCTGTGTCAGTCACTGAGTATCAATGGAAGATGCTGTGTCAGTCACTGAGTATCTATGGAAGATGCTGTGTCAGTCACTGAGTATCAATGGAAAATGCTGTGTCAGTCACTGAGTATCAGTGGAAGATGCTGTGTCAGTCACTGAGTATCAATAGAAGATGCTGTGTCAGTCACTGAGTATCAATGGAAGAAGCTGTGTCAGTCACTGAGTATCAATGGAAGAAGCTGTGTCAGTCACTGAGTATCAATGGAAGATGCTGTGTCATGTCAGTCACTGAGTATCAATGGAAGATGCTGTGTCAGTCACTGAGTATCATTGGAAGATGCTGTGTCAGTCACTGAGTATCAATGGAAGAAGATGTGTCAGTCACTGAGTATCAATGGAAGATGCTGTGTCAGTCACTGAGTATCAATGGAGGATGCTGTGTCAGTCACTGAGTATCAGTGCAAGATGCTGTGTCATGTCAGTCACTGAGTATCAATGGAAGATGCTGTGTCAGTCACTGAGTATCAGTGGAAGATGCTGTGTCATGTCAGTCACTGAGTATCAATGGAAGATGCTGAATCAGTCACTGAGTATTAATGGAAGATGCTGTGTCATTCACTGAGTATCAATGGAAGATGCTGTGTCATGTCAGTCACTGAGTATCAATGGAAAATGCTGTGTCAGTCACTGAGTATCAGTGGAAGATGCTATGTCAGTCACTGAGTATCAATGGAAGATGCTGTGTCAGTCACTGAGTATCAATGGAAGAAGCTGTGTCAGTCACTGAGTATCAATGGAAGATGCTGTGTCATGTCAGTCACTGAGTGTCAATGGAAGATGCTGTGTCAGTCACTGAGTATCAGTGGAAGATGCTATGTCAGTCACTGAGTATCAATGGAAGATGCTGTGTCATGTCAGACACTGAGTATCAATGGAAGATGCTGTGTCAGTCACTGAGTATCAGTGGAAGATGCTGTGTCATGTCAGTCACTGAGTATCAATGGAAGATGCTGTGTCAATCACTGAGTATCAGTGGAAGATGCTGTGTCAGTCACTGAGTATCAATGGAAGATGCTGTGTCAGCCACTGAGTATCAATGGAAGACGCTGTGTCAGTCACTGAGTATCAGTGGAAGATGCTATGTCAGTCACTGAGTATCAATGGAAGATGCTGTGTCAGTAACTGAGTATCAGTGGAAGATGCTATGTCAGTCACTGAGTATCAATGGAAGATGCTTTGTCAGTCACTGAGTATCAATGGAAGATGCTGTGTCAGTCACTGAGTATCATTGGAAGATGCTGTGTCATGTCAGTCACTGAGTATCAATGGAAGATGCTGTGTCAGTCACTGAGTATCAATGGAAGATGCTGTGTCAGTCACTGAGTATCAGTGGAAGATGCTGTGTCATGTCAGTCACTGAGTATCAATGGAAGATGCTGAATCAGTCACTGAGTATCAGTGGAAGATGCTATGTCAGTCACTGAGTATCAATGGAAGATGCTGTGTCAGTCACTGAGTATCAATGGAAGATGCTGTGTCAGTCACTGAGTATCAATGGAAGAAGCTGTGTCAGTCACTGAGTATCAGTGGAAGATGCTGTGTCAGTCACTGAGTATCAATAGAAGATGCTGTGTCAGTCACTGAGTATCATTGGAAGATGCTGTGTCATGTCAGTCACTGAGTATCAGTGGAAGATGCTGAATCAGTCACTGAGTATTAATGGAAGATGCTGTGTCATTCACTGAGTATCAATGGAAGATGCTGTGTCATGTCAGTCACTGAGTATCAATGGAAAATGCTGTGTCAGTCACTGAGTATCAGTGGAAGATGCTATGTCAGTCACTGAGTATCAATGGAAGAAGCTGTGTCAGTCACTGAGTATCAATGGAAGATGCTGTGTCAGTCACTGAGTATCATTGGAAGATGCTGTGTCATGTCAGTCACTGAGTATCAGTGGAAGATGCTGTGTCAGTCACTGAGTATCAGTGGAAGATGCTATGTCAGTCACTGAGTATCAATGGAAGATGCTGAATCAGTCACTGAGTATTAATGGAAGATGCTGTGTCAGTCACTGAGTATCATTGGAAGATGCTGTGTCATGTCAGTCACTGAGTATCAATGGAAGATGCTGTGTCAGTCACTGAGTATCAATGGAAGATGCTGTGTCAGTCACTGAGTATCATTGGAAGATGCTGTGTCATGTCAGTCACTGAGTATCAGTGGAAGATGCTGTGTCAGTCACTGAGTATCAATGGAAGAAGCTGTGTCAGTCACTGAGTATCAATGGAAGATGCTGTGTCAGTCACTGAGTATCATTGGAAGATGCTGTGTCATGTCAGTCACTGAGTATCAGTGGAAGATGCTGTGTCAGTCACTGAGTATCAGTGGAAGATGCTATATCAGTCACTGAGTATCAATGGAAGATGCTGAATCAGTCACTGAGTATTAATGGAAGATGCTGTGTCAGTCACTGAGTATCAGTTGAAGATGCTGTGTCAGTCACTGAGTATCAGTGGAAGATGCTGTGTCAGTCACTGAGTATCAATGGAAGATGCTGTGTCATGTCAGTCACTGAGTATCATTGGAAGATGCTGTGTCATGTCAGTCACTGAGTATCAGTGGAAGATGCTGTGTCAGTCACTGAGTATCAATGGAAGATGCTGTGTCATGTCAGTCACTGAGTATCAATGGAAGATGCTGTGTGATGTCAGTTACTGAGTATCAATGGAAGATGTTGTGTTAGAATGGATGTAGTCTAGTGTCCATGCTGAGTAGTTGAGTCTACAGCAAAAATCTTCAACAGTGTGTCATATTGTCTTTAAAGTATAAAATGTTTCAATGTGTTATAACAGTGATATTTAACTTTTAAATATATACTACACAGTAAGGGATAAGATTTTTTTATGCTTCCTTTTTTTAAAATATCTTCAGATATCCTGATGTATTTGAACACTCCCTCAACAGCCTAGAACCTCACCATATTGTACAGTATTTGTTTACATTGTGGTAAGTTCTTATGTACTCATAGTTCAATACATTTTTCAGTTGGTATTTTTCCTTTCTTTTTTCTATATTTATAAATGTAGTTGTATAATTTTGAAGTTTTTTAAATGTATCAGATCAAATCAGAATTATTTTGAATCAAAATCAAAATATTTGACAAATGCACAAGGTAATTTAACACGTTGTCTGGTCACAGGCGACGGACCAATTTAAAATCATTTTCTTGTCTCTTTATGTGTACAGCCTATCTATAAAGTAATGAATTCAACAATGTTATCAATTTCATGAAATATTTCACGCCATTCTGTCATGGCCGGTTATTCTCTTATGTACCTTGCCTCATCTCTTGCAGCCATTTAGTCAACACAGCTTATTCAACTTGCACAGTGAAAGGTGAACCTGAAGATTTGGCTCAGGTAAGTTACCATTCTCTCACAGAAATCAACGTATTAAGGAAACAATATGAGCAGGTTTATAAAGATGTATTATTTTATCAATCATTATATTTACTTTGAATTATTGCATGAAAATTTTTTTATTGATGTTTCTATTAAATATTTGACTCTGCTTGCTGATTGTGAATGTGATTGGTACTCAGGCCCGTAGCGTGTGGGGGTGGGGCGTTTTGTCTGCCCCCCCCCCTCTGCTAATTTGTTCCACTTAGTAAAATGTATTACCTGGCCCCCTCTGCTGTTGGTACTTAATACTTTGTTGATATTTAAAAGGCAACATTTTTATAACCAGTTTTAGTTATTTGTTAGAATGCCTCTAACATACACGAGGTTCATTTCTTGAATATATTTCTTTAAGTTATACTTTCAAAAAAAAAAGATTTTTTTTAAGTTAAAAGTTTGAGGAGAGTTGATATTCTGATGATAAAAAAAATCAACTACTCTAGGATAAATAGAATGATCCTGCTTAAATCAGATATATTAAAGAATTTGAAACCAAGAACGATTTAGAATTTTACTTTTATATATATACAAGACATGTCAGTTTTATCAAATGAATTTTTTTTTAATTCTCCAGGCTCGTTTGTTGACATTTGAATGTGCCAAGCAAGTATTGCACAACAGTTTAACTCTTCTAGGACTCAGGCCACTAGATGAAATTTGAATGTAATATGATGATTTATGCAAATAATTGTAAACATAAAATAATTTATATTCATGTATATTTATGATTGACATTGTTCTTGTTTTTTTACTGAGTAACAAAGACATTAGTTCTGTGTTTTTTTAATTACTGTGACTTTGTGAGACATTAGTTCCGTGTTTCATTACTGTGACTTTGTGAGACATTAGGTCTGTGTTTCATTACTGTGACTTTGTGAGACATTAGTTCCGTGTTTCATTACTGTGACTTTGTGAGACATTAGTTCCGTGTTTCATTACTGTGACTTTGTGAGACATTAGGTCTGTGTTTCATTACTGTGACTTTGTGAGACATTAGTTCCGTGTTTCATTACTGTGACTTTGTGAGACATTAGGTCTGTGTTTCATTACTGCCCCTTTCTGAAGGTCTAAATTAAGTAAACAGACTTGCCCAACTAGCTAATGTACAGCTGCAGAAACATTTACAGAAAACATTTGTAACAGATACATTTATAGAAACAATTTGTAACAGATACATTTACAGAAACAATTTGTAATATACATTTACTGTCAATTTGTAAGGTGCTTGTGGAGAAGAATTTTCCCTAATAAAAAAAATTGATAGTGAACTAAATAGGTGGTTTTAATGGAGACTTCTGCTAAATTTATCTAAATAGATTCATAGTCTCGACCAGATCACACAGGCTCTCAGTCTATTTATAGTACAGGTAATTTAAATAAAATTCATGCCTCCATTTGGAAGGACATCAATACATTGACTAACACATTACTTCATTGAACAATGCATGGGCTACATTCACCAAGAGTAGCTATAATCACCAACAACACATGGGCTACATTCACCAACAGTAGCTACAATCACCAACATATGGGCTACATTCACCAACAGTAGCTATAATCACCAACAACACATGGGCTACATTCACCAACAGTAGCTACAATAGACAACACATGGGCTACATTCACCAACAGTAGCTACAATTAGCAACATATGGGCTGCATTCACCACAGTAGCTACTGTTGTGCATTGGTTAGGATATTGTATGGGGGATTGTCGTGTACTAGTTATGAGAGCTGTGTTAGGTCAGCTGACGGGTTAAAGGGCATGGCGTGTTTTAATGGTAAAAGGAGTTCACGGTAGGGGAGCGGAACTAGTTAACACGGACTAGTGAGTAGTCTATGGGTCAGTAGTTGAAGTGTCATAGCTAAGGAGTAGTCGATTGTAGAAGTTAGGCTGTGGATGTCCACATGAGTTGTCGGACTATTGTATTCTTGTGATGATTCAGTTTCCATGTATATTGAAGGATTAAACTTATTTATTATTTTCGTTTTTTGAGGAATACCTTGTTTGTTTTCCTGATTTGGATATTTTAAGTATTGTACTACTGTGTATTAGCGTGTGTGTTGTTCTTAGGGTCAGAGTACTGACACACGTGACGTAGTGACGACGTCAAATTAACGCCCCGATAAGATCCTGTACACAACATTGGTGGAGCAGCAGTTTTGCTTGTATTATTAATTTGTAAACACAGGTTCCGTTAAAGAAAAAAAAAATGTCCCAGTTGCTATCACTTGTTGAAGCTCGGGAGAGAATAGCGAGACTCGCAAAAGAAGTAATGATGTTAGAAGGGGAGGAACTAATTAAGCATGTGGATAAACAAATGAAGGAACTAAAGAAAGAAAGATGAAGAACTAAAACAGAAAGAAGAGGCATTAAAGCGAGAGAGAGATGAAGAAATCAAACGGAAGGAAAGAGAAGAAGAGGCATTAAAGCGAAGGGAGGAGAGAGATGAAGAAATCAAACGGAGGGAACAGGACTATCAATTAGAAATGCAGAGATTGCAGATAGAAATGAGGAAAACCGAATTAGGTCAGGCCGGGAACGTGAATCCGATCCCGTGGTACAGGAAAAAGATACGGGAGTTCGATGAGGCCAAAGATGACATCGACGCTTACCTAAAAAGGTTCGAAGATAACTGTAGGTCACAAAATATCCCGGAAACGGAGTGGGCGAACATCCTGACCAACCTGGTGCAGGGCAGGGCGCTGACCCTGTGCCAGAAGTACGATATGGCAGACGACAGTAGCTATCAAAGGATGAAACTGGAATTGCTCAACGCATATGGCCATAATGCTGCTCGGTTTAGGACACATTTTGTCAATAGTCGCCCATCGACCAAAGAAGACCCTCAGACTTTTGTGAACAACGTGGCGGGGTTCTTTGACAATTGGTTACAATGTGCCAATGTGGGCAACACTGTCAAAGACATTAGAGATTTTATTGTGATTGACAGGATAACCCACTCCTGCACAACTGACCTCACATCCTTCATACAGGAGAGAGAACCTCGGTCGACCATTGATGTGGTTAAGATTATGAGGGTCTATAGAGATGCCCACCCTGACAGACCCATGTCAAATGGTGACCCTGAGCATACCATTGACGCATGCTTTGCAGTGCGTAAAGAAATCAGACCTAGATCCGCAAATCTGACTCAAGATAGAAGTAACTATTTCCGCATGAACAGAAGTCCCTCTCCTGGCGATGCGGGTATTCGGTGCTATACTTGTATTGGACTAAATCACGTCGCGAGAGACTGCAAACTGCGAGTCACTAGGGACCCAGGCAGAGTTCAACGTGGTACGAATCCGTATCGGAATAGGAGGTATGCTCCAAATACATGTGAAGGTGATGACAGGATCCGGAAAACCTCAACAAATTGAATGTGCGAAAAGCAGAACGAAAAGATACAGGCTTAGCCATTGTATCGTGCCACGGACAATTGAAGTTCTACCCGGGATATGTCAACGCGACTCCGGTGCAGTTTTTAAGAGATACAGGATGCACAACGATAACGGTCCGCAAAAGCTTGGTAGAACAATCACAATATACTGGGGAATACGGGATGATGACATCATTTACGGGTGAGGAACATAGACTACCTCAGGCGGTAATACACATCGCAACACCATACTTTACAGGGGAGGTCGAGGCATATGTAGTCAACAACCCTGTATGTGACCTGATTGTGGGGAATATTTCGGGTATAAGAGAGTGCTCAGACAATGATATTCTACATTGGATTAGAGATAACACGGGATGTGACGACACTCCATGTAATGATGTCAGTAATGTGGTCGTGACACGAAGCGGGAAAACAGCACCTAAAGAACCTGAGGAACCTAAGGCGGGAGAGAAGATAGCCCCAGTAACTACAGAGGGAACTATCAATAGCGGACATAATATGGCCCTAGAACAAGCCACGGACACGGTAATAGGGCGCCTGTACAAAGCAGCACAAAATAACAGTGGGGATCATCCTAGATCAGGGCTGTTTATTAAGGATGGAGTCTTATTTGAAGGTAAGAAACAATCAACAATACAACTTGTGGCCCCACAGTCGTACTGGGCGAAAATTTTACGCATAGCCCACGATGGTGACATGGCCGGCCATAGGGGCATTAGGAGTACAAAACAAAAAATTTTGTCAGTTCTATTGGCCCAATATACACAAGACGATTGCTGAATACATTCGAGGATGTGATACTTGTCAGCGCAAGGGCCCAAGAGGGAAACATATACATGCTCCGATACAGGCAGTTGACATCGTTGAAAACCCATTCGAAAAGGTGGCAATAGATTTGATTGGGCCTATGCCAATAGAATCAACTCAAGGTCATAAGTACATTCTAACATTAGTGGACGTCTGTACAAGATGGCCTGAGGCCGTACCACTGACTAACATTACCGCACAGAATGTGGCACACGCTCTGTACACAATGTTTACAAGGATTGGGTTCTCCCAAACGATACTGTCGGACAGAGGATCACAGTTTACTTCAGAGGTGTTTCAGCAATTGGAGTGTCTTCTAAAAATAAAGCATATATTTACGACACCGTACCACCCACAGAGCAACGGAATATGTGAAAGATACAACGGAAAGTTGAAACAAGCACTGAATAAAATAGTGAGCCAAAGTCCTCAAGAGTGGGACAAGTACCTACCGTCAGTTTTGTTTGCTCACAGAGAGAACATACACGAGTCCACAGGGTTCTCCCCTTTTCAGATGGTCTACGGGGTAAATGTAAGAGGTCCATTAGAACTATATAAAGATATACTATGCGAACCAAGCCTGAAAAGTGAAGTGAAAAATGCATACCAAATTGTCATAGACACAAGGGAGAGAATCATACAAGCATGTCGGGTTGCGAATCGTAATATATCTCAAAAATCAGCCAAATACCGTATGAGACACAACAAAAATAAAACTTTGCGGTGCCTTCATGAAAATGATGAAGTGCTTCTTTTCTTACCTGATCCAAGAAACAAGTTATTCATACAATGGCAAGGTCCATTTACAGTGAAAAGGAAGCTGTCCGAGGTGGATTATGAGATAGAAATCAATAATAAACTGAAATCTTTCCACATAAATATGCTGAAAAAGTACAACCGTCGACCAACGGGTCTGGAGACCGATGCTGGAGCCTGCTGTACTCTCCTACACGAGAACGAGCCATCTGGAAATGACCTAGATGATGTTAGGACCCCGGAGATACACAATGATAGTACATACCTAAATGTAAACTTGCAAAATCTAGAGGACAGCAAAGCAAGGGAGATTATTAAGATATTACAGAATTATAGAGATATATTGACGGATCGGCCTGGGAAAACAAGGGCGATCACTCACAACATCAGCCTCACGGATAACACACCAGTCAGACTCCAGCCTTATTCAGTCCCCTTACACCTCCGTGATAAACTGAAAAACGAATTGGACGAACTTCTTGCTATGGGAATTATTGAGCAATCGGTGTCCCCATATGCGTCCCCGATAGTCCTCGTGAGGAAGAAAGACGGCAGTGTACGGTTATGTGTGGATTACCGGAAGGTTAACAACATAACTGTGTTTGATTCGTACCCAATGCCAAATGCTGACGATATCATAGGAAAGTTGGCCAATGCCAAGTATTTTACAAAGCTGGACCTATCACGCGGATATTGGCAAATACCATTGACGGACAGTTCAAAGCCAATAACAGCGTTCGTTACACCATTTGGGCTTTTCCAGTGGAACTATATGAGATTTGGCCTCGTTAACGCGCCCGCAACATTCAACAGAATGATGGCGAAATTGTTTTCTCACAGACAGGATGTGATATGTTACATCGTATATTCCACAACACTTGGGAGGACCACCTGCGGGGAATAGATGACATTTTACAGGTTCTCTTAGAGAATAATTTGACTGTAAAAGTGGAGATTGGCCTTCAGGTGATATCGTTCCTGGGGTTCAAGGTTGGAAATAACACGATCATGCCTCTGTCCGATAACGTCACTAGAATCCTGGACATACAACCGCCCAGTACAAAGAAACAAGTCAGAAGTATTTTGGGGCTGTGCAACTACTATAGGAAGTTTATTGACCACTTTTCTGAGTTGACAGAGCCGCTTGTCGCCTTAGTATGTAAGGGGCAGCCGAATAAAATAAAGTGGACAGATGAGTGTCAGCATGCATTGCAGCGAATAAAAGACATATTTTCCAGGGAGCCAGTTCTCCGAATACCGGATATTTCAAAACCTTTTTTTCTAGCTGTAGATGCCTCTAAATATGCAATAGGTGGATGCCTAATGAACAAGGACCCCGAGGGCATCTGCCATCCAGTGATGTATGTCAGCAGGAAACTACTGCCGGCTGAGACTCGGTACGCAACGGTGGAGAGAGAGGGTCTAGCTTTAATCTGGTGTATCACTAAATTAGAAAAATATCTCTTGGGATGTACTTTTACATTATACACCGACCACCCCGACGTTCATCAACCAAAAGAAACAAATCAATAACAGAGTGGCTCGGTGGTCTCTAATGCTTCAGAACTATAGGTTCGTCATACAGTCAATACCAGGAGAGGACAATGTCATCGCTGACATCCTCTCAAGATGCAGCACAGAGACAGACCTTGGAGGTCTACACTGATCCTTGCGTGACGCTGGAAGAATACCTATAACGAGCTGCTGATTGAACTTGTAGAGCAGACTCCAGGATCTACGTAAACAATGACATTATTGTTATGTTTTTTTTTTCTTTCTCTCATTAATTGTTTTGATATATTGATGTAATTGATTTATGAATTATGATTCATAAGTGATTTGATAATAATGTTCCTACATGTATATTGATTGCTACATGTCGTTACCAAGGAAGTTTATGAGATGGGGCTGAAGAATAATTATTGAGTTGTACATGAGTTAATAAGTGACAGTAGTTCAAAGGGTTTGAATTATTGACTTTGGAGGTATTGGTGGTATTGAGTGCCAAACTCTAATATGTTTGACACTAAAGGGGCCATGGGGGAGTGTTGTGCATTGGTTAGGATATTGTATGGGGGATTGTCGTGTACTAGTTATGAGAGCTGTGTTAGGTCAGCTGACGGGTTAAAGGGCATGGCGTGCTTTAATCGTAAAAGGAGTTCACGGTAGGGGACCGGAACTAGTTAACTAGTGAGTAGTCTATGGGTCAGTAGTTGAAGTGTCACAGCCAGAAGTGGTCGCTTGTAGAAGTTAGGCTGTGGATGTCCGCATGAGTTGTCGGGACTATTGTATTCTTGTGATGATTCAGTTTCCATGTATATTGAAGGATTAAACTTATTTATTATTTTCGTTTTTTGAGGAATACCTTGTTTGTTTTCCTGATTTGGATATTTTAAGTATTGTGCTACTGTGTATTAGCGTGTGTGTTGTTCTTAGGGTCAGAGTACTGACACACGTGACGTAGTGACGACGTCAAATTAACGCCCCGATAAGATCCTGTACACAACACTACAATCACCAACATCACATGGGCTACAACTTCCAACACATGACATTCACAAACTTAAAACAACTGTCTAAGTTACCAGCCTTTCCAAGACCTTGATATAATTTGTTCACGAATATGTTCCCTTCTATCTGTCTACATCTACAAAAGTTAAATGAAACATATATATATATATATATATATATATATATATATATATATATATATTGTTCTTAACATCGGAGACCCGGACGTCATTAAACACTCGGTTCAATTCTCTTTGTTGATTTTTTCCCCTTGGTTTTACTGCAATATATTTTTTTTTATTTCTCATATACATTTAAAAAAAAATTCTATGACTTTATATCGGCCTGACCTCACTGTCCTACATAAGAAACATCCCGTGAGATAAAATCAAATCTCATGACACAATTGAACACACAGCAGCTACACGATGGCCACAACCTGAGCCAGTCGTCATAATTTGATTTTTTATTTTTCCCGGTACTTAAAGGTGACCGGTCCAACGCAGTGCTGCTATGTATGTAATTGAGTTTCTGTGGTTGCCATGGAGACGGTGAGAATTTACATCTCTTCCTCTCTGTCGTCATCAATTTTAACCAGAATTATGATGATTCAGCTGGCACAGTGTATATAACAAGCAACCCAATTACCCATCACAGTTATACATTCTACTCGGTATGGCGGAAGTAAAACTTGAAACATTCCATAAGATGGACCTGAGACCACGGATATCTCCTAGGGTTTATCCCTACCCCGTTGATTGCTGTGGAGAAGCAATAATATAGCCATATTTATCTTTATCTATGTGTCTTTCATAATGTTTTGTGTGGCGATATAGTTGTGTTGCGGGTGTGTGGTGTATTTGGGCAGTGGCGCAAGCAGGGTGGGGGCTTGAGTCTCCCCCTCCCCCAGGCCAGATCATCAATACATAATTAATGTTATAAAGTTACAAAAAAGACTGTCAAACTGTCTTTTTTCATAATGTGAGCCCACCCCCCAGCATTTTTTGCTGGTTGCGCCACTGTATTTGGGGATGAAGTGGTGAGAGCTTACATCTCTCTTCGCATTCCATGTCGATAATAACTATTGCTCTCAAACACATATCTTTAATCTTTTACAACATAAAGTGGCAATTAACCATGACTGAATTGGACAGTACAAAATGGCTTAGGTGGAGCCTAACGTCTTACTTCCACTACTGGTGGTCAACATATAGTTAGTGTGTTTGGGTAGCTAACAATTGTGCGCCGTACTCCCTACTGTAGAATGTGAGACTGTGCTCGTTCGGCGCCCCTTCCTATCTTGGCACCCTGTGAGGTAGTACACACCGCAGTACCCATCCTACGCCACTGTATGTATGTATATGTATATATATATATATATATATATAAATTATTGTGTGTTTAGTGATCATATGATAAAAACAAACAACAAAGTAATTGAAACGAAAGTGAAAATTAAATACAAGACACACCTGTTGAAAACATGAATTTATTATTGCTCAGAAATGTGACATGATAAACAATGAGGTCAAGTTAATAATAAATATTAATATAATTAATCTATGGGCATCAATCCGGTCTGCTGTATTACATCAACTTTAAAAAGTCTTTAGCTGATTTTCATGGGTTCCCAAGTATACTCGATACTAAAGGCCCATTCTACCGCTAGGGGGGAAAAACCCGGATACGGCAGGGACCTCCTGTACCCCCGCTAGGCTAAGTAATCTGCGACAGAATGACGTAGCTATTGGTGGTTGTGTGATCACATGGGGGGCCCCCAGTTTGTGGAGGTTGCCAGGGGCTAAAGTTAATCTGGTACATCGCTCTTAGGGTTAACGGTTGATTATCTGTGCTTGAAGGATATAAATAATTACATCAGCTCTTCTAACGTAGCATCGAGACTTCAATTTTGAGAAATGATGCATTGAATAAATAGAATGATGAAAACGATATTAATGGTTAACAAAATGGACTGGCCAAAGATCTAATGACGTCAAATTAATGAAGAGGACTCTGATCCCCCAAAAAAACCAGCAAAAATGCTATTGACTCACACCACAGAATTACATGTACAGGCCCATTGAATTTTGTGATACAGACCACAGAAATACATATTTAGGCCAATTGAATTATGTGATACAGACCACAGAAATACATATTTAGACCCATTGAATTCTGTGATACAGACCACAGAAATACATGTTTAGACCCATTGAATTCTGTGATACAGACCACAGAAATACATATTTAGGCCAATAGAATTATATGATACAGACCAGAGAAATACATATTTAGGCCCATTTAATAATATGCTACAGACCACAGAAATACATGTCTAAGCTTATTGAGATGTCTGATAACTACCGTGGAAAATATGAATGTACACTTAATATGTATGTGCGGTAAAAAACAAACAACAACACATATTAACGCCGATTGAAAGACATCACAAAAATAATGATGGTAAATGTATCTATCTAACGTTAGTATTTTTGTCGAACTAATTATGCCTAATGACATAGTTTATAATCTTTGACTCGTGCAAATGTTTGGACAGCAAACACGTATGCAATTCTTTACATTGTTAAACTGATTCAATTATAATAGCATAAGTAGCCTGCATTGCAGCCCCGTAGCGTGAAAATTCTACAGCAGGAGCCAGGCATTCTACAGCAGGGGCCAGGCCAGTAGCATAGGGAGGGGCAGAAAATATATGTTACTAAGTAGAACTAACAAGCAGAGATGGGCCAGACAAAACGCAGAGGGGCCCGGTTCCCATGCCCCCCCCCCCGCATGCTACGGGCTTGCCGTATTGTCTTAAAGATTGATGGAGAATCATCTTATGACACGTTATTGCAACGTTCAGTAGTGAAGGAAATAACGTAGGTCACTTCTTATAGGACTAGCAGTTACAGTAAAGCTATAAAATATACATGACTATCAAAGAATAGAGGCAATTTTAACAATGTTTTAGGATGTCAATATTCCGAAAATAAAGCAATATTAAAGATTATATTTATAATGACAATGGCGATAAAGACAGGGAGACAGTAATGCGGATGTTACTGATAGACTTAAACATGCTGGTTAAGAGCTGATGACAAACATGAAGAATACAAAATACTTATGTCAGTTGAAGCCCTAAACACTGAAGAAATGGATGGGCCCTTTAGATAAAAGAGAGACATATCTCAGGGTTTAAAATTGGGCTCTGTGGGGCCCCTAAATATCTGGGGCCTCCGTGCGCGCGTCCATCCCTAAAACAGCCTCTGGTTGTACGGGATTTTCGATGAAATGATGGTGAATTTGAAATGATGGTGAATTTGAAGTGGTTGTAAATTTGAAATGATGGTGAATTTGAAGTGGTTGTAAATTTGAAATGATGGTGAATTTGAAGTGGTTGTAAATTTGAAATGATGGTGAATTTGAAGTGGTGGTGATACAACCCATACCAGCGTGGATAAAAAACGATCGTCTATACGATGGTGGCGGCGACGAAATGAGATGATGGTACTGATGATGATATTAATGATGGTAGTAATGATGATATTGATGATGGTAGTAATGATGATATTGATGATGGTAGTAATGATGATATTGAAGACGGTAGAGATGATGAAAGTGATGTTGGTAGAGATAATAATATTGATGATGATGTTTGATGATGGTAGTGATAATGATATTGGTAACGATATTAATGATGATACTGATGATAATATTGTTGATGAAAGGGATGATGGTATTGATGACGGTAGTAATGATGATATTAATGATGGTACTATGGTAGTGATCATGATATTGATGATAGTAGTGAAGATGATATTGGTGTGTTTATTATATTTGGTATCAAAGTTTCCTATCTAACAATTTGTTAGCTTGTTCGATGCACTCTATTGTCCCCGTTTTGTCTGTCTGTCTGTCCGTCTGTCCGTCATCACCCTAGATCTCAACAACCATAAGTCCTAGACCCATGATGTATATATCATTTTGTAAGTCTTGGCCTGCCAAGAAATGACTTTTTTCCATTTCGCGATCTGACCTCTCAGGGCCGTAAAAGGGGCCTTGGTACCGTTTTTTACTATATAAGCTATATTAATAAAGGAGCGCTATATCTCAGCAACTATAAGTCTTAGACCCATGATGTATATATCATTTTGTAGGTCTTGGCCTGCCATGTGTACATCAAAAGTTCATTTCGCGATAGAACCTCTGAGGGCCGGGCTTCAGGGCTCATAAGGGGCTTATATATTATATATACACCTTGTACGTTCAATAGCCCGTTCAATTTGGTGCGAAATACTGCAGCACGTAGTTTCACCAAGATTTATTAAGAAACTCATCAAATGAAATAGTAAGCTTGTGTTCTGAGTTTAATTGAAAGTATCAGAGCAATGCAACAATTGACGGAGTTTTCGGACAATTAAATGACTATAATTTCGAATGTTTTCAATTATGAGTCCTATTTCAGTAACCACAAACCACTTGTAGTTAGATTTAAGAGAAAATAATTTTTTTTCAAATATAAAGAAACGTCTTTATAATTTTTTTTTTACAGATATATGCATTACACAATTGAATTTATAAACATTTCCAAAATTTACAAATATTTACTGAAAGATAGCATACGTACTGATACATAACATGAAAATGCGCTAACACGTCCTGTGTCCAGAATGGAACAGGCTTAATTGCTTGTTTATTCGTATCTACACAAATAATCGTTAACAAGTACCCGGTGATGATTACTTTCATTTAAAATATTCCCACATATACAATACTATTCTGTAACAGTTAACTAATGCTCATCTTTTTATCTTAATTTAAAAAGATTCAATTAACTGTCTCGCATCATTTGTGTTCTATTTATAATAAAATTGTTAGACGAAACATCGAATCCACGTATCTGCAGAATATCAATAGAGACCTTAATTCCTAAACAAACAACATATCGCAGTAAAAGAATTCATACAAATAGCAACATTAAATGTTTATGTGTGACGTTGTCTTGGTTTGCTAATTTTAGAAGGAAAACACATACCACATTCTGCAAACCACCACATACTGACTACCACATACTGAGTACCACATATTGAGTACCACATACTGAGTACCACATAGTGAGTACCACATACCGGGTCTCAAACTGAACAGGGTTAACAGTTTACAAATGGAGGAGTTACACACTTATATTAATTATAGTAAATCAAGGCTGTATTTAATTAAGACCCTGTTGAATTTCATTCGTCTGGTGACTTGAAAAAAAAATAAAACACAAGAAATGGGAGGAAAAAGCAACTCTTAACTCTTTCATCGTTAGACGTAAATAATCATAATAATCCAAATTTTTTTTAAATGTCTGTTTCACTGGAAAGAGAAAAGAACCAATACTATTGTAGTGGACATGACTGTGATGCCCAGAAATGTCCAGAACAGTAAAGTATCCACAGCACTTCCCACGTCAACCCACGTGATGTACGACCAATCATCGAGCGCCTCGTTCTCATCTGATTTGTGGTCAAACAGTGACACGTGCTCTGCTCGCACCGGGGCTTCCTCTTCGAATTGTCTATCGTCTATCTTCGTCTCATTTACCCCGGGGCTGTGCCCGTGAGGGCTGCCCCTGGCGTTGCTGGTGGAGGTGAACATCTGAAGACCGTTGTTGTCGTACACTGCGCCTTTCCTCTTGCTGGACTCCCCGTTACTCCAGACGTGGCTAGTGTCGGAGTAGGCGTCGTTATGGTGGCTGGAGAAGCTGCGCCCCTCGCCTCCTCGACCGCCGACTCTGAAGCTCGGCGCCCGCTTCCTAAGGGTCCCCTTTTTCATTTGTCTGCGTATCTGGCGCATCCTGCAGCAGACGAGGCATCTGAGAAATGTGGGGACCGGTTTGTCTGAATCTTGGTGGATCATGTTCATTACAACACCAGACGACAACACGGACATCGTGCTCAGTGACAGCAGTGTGGTTAGATATACGGCTGAATGGAGAGTAATACGTATATGTAGTAAACAAGCATGGAATGAATATCAACACATACAGATATTTTACTACATTTTAAAAAATTAATGTATTAAAAAAATTGTATTAATGTTATTACTTTATTAGCCAGGCCACATATTTCGTTTTAAAAACTGTCCATAAAAATGTTTGTTAAAGAATCATTTTATAATATTCAAAGTAATTCTTTAATTGAGATAAACATTATAGAGATTTAATCACCAGAGATGAAACTAATAGACAGGGAGATATAATGTATTATTTATTAATGTATTTTCTGTGGGCAGGAGAAGCTAGTGAAGATCTACATTATTGGCACGACTATGTTACTTTCAAGATACATATATAGACTAGAGCTACATACATTAACACAGACAAACATACTATCACATATAGACTAGAGCTACATACACTAACACAGACAAACATACTATCACATATAGACTACAGCTACATACATTAACACAGACAAACATACTATCACATATAGACTAGAGCTACATACACTAACACAGACAAACATACTATCACATATAGACTACAGCTACATACATTAACACAGACAAACATACTATCACATATAGATTAGAGCTACATACATTAACACAGACAAACATACTATCACATATAGACTAGAGCTACATACATTAACACAGACAAACATACTATCATATATATAGACTAGAGCTACATACACTAACACAGACAAACATACTATTACATATAGACTACAGCTACATACATTAACACAGACAAACATACTATCACATATAGACTAGAACTACATACACTAACACAGACAAATATACTATCACATATAGACTAGAACTACATACACTAACACAGACAAATATACTATCACATATAGACTACAGCTACATACATTAACACAGACAAACATACTATAACATATAGACTAGAGCTACATACATTAACACAGACAAACATAATATCACATATAGAGTAGAGCTACATACAAATAACACAGACAAACATACTATCACATGCAGACTAGAGCTACATATATTAACACAGACAAACATACTATCAGATATAGAGTATAGCTACATACATTAACACAGACAAACATACTATCACATATAGACTAGAGCTACATACATTAACACAGACAAACATACTATCATATATAGACTAGAGCTACATACAAATAAAACAGACAAACATACTATCACATATAGACTAGAGCTACATGCATTAACACAGACAAACATACTATCACATATAGACTAGAGCTACATACATTAACACAGACAAACACATGATCAAATATAGATCATACACATATATACACTTGATAAACATACAGTGACATATACAGACATATAGATCATAAATCAAACATACACCCTGATAAAAAGGTACAGAGACTGAGACAGACACAGAATTATACTTTTTCTCTCCCTCCCGCTCTTTCTCGCTCTCTCTCTCTCTCTCTTTCTCTCTCACACACATACATACACACACACGCACGCACACACACACACATAACCAATCACTCACAAATAAAAATTGTAAACTGTTTATCACCACCATGTTATAAAAACACCTCCATGTAATCCATTCATCAACACTAATTATTGAACCTTTCAAGAGTTGATTAGTTTTGATGCATTTAGTGAATCAATTTGTCTAGACAGCCATGTAGCCATAATTTAAAAAAAAATAAATTATTATACGTCTAGGAAATCGATATCTGTAGCAGCTTAATAACTTGTAAACAAATATTAGCTTTATGGAGGAAAACATGTTTTGTTATTGGCTATCATTAACTTTGAACATGATGGTTAATACACACAGAGAGGAGGCGTTGGGTGGACACACAAACTAATACACACAGTGTAAGAAATAAAGAGAGAGATGTTAAGAGAACGAGAGATAAAGAAGATAAAAATACAGAGCGAGAGGGAGAGATAATGAAAAAGACAGAAGATGAAGAATACAGAGAGTGAGAGATGTGAGACAGACAAGTTGATAGAGTGAGTACCAAATATATAAATAAATCCACCCACTTCACCCCTTAGGCTTATATTTACATTTCCTCATTTATTGCGCAGTGAACCCTAAATGTTGTTTTTAATTCCCAACACATTATCAGATTGACGTTAATGCGAGTTGCTAATAAAGGGATCACATGAAATCTGCCCACAGGACATGGATGCAGTTTCCATTAATAAATTATCTTCTCAGTTTTTATCTTACCTGTGTGTTTACTGTTTCACTTCCCACACAATCAATAAACAGGAGACTCGACAAGAAACTTGACAGACATAACAATAATAGACAACAGAATAAAATATGTCTGAACTGATTGAACTGAGCGCAAATTATTTCTAAGTCCACAATAGCTCACGCTGAGATACGATTTTGACTCATTTATTTTTTGTACTTCAAAACTATAGATGAGCTCTATGCATAATATGTTCAAAAATATAGATGACCTCTTTGCATAATGTGTTCAAAACTTTTATTTGACTCTCGTTGAATGAATGCCGTGCACCGAGGGTGGGAAAACTAAGGCCCGAAGGCCACCAATGGCTAGTTAGGAAGTCTGATTTGGCGTGCACATTTAATTTTAACATTCAATCTACATTAGCTCATTTGAACTCTCAAACTGTCTACTCTTGGTCCGGACATTACGTCACATTAAGAGCCCAATGTGACCCACGATTTAAATAGTTAGACGACCCCCATCTATATTGTAAGATTGCCAGCACAAATGGATGGGGCACTTCATCTCCTTCAAATCCTCAATTGATAAAATAATCATTGCGGAATCGAACACGCACCCTATACTCAGTAGACAGAGGCGCACATACTACCAGGCCGCTAACAACGTACCAAGTATAGAAATACTTTCTGAAGTCTTGGGCATGACCTCGCTGATGATGCTGAGGTAGACTGTGAAAGACAACAGTACAGTCACTGCCAGCGCCATCTTCTCCCCGGAACTTGCGGGCAGTAGAAAGACCAGGACGTTGAGCAGTGACAGCATGACCACAGGTATGATGGTGTTGAGAACGTAGAAGGTTCGCTTCCTCATGAGCTCAATAATAAACTTCACACCTGTGTGAGCTGAAAGCACACATTGTTTAGTTTGTTTTGTTTTGATTTGAGTATGTCGGTTGTATATCAAACTGGAAGTCTTTTACGCGTGAAAGTCATTGCTTCTACATGTCACTGTGTCTGTGTGTCGTTGTGTCTATATGTCATTGTACCTATAGGTTGTTGTGTCTAGATGTCATCGTATATGAAAGTCATTGTTCTATATAGCAGTGTGTCTATATGTCATTGTGTCTGTGTGTCATTGTACGTATAGGTTGTTGTGTCTAGATGTCATTGTATATGAAAGTCATTGTTCTATATGACAGTGTGTCTATATGTCATTGTTTCTAAATGTCATTACACCTCTATGTCATTTTGTCTACAAATCATTACATTTATATGTCACTGTGTTTATATGTCACTGTGTCTGTATATCAGTAATTTTGTATATCATTGTGTCTATATGTCATTGTGTCTGTATCACTGTGTATATCCCTGTGTCTATATATCACTGTGTCTTTATGTCAGTGTCTGTAAGTCACTGTGTCTGTAAATCAGTGTCTGTATGTCAATGTGTCTATATATCACTGTGTCAGTTAGTCACTGCGTCTGTGTATTACTGCGTCTATATGTTATTATGACCGTATTTCTTTTCTTACCTGTTCCCAGTTTATAAGTTGACGGATAGAAATATGGTCTGGCGATGGCTGATTTGATGTCCCACTCGCCATTAGAAATGGTGGCGTCCAAACTGACAAAGTCAGAACCTGGCTGTCAATAGAAACATAAACACAAAGAATGAACTATTCAGATTAAGAGACAAAAAAAAAACTTAGAAAATCCTCAATTAAAAAAAACAACAGAATACACCAATAAAATGTGTAATCCACAATCAACACTAAATGTATTTGTCTTCTGTTGTGTAAACACTGAGAAAAAAGTTATATACGAGTGTCTCTGTGCTTTTGTACATTTTCAAAAGGAATTGTTCCCCTTAACAAGAATGGTCATATCACTAGCGCTGCTGATTAATTGCCATTAACGCGCAATCAACGCATTAAAAAAAAAGGATGCTATTAATTTTTTTAACATGAAATCTAAATGCGTTATTTTTTCCCCCAAATGTTTAGTTTCGGACAGCAACAAAACAAATCAAGAAGATGATAATGTCAGTAAAGGACACAATTCTATTTACATAAAACGATTTAAAAGAAAAGATCAGAACAACCAAGAAAGATAAAGAAAAGAAAGTGTTTATAATAAGTGAAAGACCAATGTCTGGCTGTACTTTTATTTTTTAAGAAGGAAAAGGCACATGACTAAACCGGTATGGATTAATTATTTATGATACACATATGCCAGTGCTTTATGCATCTGTAACAAAGATATTCGCCGGTTGACTTGGAGAGGAGATACACGCCACCAAGTCTTTAAGCAGAAATGACGTTTTAAAGTACATCTGTTAAAATTTCCCAACTACCACATCTGTTCAAATGTCGCAACTACCACATCTGTTAAAATGTCCCAAATACCACATTTGTTCAAATGTCTTAACTACCACATCTGTTCAAATGTCCCAACTACAACATCTGTTAAAATGTCCCATCTACCACATCTGTTTAAATGTTCCAACTACCACATCTGTTAAAATGTCCCAACTACCACATCTGTTAAAATGTCCCAACCACATCTGTTAAAATGTCCCAACTACCACATCTGTTAAAATGTCCCAACTACCACATCTGTAAAGGGAATAAAAACAAAAAACAACAAAAAAAAACCCGATAAGCGTAATATGCCATAGTCGAAACTAACTTATGATTTCATTTTATAGAATAGCACCTAAATGTTGGGGATAGCATTACGACTTTTTGATATGGTGAAAATAGTAACAAGAGTTGTACGACAGTCAATTTAACAATATTTAATGAACATAATTAATGTTATTGCTCTTTGCAGGTCTAACGAAACTCACTGAGTCTTACCACTGGAATATTTTGACTATCTAGCCTTTAATAGGAATAATATATTATGACAGACTATCTAGTCTATAATAGGAATACTATATTATGACAGACTATCTAGTCTATAATACGAATAATATATTATGACAGACTATCTAGTTTATAATGGGAATAATATATTATGACAGACTATCTAGTCTATAATACGAATAATATATTATGACAGAATATCTAGTCTATAATAGGAATAATATATTATGACAGACTATCTAGTCTTTAATAGAAATAATACATTGATTAATTCGTAACGATTAAACTTGCAATAATTTGTCTATTTGAATACATAAATTAATCGAACATCAGTTCTACTTCTAACTAAGCTAAAAATAGGAAATAAAAAGAAAACAAATCGAGAGTAATTTCCCCTGAATTCACAAGGGTGGTTTATTTATGTTTCTGAAAAGTTGTTTCCTAGACAGTCTACATCAAAGTGAAATTAAACATATGTACTCAGTGCAGACAGGTCATCTGTACAAAATGACCCCAATGTCCACATATTATTCATTTTATTTTTTATTCTGCTATAGTGTGTAGTCTGATGGGACATTTCAGGGTTCAGTGAAGCTTGTTTCACAGTAATTAAATGTAGCTTGGATTAGCGACACGTTATGGTTTGATGTAGCGTTTCTCGGTTTATTGGAGCATGTTAAAATTTAAGTGAACATATCAATGACCAGTACATTTTATATGTTGTAGTGAACCGTTTTAAATGTTCTGATAGAGAGTGAAACTTTTCGTTTTATTAAAACATTTTACATGTTTTAATGAAAACTTCCTAGTAGATCATTCTATATGTTCTAGTGATTATTATGATTTAGTAAAAGTTTACCGAAGTAAAGCATTAATGAAACAAGATATATTTAGTCAAATAAACTTAAACATAACATGTCATAATTTGTTTATTTCAATTTATCTCTTGACATCATTTTAAAAATTTCAACCGAACCACCCAGGGTCATTCATAGGTATTTAGGGGTCGTACGTAGAAACTACAAGAGATGTTTGGGTCCCTATGAGGACCAAGTGATGTTTGGAGGCCATAGGAAGGGATGTTTGGGGCCAAGGCAGATCAAGTGATGTTAGGAGGCAATAGGCAGACCTCAAGCGATGTTTGGAGTCCATAGGAAGGGATGTTATGGGGTCAAGGCAGACCAAGTGATGTTTGAGGGCCCTAAGAACCCATCGGTACCGTCTAAACATCAAATTCAATAGGAATAGAATATTCCAAGATAATCCTTTTTTATGTAGAGACCTAGGAGGTCACCTACTTTTCCCATCCATAAAAACGGCTCGGGAGCCACCAACATTACCTTGATTAATGAGAGTAGCTACAAAGCAGGGCTGGGGAGCCGGTGTCGGTGGTGTCGGAAGTTTTTGCCTGGTGTCGGTGTCGGCATTTGTATTTTGTCCGGAGTCGGTTCGGTGTCGGCGCAAAAACTCCCCCCCCCCCCCCAAAAAAAAAATACTAAAACTTTAATTACATAATCCAGAACAACGTCAGATAGTTCTTAGCCAATCTTTAATTTAAAGTTTTCTTAAGTTCTTCTTTTCTTTTTAAATAAATACTTGGTAAATCGGTTTATCAACAAATGTATTATTTTCCAAAGCGAGATTCTCTACATTACAACAACTTGTCAACATTAACAGAATTGTGACTGAAAACAGATAGGAAGGCTACTGGCTTTGTTCACTCTGTTATTCACTCAATCATTGTACATCATGAGAAATTTTTAGTTTGCATCTCTCTATCAATATCCATGTTAGAGAAAAATTACACATAAACCTATTCAAGTCTTTTAGAACTTCAAAGAATGATCACACTCTCCACAGCTTAATTTCTCTCAGCCACAATGAAACATTACCAATCTACGTCACAATGGCACTACATTAAAGTCCAGTCCGTAGCTGGAGCTGTTGAGGCTGTTGTCCTCCCCCCACCACCTATTACAATACAAACATTTTCAATACATATGTCAGGTTTAAAATAACGATTCATTCTTCTATTAACTGCTAAGTATGTAGTGTCTTCATACGTCTCTCTCTTTTCTAAAAAAAAGGTCTAGAACATCCATCTTGTATCATTGTCTGTAGCCCTTGCCGTGATTTTATTTCAGCATTCTGCATTCTCTGAATGGCCTCTTATAAACTTCCAAGCATCATTGCTCTAGCGTTGTTGGATATGTCTGTACTTTGCTGTGACATTCTGACTTAGGCAATCGTTAATAATAGTCTTGACCAATATTTGAGCATAAGCCTACACATAAATGAGAACTTATTAAAGTAGCGAATTTGCCGTTTCAGGAAGTGGAGAAAGACCTTAAAGCCATAGGAGTAAGAGAGTGGAGAAAGAAGACCATAGGTCGGGAAAAGTGGAGAAGAGTTGTATGGCAGGCCAGGGCCCTAAATGGGTTGTAGAGCCAAGAAGAATGCATATACAATTAGACGTGCATCTTTATATATATACTATGAGATATATACAGCGGAAAAAAATACACAATTATCTCCCTTGCTCGGTGTCGGCCGACGATAGAATACAGACACCGGTGTCGGTGTCGACGGTTAATGGAATGCCGACACCGGTGTTGTTGACGGTGACGGCAAATATTTTGGCCGACACCCCACCCCTACTACAAATTAGGTCAAAATATTTTAGTACTGCTTCCTTCAATCACCACAGTCCAGACTGCTATTGCCGTGTACTGCTATTGGAGATCCCAGCACTTAAACCTGTAAGGTGCACCATCTCTCTGAGCCACCTAACAATCTATTCGCTTTATGTTTCCGCTACTTTTCTAGAGAAAGAAGGCAAGTGCCCAGGTGGATCCATAAACGATCATGTGCAGAAGACTAATTCTAAATGACCAAACTCATCTGCACGCCCAATAATCTAACTAATTTGCACGTATAATGACCTAGCTCACCTGCAGATCAAATGAGCTTACTCACCTGTAAATCCATATTACCTAAATCACATGCACGTCCAATGAACGAATACGCTTTTATTTCAAATAGACTATTC
The DNA here is from genome assembly GCA_021962125.1 of Bulinus truncatus. Classification (NCBI taxonomy): domain Eukaryota; kingdom Metazoa; phylum Mollusca; class Gastropoda; family Planorbidae; genus Bulinus; species Bulinus truncatus. Next base: position 3,916,888 of record JAGDYQ010000079.1, on the reverse strand, counting down.
AGCTGCACATCAAATGAACTGACTCACCTGCACACCAAATGAACTAATTCACAAGCACGTCCAACGAACGAACACGCTTTTATTTCCAATAGACTATTCAGCTGCACATCAAATGAACTAACTCACCTGCACACCAAATGAACTAACTCACCTTCATATTTATATTACCTAATCACACGCACGTCCAGTGAACGAACACAATAGACTACTCACCTGCACATCCAAGGTTTTGTTGGTGTGCATCCAGGTAAGGAATTTAATCTCACATTTCTGGTAGTCAAAGGGGTATTTCCCGATGTTGACCTCACAGATCGTCTTGGTCAGTATACCTGGCTCCCAGGAGATGTGTCCATTGTCCTTCACACTGACCAGACTAGACTCGCTGCCGATCTCGGCGAAATTCTGGGCCCTTTTTTGGGTAGTTCATGGCGAGAGAATTCATAGAATAAATATGTGTATCATTATATAATTATATATTTAAATATAAAAAAAATGGCAAGATAATGTTACCTCCAGCACCTAATGCCACAAAACTCGAAAAACTTTGAATAAAAGCAAACTATGTCATACTGTTTTTTACTCTAGTTATGACAGTTTTGGAACTCAAATGCATAGAGCTTGGTGCGTAACTTAATGACCATGGACTCCAATGATCTCACATACTAGGTATCGCACTTTCAAATACACAGATACTATTAAACGTAGTGGTGTGCTTGATTATATAAAAGTATAATTTGAGAATGCTATTTTGTTCTGTGTGCAACCACTGCTAGCCTGCCACACCAGCTTTATTTGGTTACTCTTGCTGCTTCTCTGCCATGCCTACAGACCAACAGGGTGAGTGTACCCGCCATGCCTATAAAGCGACGGGGTGAGTGTTCCCACTACATCCGCCAACAACACCAGTTGTGAATACCAAGGTCTAGGTCTAGTTGCAATAAGTCTCAATTATAGTCTGGCCAGGAAACGCCAATTGTTTTCCAAAAGACAGAGCATGGTAAATATCTCCTAGGAGTGCCACCTGATTGATCAATGTTCTTCCTGTTTCATATAATGTAGTGGTGTGTGTTTGTTTGTAGCTGAGTATTAGTGAAACTAGTGATCCTATTCTTGAATAAAAAGCAATCGATAAAAAATAATGCCCTCATAATTTTAAATTCTAAGAACATATATTGAATATTTTTTTATTTAATGTTTGGTTTAAAGTAAAATACACTGTTTGTAAAATAAGTTAAAAGTAATTGAAACATATAAAATCTTAAATTTCATCTGTATGTAGCAAAAAAAAAATCACATAAATCTTTTTATATTTTAAATTTGAGTTAAGGTCATTGATTCAAGGGAGATACTTATTAACATTTTTTTTAACAGACAACGTTTCAATACGACTTTTGATACTTATTATAGTATACATCTCTAATATTCTTCCCTCTATACAATAGTTCAACTACGGTATTACATACAATTTAAAGAACGCTTTTCTTTACATAAATATGTGTATGCCGAGTCAATGCATCGTGATGTTTATTGTCGCCGTGCATTAATTTTTGTATTCATGAATAAAATGGCACTTTTTTCTATTTACTGACTTAGTTAAACATTGTTGAATAAAATGTAATAAAAACATTGTACCATTAGCGCATTAAACCTGGATTTGTATAGTTTTATTAACAGTTTATGAAAATACGATTGCCACTGATGATACTCCAGCACTGACACTACCTAAATACTGCTCTAAAACTTGTATAGATAAATCAAATCACGGTAAGCTCAGTTTGGGAGATTTAAGACCAAATATAATTAATGTCCTAGCTGCTGTGACTAAAGGGCCAATAGGGTGTCACTAAATACATGTCTATACATAACACTAAATACATTCTGTACACAACATTAAATACATGTCTGTACACAACACTAAATACATGTCTGTACATAACACTAAATACATGTATGTACACAACACTAAATACATGTCTGTACACAACACTAAATACATGTCTGTACACAAAACTAAATACATGTCTGTACACAAAACTAAATACATGTCTGTATACAACACTAAATACATGTCTGTACACAACACTAAATATATGTCTGTACACAATATTAAATACATGTCTGTACACAAAACTAAATACATGTCTGTACACAACACTAAATACATGTCTACACAACACTAAATACATGTCTGTACATAACTCACGTGTTTTCCACCAAGATGTCAGGCAGCCAGACTGCACTTTGACTAACGATGATTTCCTCCACTCCCCCGTAGTCACTCTTGTTCCATCTTAGAAACTCATCCTCCCAGTTCTATGAACGTAACACGAACACAAAATTATGTTAGTCACAGTGATCATAGATTTTGTAAAAAAAAAATAACAATCTGATAGGCTCAATCCTTTGAAGTTCCTGAAGAAACTAAATAATTTTGGAACTATTTAGCAATGACGTTTCCCTCAGAGTTGAACAGGTGCAGTCAGTGGAGGCACCAAGGAAGACAACGGTAACTATCGGTACTGGGACTTGAACACATGACCTATACCACAGGCTATGAACATGTTTACTTTTTACTAGAGTCTTAAAAGCAAGACACAAGACCCACACATTTGGTATTTTATTTTTCTTCAAATACAGCAGACAGGCTGATGGTGACACCACAGATAGGCTTATGGTGACACCACAGATAGGCTTATGGTGACACCACAGATAGGCTTATGGTGACACCACAGATAGGCTTATGGTGACACCACAGATAGGCTTATGGTGACACCACAGATAGGCTTATGGTGACACCACAGATAGGCTTATGGTGACACCACAGATAGGCTTATGGTGACAATATTTTAATATAATTTGATTGGGCGACATGGAGTGAACAAATTAAAAAAAAACATATTTAATTCATGTAAAAATAAGTAAATAATCGAATCAAAAGCTATCATAATTTCTAAATGTTTATAGGCAGATGATGTAAGAAAAAAACAAAATATTGAAATAAATATTAATAAACTAATTACAAAGAAATATGTGATGGTTTGAAAATCATCGCTTTCCCGCGATTTATCGTTTCCACGGCAACCAGAAGAGCGGTATAAGTCAGCCATGCCATCTTTCAGTTCTCAACAATGAGAGGCAGACGGCTGATAAATGACTCCATTCACTGGAGCAATTTTATTCCGTGTCAAAATGAAAAAAAGGTAAACATTTGCAACAATGTTCTTAAGCTAAGCATTGATAATCCCATGATATTTAGAGACCAATCGTCAAACAGTGGTTTACTTACAACATTCAGCCAGCCGCTTGTTGTCAATACTTGATTCTTCATGTCCTAGAATGAAAACAAAACAATATTAAAACAAATATAGGTCATGTGGCAGGGGTGGTCACTCATGGGGTTGATGAGAGCCACACGATGATATTCGAGACAAGAAAATAAATTAAAAAAAAAGTCGCACCATTGACAAGTTAAAACAGGATTTAGTAATGAAATGGCAAAAATTGTCAATTGGCAAGGTTTGAGAAACTTTCGGCCCGCCGTCACTGTGTTTTCTTTGGCCCCCGGAAACATTTTTTTAAGAGATGTTTAACAAATACCAAAATACATTGAAAATTTTAATAGTACTTAAACATATTTATGATAACAATTACTAAGTGTGTACACATAAAATCCGAGATATTGGGTCAGGGTAAAGGTACTTCCGTCGGGTCTAGAGGACAAGTGACATTCAATACTGGACCAGTTGACATTCAATACTGGACCAGTTGACATTCAATACTGGACCAGTTGACATTCAATACTGGACCAGTTGTAGCTGTAGCAGACTGAGTAAGGTAGTCACTTGAAGATTTATTTTTAATTTTGACCAAACGGTAAAAAAAAAATACTAAACGTATGTTTAAGTCACCACACACGACACTCACACTGAGCCCCTTGTGCTACTATGATTGCTTTTTGTTGTGGTACTTATGAGGGAGTAGCAGGTGAATCTCATCATTTACATTTTAGTAGAGTTGGGGGGCGAATGTGTGTGAGAGACTCATTGTTTGGCTAAAACCACTGAGAGTGATGCCGTGTATGAATGCGTGCGTCGGTAGTTAATGAAACCTGGCGAAGACAAAAACGTAGGGAATACCTTGCATTAAAGTCGATTAGATCTCGATTAGATTAGTAGTAAGTAGTAAAGTAAAGTTCCCTTAACCCTAACGGGCCATCGGGGCAGATGAAGTATAGAATTGGCTATGAAGGGATTGTGTGGTTTGCACAACGCCCAGCCACATTTACTCCCCCAACTTAAAGTCAGTACCCATTTAAAGCTGGGGGGACCAAATTTCACCTCGAAAAATTTCAAGGGCCTCACCGATGATCGAACCCGTGACTCTCAGGTTGGCAGTCGAGTACCTACACCACTCGGCCATCCGTCCCACTATTATGTCCAAGGATAAACGATTATAACTTTAACCCTAGAATGATTAGTGCTTAAAGTTTGACTAAACATTGAGGGCAATTGTACAGTCCAACTAAAGTTCGATGCAGTAAACTATGAGCCGGGGTTTTAGATTTGGTTTGCGTCTACTGTCACATACATTTCCAAAGGTGTATTAAGCTGAGAATGTTGCTTGACGGCTGCCAAGCCTATGGTTGAAATATATAAATAGTAGAAGATTTTGAAGTGAGAAGGGAAATGAACAACATTGTATCACCGTGAATATATGTTCACTATAGTTGTTTTAAGAGCAAGATCAAACTCGTCTTAATGAGTTTCTGAACCTTGAAGAACTTGTTATTGTAGTTCTTGTTGAGGGAGTCAATCTGATTGTTCTTTTTGCAGCAAAAAGATCTAATATTTTTGGGCCTAATTAAACTATTGGCTTTTTAAAAAGCGTACAAATCAAAGGTGAACACCGTGCTTTTAATGTATACATGACTAACAACTAATTATTGAGTTATTTAGAAAATAGTATTATGTTAGAACGGCACGAAAAAGTTCCCATATTCAAAAATAATGATTTGAAGTATCACCACCAAAAACTTTGGTAGTCAAATGGAAGTACCACCACAAAACAGTTTGGTTGCCCAATGACCCATGAATAATTCTGGAAGGAAGCTGCACCGTGTTATTCTCAGTGATTGATACTTCGGGAGAGAGTTTCAAAGGTACAATACAACCTAGCTAGAAACGGCAAGTAGTTGTATGTTAGGGAATTTGTTAAACTGTGTCAATGGCACAAACATTTTGTACATTTATAAATACATTTCTGTTCACTATTATTTTTGTTTCATTATTACATATTAATTTTTATTACGCATGCGTTAAAGGAAGTGTAATATTAACCTAAAAATAGCTCGTGCATGGGTGGTGCTGCCCTCCACATAGCAGAGACATCATTATGTGGCCCGTGACCCGAAAATGTTGCTCACCCCGGTCATATGGTTTGGAGTTTGAATACATGGAGTTTGAATACATAGAGACGGCGTCTGCTATCAGATGGTACAAAGCGGCTGAATCCAGTGGGCGTAGCCTATCGCCGCCATGTTTGACTCAAAACATTCCACCAGCTTTCATTACGAAACCAGTTTTCTCATTCTAGAAACGACTCCAATGAGCTTTGTATTTTGTCTTTTTCTAAAGTCTGCTAAGGCCCTAGTTAATTTCTAGTAGACTATTTATTCTAATGTGTCAATTAAAAAAGCGCTGTAGTCTATGTAAAGCTATTTATACGATCAGTTGATAGAGGCCAATAAAGCTTATATTATACGCTACATCGAAATTAAGCCAGGGTGAAAATTGTATTTTTACATAATACGTAATATTTTGTATTTATACTTTGATTTTTATTGCAAAGCATTTGATCAAACAATGAAAAATGGCTAGCACTAAGCAGCGTAAACTAGACTAAAAACAATCCTGTCAATATTGCCTTTCGAAGCGTTTCGAAGCAATCAGAAAATCAAACGATAGCAACAAACTATCGATACACAAAGACCCCGCTGAGAGAGGGGCATGGGGGAAAATGCCCAGGGGTCCGGCGATTTTGAGGGGCCCAGACAGAGCTGGCCAATCAACTTTTGAAAATATTATTATCAGCACGACTGGAAGGGGCGTGACAGCCTGCCCAGGGGCCCGAAATTTCTGTCGGTGGGCCTGGATGCACATTTAAAAAGCCAATAAAACCTGTTTTACGACAAGAATCAAACATGAGCCTGCCATTTGGCGGTTCACGTAGACCAGCTATGTATGTCTTCGCATTGCACCGTATCAATATTTATGTACATTGTGAAACGTTGTTGAAATCGTGGGGATATTGTGTTACATTGTAGTACATTGTGGATTATGTGGTACATTGCGGTGCATTGTGAGACATTGTGGGACATTCTGATACATTGTGGTACATTCTGTTACATTGTGAAACGTTTTTGAAATCGTGGGATATTCTATTACATTGTATAGTACATTGTAGGACATTGTGGTACATTCTGTTTCATTGTGGTACATTGTGGTACATTGTGGGACATTCTGGTACATTCTGTTTCCATGTGGTACATTGTGGTACATACTGGTAATTCCGTTTCATTGTGGTACATTGTGGGACATTGTGGTACATTGTGGGACATTGTGGTACATTGTGGTACATTGTGGGACATTCTGGTACATTGTGGGACATTCTGGTACATTATGTTTCATTCTCTCAATGCCACATAATTCATCAATTAAAGCATAGTCAACAGGCAACTTAAAAGAACCATTGACGGCAACAATCATAAACGTTAGGCTCTCTTTTTGCCAACGGTATTGTGTCATCATCTAGATGTTTATTGCACATCACAACAGCACTGCTTTACAGCAACAATATTAAGCACAAACAAATTAACTAATTAGCATTATTATTATAGTGACAAACTGATGAAGCAATATCCCGTTTTCTTGTCGTCGTTGTGTACAACCGTACGCCAAATAAGAGGGCATTTATTACTTTTTAAAAATAACAACACAGTGTTTTATAACGTTCAAAATAGTACAATAAAATAACATACACACTACTTAGCTACCAATGTTTTGAGTCGAACATGGCGGCTATATGCAACGCCCACTGACGTCATGCCGCCACCAGTAATTCAACCTCATTGGTATAAACAAGGGATGACAATAACAATGCGAACATTCAAAACTTGACACGCTAGAAAATATTCTTGGCACTTAAAAAATGTATTTCTATATTAATAAACGTAAAACCTGTCTGTGTGCCCGTGTACACATTAAAGTGTGCAAAAGTGTAACGCTCATGTGTTTGAACTTCATACTTCCCTATTCACTATGCCACACACAACTTTTTTTTTGGTTTATATTAACGATTTTATGAAGAAGTTGGTAATTTATATAATATTCCCCATAAGCTCCCATATATTCCCATAAGCTCCTAATATTCCCAAAAGCTCCCTCATATTCATATACGATCCTAAAAATTTCATAAGCTCCCATAACTTCCCATGAGTTCCTAATATTCCCATAAGCTCCCAAATATTCCCATAAGCTCCTTATATTCCCATAAACTCCCAAATATTCCCATAAGCTCCCACATATTCACATAAGTTCCTAATATTTCAAAAAGCTCCCATAAATTCCCATAAGCTCCTAATATTCCAATAAGCTCCTAATATTCCCATAAGCTCCCACATATTCCCATCAGCTCCTAATATTCCCAATAAGTTTCCATATATTACCATAAGTTCCTAATATTTCCATAAGCTCCCACATATTCCTAAAAGCTCCCAATATTACCCATAAAATCCCAAAAATTCAAATAACCTCCAAATATTCCCATAAACTCCTAATAATCCCATAAGCTCCTAATATTTACCATAAGCTCCGACATATTTCTATAAGCTCATAATATTCCCATACGCTCCTAATATTCACAAACGCTCCCACATATTCCCATAAGTTCCTAATATTTCCATAAGCTCCCACATATTCCCATAAGCTCCTAATATTCCCCAAAAAATTCCATATATTCCCGTAAGTTCTTAATATTCAAATAAGCTCCCACATATTCACATACGCTCCTAATATTCCCCACAAGCTCCCAAATATTCCCAAAAGCTCCAAACATTTCCATAACCTCCTAATACTCACATCTGCTCCTAATATTCTCCATAAGCTCCCACATAAACTAATAAGCTCCCTCATATACGCTCCTAATAATCCCATAAGCTCCCTAAATTTCCCATAAGCTCCTAATATTCCCATAAGCTCCCAAATATTCCCATAAGCTCCCACATATTCCCATAAGCCTCTATTATTCGCCATAAGTTAACACATATTCCCATAAGCTCCCACATATTCCCAAAAGCTCCTAATATTCCCATAAGCTCTAAATATTCCCATAAGCTTAACTTATATTCCCATAAGCTCCTAATAACCCCATAAGCTCCTATATATTCCCCATAAGCTCTCCCTAAATATTTCCATAAGCTCTCAAATATTCTCATAAGTTTCTTAAATTCCCATAAGCTCCTAATATTCCCATAAGCTCCTAATATTGCCATAAGCTCCGAAATATTCCCCACCAAGCTCCTAATATTCCCATAAGCTCCTAATATTCCCTTAAGCTCCTAATATTCCCAAAAGCTCCTAATATCCCCATAAGCACCCATATCTTACCATAAGCTCCCAAATATTCTCAGAAGCTCGAAGATATTCCCATAAGCCTCTAATATTCCCATTAGCTCCTAAAATTCCCTTAAGCTCCCATATCTACCCATAAGCTCCTAATAATCCCATAAGCTCACATAACTTCCCATAAGCTCATGAATTTCCCCATAAGCATCCCTCAAATTCCCATAAGCTTCTTATATTCCCATAAGCTCCCACATATTCCCATAAGCTCCCACATATTCCCATAAGCTACCAAATATTACCATAAGCTCCCACATATTACCTTAAGCTCCTAATATTCACATAAGCTCCAAATATTCCCATAAGTTCCTAATATTCCCATAAGCTCCTAATATTCCCATAAGCTTTTAATATTCCCACATCAGCTCTCCGCTTACATATTCCCATAAGCTTCCATTATTCCCAGAAGATACCAAATATTCCCAAAGGCTCCCTCATATTTCCATAAGCTCCTATTATTCCCCATAAGTTCCCAAATATTCACATAATTATCTAATATTTCTATTAGCACCCCAATATTTCCATACTCTCCTTAAAATCCAATAAGTTTCTACATATTCCTATAAGTTCCTAATATTCCCATAAGCTCCTAATATTCCAATAATCTCCCTCATATTCATGTACGCTCCTAATAATCCAATAAACTTCCCATAATTTCCTAATATTCCCCTCATAAGCTCCAACATATTCCCATAAGTTCCTTATAATCCTATAAGCTCCCACATATTTCCAAATCAGATTCCCTTATTCCCCCCATAAGCTCCCAAATATTCCCATAAGCTCCCACATATTCACATAAGCTCCTAATATTCCCATAAGCTCCTACTATTCCCATATGCTCCCTTATATTCATATACGCTCTAAATAATCCCATAAGCTCTCATAACTTCCCATTAGCTCTCACATATTCCCATAAGCTTCTCATATTCCCATAAGCTCCTACATATTCCCCAAAAGCTCCAAACATTTCCATAACCTCCTAATACTCACATCTGCTCCTAAAATTCTCCATAAGCTCCCACATAAACAAATAAGCTCCCTCATATTCATATACGCTCCTAATAATCCCATAAGCTCAATAAATTTCAAATAAGCTCCTAATATTCCCCATAAGCTCCCACATATTTCCATAAGCTCCAACATATTCCCAAAAGCTCCCTAATATTCCCAAAAGCTCTAATATTCCCATAAGCTTCTTATATTCCCATAAGCTCTCCCTAATAACCCCATAAGCTCCTATTATTCCCCATAAGCTCCCAAATATTTCCATAAGCTCCAAATATTCTCATAAGTTTCTAATATCTCCCATAAGCTCCCACCTATTCCCATAAGCTCCTTATATTCCCATAAGCTCTCGAAAAATTTCCATAAGTTCCTTTTATTCTCATAAGCACCTAATATTCCCATAAGCTCCCCTTATATTATTATACGCGCCTAATAATCCCATAAGCTCACATAACTTCCCATAAGCTCCTAAAATTCCCCATAAGCTCCCACGTATTCCCATAAGCTCTTTATATTCCCATAAGCTCCCAAATATTCCCATAAGCTCCCAAATATTCCCATAAGCCCCAAATAATCCCATAAGCTCCTAATATTCCCATAAGCTCTCACATATTCCCATAAGCTTCTATTATTCCCAGTAGACTACCAAATATTCCCAGAAGCTCGAAGATATTCCCGTAAGCTCTAATATTCCCATCAGCTCCTAAAATTCCCTTAAGCTCCCATATCTTCCCATAAGCTCCTAATAATCCCATAAGCTTCCATAACTTCCCATAAGCTCAGAAAATTCCCCATAAGCTCCCTCATATTCCCATAAACTTCTTATATTCCCATGGCTCCAACATATTCCCATAAGCTACCAAATACTACCATAAACTCCCCACATAATACCTTAAGCTCCTAATATTCACATAAGCTCCAAATATTCCCATAAGTTCCTAATATTCCCATAAACTCCTACTATTCCCATAAGCTTTTTAATAATTCCCATCAGCTCCTTACATATACCCATAAGCTTGTATTATTCCCAGAAGATACCAAATATTCCCAAAAGCTCCCTCATATTCCCATAAGCTCCTATTAATCCCCATAAGTTCCCAAATATTCACATAAGCATCTAATATTTCTATTAGCACCCAAATATTTCCATACTCTCCTAAAAATCCAATAAGCTTCTACATATTCCTATAAGTTCCTAATATTCCCACAAGCTCCTAATATTCCAATAATCTCCCTCATATTCATGTTCGCTTCTAATAATCCAATAAACTTCCCATAATTTCCTAATATTCCCACATATTCCCATAAGTTCCTTATATTCTTATAAACTCCCACATATTTCCATCAGCTTCCCTAATTCCCCATAAGCTCTCAAATATTCGCACAAGCTCCCACATATTCACATAAGCTCCTAATATTCCCATAAGCTCCCAATATTCCCATAAGCTCCTACTATTCCCATAAGCTCCCTTATATTCATATACGCTCTTAATAATCCCATAAGCTCCCATAACTTCCCATTAGCTCCTAAAAATTCCCTATAAGCTCCCACATATTCCCATTAGCTCTCACATATTCCCGTAAGCTTCTCATATTCCCATAAGCTCCTACATATTCCCATAAGCTTCAATTATTCCCGAAAGCTACCAAATATTCAAATAAGCTCCCAAATATTCACATAAGCTCCAAATATTCCCATAAGCTCCCCCTTATTTACGTACGCTCCTAATATTCCCCACAAGCTCCCAAATATTCCCAAAAGTTCCAAACATTTCCATAACCTCCTAATACTCACATCTGCTCCTAATATTCTCCATAAGCTCCCACATAAACTAATAAGCTCCCTCATATTCATATACGCTCCTAATAATCCCATAAGCTCCCTAAATTTCCCATAAGCTCCTAATATTCCCCATAAGCTCCCACATATTCGCATAAGTTCCTAATGTTCCCATAAGCTCCCAAATATTCCCATTAGCTCCCACATATTCACATAAGCCTCTATTATTCGCCATAAGCTAACATATATTCCCATAAGCTCCCACATATTCCCAAAGCTCCTAATATTCCCATAAGCTCCAAATATTCCCATAAGCTTCTTATATTCCCATAAGCTCCTAATAACCCCATAAGCTCCTATTATTCCCCATAAGCTCCCAAATACTTCCCAAGCTCCAAATATTCTCATAAGTTTCTTATATTCCCATAAGCTCCTAATATTCCCATAAGCTCCTAATATTCCCATAAGCTCCCAAATATTCCCATAAGCTCCTAATATTCCCATAAGCTCCTAATATTCCCCTTAAGCTCCTAATATTCCCAAAAGCTCCTAATATCCCCATAAGCACCCATATCTTCCCATAAGCTCCTAATATTCACCATAAGCTCTTACATATTCCCATGAGCTCCTTATATTCCAATAAGTTCTTAATATTTCCATAAGTTCATAATATTCCCATAAGCTCCCACCTATTCCCATAAACTCCTTATATTCCCATAAGCTCGAAAAATTTCCATAAGTTCCTTTTTATTCCCATAAGCACCTAATATTCCCATAAGCTCCCTTATATTATTATACGCGCCTAATAATCCCATAAGCTCCCATAACTTCCCATAAGCTCCTAATATTCCCCATAATCTCCCACGTATTCCCATAAGCTCCTTAAATTCCCTTAAGCTCCCAAATATTCCCATAAGCTCCCAAATAATCCCATAAGCTCCTAATATTCCCATAAGCTCCGACATATTTCCATAAGATTCTATTATTCCCCGTAAGTTACCAAACATTCCCATAAGCTCCCACATATTCTTATGAGCTCCAAATATTCCCATAAGCACCTAAAAATACCATTAGCTCTTAATATTCTCAATAGCTCCTATTATTCCCCATAAGCTCCCAAATATTTCCATAAGCTCCAAATATTCTCATAAGTTCCCAAAAATTCCCCAAAAGCTCCCACAAATTCCCATAAGCTCCTTATATTCCCATAAGCACCCGAATATTCCCAGGAGCTCGAAGATATTCCCATATGCCTCTAATATTCCCATCAGCTCCTAAAATTCCCTTAAGCTCCCATATCTTCCCATAAGCTCCTAAAAATCCCATAAGCTCTTAATATTCTCATTAGCTGCTATTATTCCCCATAAGCTCCAAAATATTTCCATAAGCTCCAAATATTCCCATAAGTTCCTGAAAATTCCCCAAAAGCTCCCACAAATTCCCATAAGCTCCAAATATTCCCATAAGCTCCCAAATATTCCCAGAAGCTCGAAGATATTCCCATAAGCTTCTAATATTCCCATCAGCTCCTAAAATTCCCTTAAGCTTCCATAACTTCCCATAAGCTCAGAATATTCCCCATAAGCTCCCTCATATTCCCATAAGCTTCTTATATTCCCATAAGCTCCAACATATTCCCATAAGCACCCACATATTCCCATAAGCTACCAAATATTACCATAAGCTCCCACATATTACCTTAAGCTCCTAATATCTACATAAGCTCCAAATATTCCCATAAGTTCCTAATATTCCCATAAACTCCTACTATTCCCATAAGCTTTTAATAATTCCCATCAGCTCCCACATATACCCATAAGCTTGTATTATTCCCAGAAGATACCAAATATTCCCAAAAGCTCCCTCATATTCCCATAAGCCCCTATTAATCCCCATAAGTTCCCAAATATTCACATAAGCATCTAATATTTCTATTAGCACCCAAATATTTCCATACTCTCCTAAAAATCCAATAAGCTTCTACATATTCCTATAAGTTCCTAATATTCCCACAAGCTCCTAATATTCCAATAATCTCCCTCATATTCATGTTCGCTTCTAATAATCCAATAAACTTCCCATAATTTCCTAATATTCCCACATATTCCCATAAGTTCCTTATATTCTTATAAGCTCCCACATATTTCCATCAGCTTCCCTAATTCCCCATAAGCTCTCAAATATTCCCATAAGCTCCCACATATTCACATAAGCTCCTAATATTCCCATAAGCTCCCATTATTCCCATAAGCTCCTACTATTCCCATAAGCTCCCTTATATTCATATACGCTCTTAATAATCCCATAAGCTCCCATAACTTCCCATTAGCTCCTAAAAATTCCCTATAAGCTCCAACAAATTCCCATTACCTCTCACATATTCCCGTAAGCTTCTCATATTCCCATAAGCTCCTACATATTCCCATAAGCTTCAATTATTCCCCGAAAGCTACCAAATATTCCCAAAAGCTCCCACATATTCCCATAAGCTCCTACTATTCCCATAAGCTCCCATAACTTCCCATTAGCTCCTAAAAATTCCCCATAAGCTCCCACATATTCCCATTAGCTCTCACATATTCCCATAAGCTTCTCATATTCCCATACGCTCCTACATATTCCCATAAGCTTCATTTATTCCCCGAAAGCTACCAAATATTATCAAAAGCTCCAACATATTCCAATAAGCTCCTAATATTCCCATAAGCTCCTACTATTCCCATAAGCTCCCTTATATTCATATACGCACTTAATAATCCCATAAGCTTCCATAACTTCCCATTAGCTCCTAATATTCCCCATAAGCTCCTACATGTTCCCATAAGCTCCCACATATTCCCATAAACTTCTCATATTTCCATAAGCTCCCACATATTCCCAAAAGCTTCAATTATTCCCCGAAAGCTACCAAATATTCCCAAAAGCTCCTAATATTCCCATAAGCAACTAATATTCCCATAAGGTCCTATTATTAGCTAAATCTCACACATATTTCCATAAGCTCCTATTATTCTCCATAAGCTACCAAATATTTCCATAAGCTCGTAATATTCACATAAGCTCCAACATATTCCCATAAGCTCCTTTTATTCCCATAAGCTTCTAATATTCCCGTAAACTCCGTCATATTCATATACGCTCCTAATAATCCCATAAGCTCCCATAACTTCCCATAAGCTCCTAATATTCTTCATAAGGTCCCACATATTCCCATAAGCTACCACATATTCCCATATGCTTCTAATATTCCCTTAAGCTCCCATATGTTCTCATAAGCTCCTAATATTCCCATAAGCTCCTAATATTCAAATAATCTCCTTTATAGTCATATACGCTCCAAATAATCCCATAAGCTGCCATAACTTCCCATAAGCTCCTAATATACCCCATAAGCTCCCACATATTCCCATAAGCTCCTTATATTGCCATAAGCTCACACATATTTTCAGAAGCTTCTATTATTCACCATAAGCTGCCAAATATTCCCATAAGCCCCCACATATTACCATTAGCTCATAATATTCTCATAAGCTCCAAATATTTCCATAAGCTCCTAATATTCCCATAAGCTCCTAATATTTCCAAAAGCTCCCACATATTTCCATAAGGTTTTATTATTCCCCATAAGCTCCCAAATATTCCCATAAGCTTTTAATGTTCCCATAAGCTCGTAATATTCCCATAAGCTCCCTCATATTAATATACGCTCCTAATAATCCCATAAGCTTCCATAATTTCCCATTTTCTCCTTATATTCCCATAAGCTTCTAATATTCCCATAAGCTTTGTCATATTCATATACGCTCCAAATAATCCCATAAGCTCCCATAACTTCCCATAAACTCCTAATATTCTCCATATTCTGCCACATATTCCCATCAGCTCCTTATATTCCCAAAAGCTCCCAAATATTCCCATAAGCTTCCACATATTCCCATACGCTCTTACATATTCCCAAAAGCTCCTAATATTTCCATAAGCTCCTAATATTCCCATAAGCTCCCTCATATTCATATACGCTCCTAATAATCCCATAAGCTCCCATATTTTTCCATACACTCCTAATATTTCCCATAATCTTCCACATATTCCCATAAGCTCCTAATAATCCCATTAGTTCCTAATGTTTCCATAAGTTCCTAATATTCCCATAAGCTCCCATCTATTCCTATATGCTCCTTATATTCCCATAAGCTCCTTATATTCCCATAAGCTGTGACATATTTCCATCAGCTTCTAATATCCCCCATAAGCTACCAAATATTCCCATAAGCTCCAACATATTCCCATAAACTCCTTATGTTCCCATAATCTCCCAGATATTCCCATAAGCTCCTAATATTCCCATTAGCTTCTAAAATACCCTTAAGCTCCCACATATTCTCAAAAAGCTCCTAATATTCCCATAAGCTCCCACATATTCCCATAAGCTCCCACATTTTCACTTAAACTCCTTATATTCCCATAAGCTTCTTATATTCCCATAAGCTCCGTCTTATTCATATACGCTCCTAATAGTCCCATACGCTGCCATATCCTCCCATAAACTCCTAATATTTCCCATAAGCTCCCACATATTCCCATAAGCTCCTTATATTCCCATAAGGTCCTAATATTCCCATAAGCTCCAAATATTCCCATAAGCTTCTTATATTCCCATAAGCTCCTAATAACCCCATAAGCTCCTATTATTCCCCATAAGCTCCCAAATACTTCCTTAAGCTCCAAATATTCTCATAAGTTTCTTATATTCCCATAAGCTCCTAATATTCCCATAAGCTCCTAATATTCCCATAAGCTCCCAAATATTCCCATAAGCTCCTAATATTCCCATAAGCTCCTAATATTCCCTTAAGCTCCTAATATTCCCTAAAGCTCCTAATATCCCCATAAGCACCCATATCTTCCCATAAGCTCCTAATATTCACCATAAGCTCTTACATATTCCCATGAGCTCCTTATATTCCAATAAGTTCTTAATATTTCCATAAGTTCATAATATTCCCATAAGCTCCCACCTATTCCCATAAACTCCTTATATTCCCATAAGCTCGAAAAATTTCCATAAGTTCCTTTTATTCCCATAAGCACCTAATATTCCCATAAGCTCCCTTATATTATTATACGCGCCTAATAATCCCATAAGCTCCCATAACTTCCCATAAGCTCCTAATATTCCCCATAATCTCCCACGTATTCCCATAAGCTCCTTAAATTCCCTTAAGCTCCCAAATATTCCCATAAGCTCCCAAATAATCCCATAAGCTCCTAATATTCCCATAAGCTCCGACATATTTCCATAAGATTCTATTATTCCCCGTAAGCTACCAAACATTCCCATAAGCTCCCACATATTCTTATGAGCTCCAAATATTCCCATAAGCACCTAAAAATACCATTAGCTCTTAATATTCTCAATAGCTCCTATTATTCCCCATAAGCTCCCAAATATTTCCATAAGCTCCAAATATTCTCATAAGTTCCCAAAAAATTCCCCAAAAGCTCCCACAAATTCCCATAAGCTCCTTATATTCCCATAAGCACCTGAATATTCCCAGGAGCTCGAAGATATTCCCATATGCCTCTAATATTCCCATCAGCTCCTAAAATTCCCTTAAGCTCCCATATCTTCCCATAAGCTCCTAAAAATCCCATAAGCTCTTAATATTCTCATTAGCTGCTATTATTCCCCATAAGCTCCAAAATATTTCCATAAGCTCCAAATATTCCCATAAGTTCCTGAAAATTCCCCAAAAGCTCCCACAAATTCCCATAAGCTCCAAATATTCCCATAAGCTCCCAAATATTCCCAGAAGCTCGAAGATATTCCCATAAGCTTCTAATATTCCCATCAGCTCCTAAAATTCCCTTAAGCTTCCATAACTTCCCATAAGCTCAGAATATTCCCCATAAGCTCCCTCATATTCCCATAAGCTTCTTATATTCCCATAAGCTCCAACATATTCCCATAAGCACCCACATATTCCCATAAGCTACCAAATATTACCATAAGCTCCCACATATTACCTTAAGCTCCTAATATTCACATAAGCTCCAAATATTCCCATAAGTTCCTAATATTCCCATAAACTCCTACTATTCCCATAAGCTTTTAATAATTCCCATCAGCTCCCACATATACCCATAAGCTTGTATTATTCCCAGAAGATACCAAATATTCCCAAAAGCTCCCTCATATTCCCATAAGCTCCTATTAATCCCCATAAGTTCCCAAATATTCACATAAGCATCTAATATTTCTATTAGCGGCCAAATATTTCCATACTCTCCTAAAAATCCAATAAGCTTCTACATATTCCTATAAGTTCCTAATATTCCCACAAGCTCCTAATATTCCAATAATCTCCCTCATATTCATGTTCGCTTCTAATAATCCAATAAACTTCCCATAATTTCCTAATATTCCCACATATTCCCATAAGTTCCTTATATTCTTATAAGCTCCCACATATTTCCATCAGCTTCCCTAATTCCCCATAAGCTCTCAAATATTCCCATAAGCTCCCACATATTCACATAAGCTCCTAATATTCCCATAAGCTCCCATTATTCCCATAAGCTCCTACTATTCCCATAAGCTCCCTTATATTCATATACGCTCTTAATAATCCCATAAGCTCCCATAACTTCCCATTAGCTCCTAAAAATTCCCTATAAGCTCCAACATATTCCCATTAGCTCTCACATATTCCCGTAAGCTTCTCATATTCCCATAAGCTCCAACATATTCCCATAAGCTTCAATTATTCCCCGAAAGCTACCAAATATTCCCAAAAGCTCCCACATATTCCCATAAGCTCCTACTATTCCCATAAGCTCCCATAACTTCCCATTAGCTCCTAAAAATTCCCCATAAGCTCCCACATATTCCCATTAGCTCTCACATATTCCCATAAGCTTCTCATATTCCCATACGCTCCTACATATTCCCATAAGCTTCATTTATTCCCCGAAAGCTACCAAATATTCCCAAAAGCTCCTAATATTCCCATAAGCAACTAATATTCCCATAAGGTCCTATTATTAGCTAAATCTCACACATATTTCCATAAGCTCCTATTATTCTCCATAAGCTACCAAATATTTCCATAAGCTCGTAATATTCACATAAGCTCCAACATATTCCCATAAGCTCCTTTTATTCCCATAAGCTTCTAATATTCCCGTAAACTCCGTCATATTCATATACGCTCCTAATAATCCCATAAGCTCCCATAACTTCCCATAAGCTCCTAATATTCTTCATAAGGTCCCACATATTCCCATAAGCTACCACATATTCCCATATGCTTCTAATATTCCCTTAAGCTCCCATATGTTCTCATAAGCTCCTAATATTCCCATAAGCTCCTAATATTAAAATAATCTCCTTTATAGTCATATACGCTCCAAATAATCCCATAAGCTGCCATAACTTCCCATAAGCTCCTAATATACCCCATAAGCTCCCACATATTCCCATAAGCTCCTTATATTGCCATAAGCTCACACATATTTTCAGAAGCTTTTATTATTCACCATAAGCTGCCAAATATTCCCATAAGCCCCCACATATTACCATTAGCTCATAATATTCTCATAAGCTCCAAATATTTCCATAAGCTCCTAATATTCCCATAAGCTCCTAATATTTCCAAAAGCTCCCACATATTTCCATAAGGTTTTATTATTCCCCATAAGCTCCCAAATATTCCCATAAGCTTTTAATGTTCCCATAAGCTCGTAATATTCCCATAAGCTCCCTCATATTAATATACGCTCCTAATAATCCCATAAGCTTCCATAATTTCCCATTTTCTCCTTATATTCCCATAAGCTTCTAATATTCCCATAAGCTTTGTCATATTCATATACGCTCCAAATAATCCCATAAGCTCCCATAACTTCCCATAAACTCCTAATATTCTCCATATTCTGCCACATATTCCCATCAGCTCCTTATATTCCCAAAAGCTCCCAAATATTCCCATAAGCTTCCACATATTCCCATACGCTCTTACATATTCCCAAAAGCTCCTAATATTTCCATAAGCTCCTAATATTCCCATAAGCTCCCTCATATTCATATACGCTCCTAATAATCCCATAAGCTCCCCATATTTTTCCATACACTCCTAATATTTCCCATAATCTTCCACATATTCCCATAAGCTCCTAATAATCCCATTAGTTCCTAATGTTTCCATAAGTTCCTAATATTCCCATAAGCTCCCATCTATTCCTATATGCTCCTTATATTCCCATAAGCTCCTTATATTCCCATAAGCTGTGACATATTTCCATCAGCTTCTAATATCCCCCATAAGCTACCAAATATTCCCATAAGCTCCAACATATTCCCATAAACTCCTTATGTTCCCATAATCTCCCAGATATTCCCATAAGCTCCTAATATTCCCATTAGCTTCTAAAATTCCCCTTAAGCTCCCACATATTCTCAAAAGCTCCTAATATTCCCATAAGCTCCCACATATTCCCATAAGCTCCCACATTTTCACTTAAACTCCTTATATTCCCATAAGCTTCTTATATTCCCATAAGCTCCGTCTTATTCATATACGCTCCTAATAGTCCCATACGCTGCCATATCCTCCCATAAACTCCTAATATTTCCCATAAGCTCCCACATATTCCCATAAGCTCCTTATATTCCCATAAGGTCCTAATATTCCCATAAGCTCCCACATATTCCCATAAGCAGCTATTATTTCCCATAAGCTACCAAATATTCCCATAAGCTCCCACATATTCCCATAAGCTCCTTATATTCCCATAAGCTTCCAAATATTCACATAAGCTCCCACATATTCCCATAAGCTCATAATATTCCCATAAGCTCCCACATATTCCCAAAATATTCTATTATTCCCCATATGCTACTAAATATTCCTAAAAGCTTTGTCATATTCCCATAAGCTCCTATTATTCCCCAAAAGTTTTCAAATATTCCCATAACTCCTAATATTTCCATTAGCTCCCAAATATTTCCATACGCTCCTAATAATCCAATAAGCTTCCATATATTCCCATAAGCTCCTAATATTCCCTTAAGCTCCTAATATTCCAATAATCTCCCTCATATTCATATTCGCTCCTAATAATCCAATAAACTCCCATAACTTCCCATTAGCTCCTAAAATTTCCCATAAGCTCCCACATATTCCAATAAGTTCCTTATATTCCTTTAAGCTCTGACACATTCCCTTAAGCTCGTTATATTCCCATAAGCTTCTCATATTCCCATAAGCTCCGTCTTATTCATATACGCCCCTAATAATTCCATAAGCTGCCATATCCTCCCATAAGCTCTTAAAATTTCCCATAAGCTCCCACATATTCCCACAAGCTCCTTATATTCTCATAAGCTGCCAAATATTCCCATAAGCTCCCACATACTCCCATAAGCACCTGTTGTGTACAGGATCTTTCGGGCCGTTTATTTGACGTCGTCACTACGTCACGTGTGTCAGCACTCTGACCCTAAGGACAACACACACGCTAATACACAGTAGCACAACACCTTAAATATCCAAATTAGGAAAACAAACAAGGTATTTCTCAAAAACGAAAATAATAAATAAGTTTAATCCTTCAATATACATGAAAACTGAATAATCACACGAATACAATAGTCCGACAACTCATGTGGACATCCACAGCCTAACTTCTACAATCGACTACTCCTTGGCTGTGACACTTCAACTACTGACCCATAGACTACTCACTAGTCCGTGTTAACTAGTTCCGGTCCCCTACCGTGAACTCCTTTACGATTAAAGCACGCCATGCCCTTTTAACCCGTCAGCTGACCTAACACATCTCTCATAACTAGTACACGACACACCTAATATTTCCATAAGCTCCTAATATTCCCATAAGCTCCCACATATTCCCATAAGCTCCTTATATTCCCATTAATTCCTACATATTACAAAAAGCTCCTTATATTCCCATATTATCCCAAATATTCCCATAAGCTCCTAATATTCCCATAAGCTCCTAATATTCCCATAAGCTCCCTCATATTCATATACGCTCCTAATAATCCCATAAGCTCCCATATTTTTCCATACACTCCTAATATTTCCCATAAGCTTCCACATATTCCTATAAGCTCCATATAATCCCATTAGTTCCTAATATTTCCATAAGCTCCCTCATATTCATATACGCTTCTAAAAAATCCCATAAGCTCCCATATTTTTCCATACACTCCTAATATTTCCCATAAGCTTCCACAAAATCCTAAAAGCTCCTAATAATCCCATTAGTTTCTAATATTTCCATAAGTTCTTAATATTCCCATAAGCTCCCACCTATTCCCATAAGCTCCTTATATTCCCATAATCTCCCAAATATTTTCCTTAAGCTCCCACATATTCCCATTAGCTCCTAATATTCTCATAAGCTCCTTATATTCCAATAAGCTCTCACATATTCCCATCAGCTTCTAATATCCCCATAAGCTACGAAATATTACCATAAACTCCAACATATTCCCATAAGCTCCTTATATTCCCATAATCTCCCAGATATTCCCATAAGCTCCTAATATTCCCATTAGCTCCTAATATTCCCTTAAGCTCCTGCATATTCCCAAAAGCTCCTAATATTCCCATAAGCTTCCACATATTCCCATAAGTTCCTAATATTTCAATAAGCTCCGACATGTTTCCATAAGCTCCTAATATTCCCCATAAGATCCCAATAATTCCCATATGTTCCTAATATTCCAATAACCTCCTAATATTCCCATAAGCTCCCAAATTTTCCCATCAGCTCCTAATGTTCCCAATAAGTTCACATACATTACCATAAGTTCCTAATATTTCCATAGGCTCCCACATATTCCTAAAAGCTCTTAATATTACCCATAAAATCCCGAATATTCACATAACGTCCAAATATTCCCATAAACTCCTAATAATCCCATAAGCTCCCAAATAATCCCATAAGCTCCTAATATTCCCATAAGCTTCAACATATTCACATACGCTTCTTATATTCCCCATAAGCTCCCAAATATTCCAAAAGCTCCAAACATTTCCATAACTTCCTAATACTCACATATGCTCCTAATATTCTCCATAAGCTCCCACATAAACACATAAGAAGCTCCCTCATTTTCATATACGCTCCTAATAATCCGATAAGCTCCCATAATTTCCCATAAGCTCCTAATATTCCCCATAAGCTCCCACATAATCCCATAAGCACCTAATATTCCCATAAGCTCCCAAATATTCCCATAAGCTCCCACATATTCCCATAAGCTCCCAAATATTCCCCCATAAGCTCCCAAATAATCCCATAAGCTCCTAATATTCCCATAAGCTCCAACATACTCACATACGCTTCTTATATTCCCCATAAGCTCCCAAATATTCCCAAAAGCTCCAAACATCTCCATAACTTAATACTCACATATGCTCCTAATATTCTCCATAAGCTCTATTAGCTCCCAAATATTTCCATACTCACCTAAAAATCCAATAAGCTTTTACATATTCCCATAAGCTTCTTATATTCCCATAAGCTCCTAATATTCCAATAATCTTTCTCATATTCATGTACGGTCCAAAAAATCCGAAAAACTTCCCATTATTTCCTAATATTCCCCATAAGCTCCCACATATTCCCATAAGTTCCTTTTTATTCCTATAAGCTCCCACATATTCCCATAAGCTCCTTATATTCCCATAATCTCCTGCTAGATATTCACATAAGCTCCTAATATTCCCATTAGCTCCATATTCCCTTAAGCTCCCACCCAAAACTCCTAACATAACCTCCCACATATTCCAATAAGCTCCCACATATTCCCTTAAGCTCCTTAGATTCCCATAAGCTTCTAATATTCCCATAAGCTCCGTCTTATTCATATACGCTCCTAATAATCCCATAAGCTGCCCTATCTTCTCATAAACTCCTAATATTCCCCATAAGCTTCAACATATTCCAATAATCTCCTTATATTCTCATAAGCTCCCAAATATTCCCATAAGCTCCCACATATTCCCAAAAGCACCTAATATTCCCAAAAGCTCCTAATATTTCCGTAAGCTCCCACATAACCCCATAAGCTCATTATATTCCCATAAATTCCTACATATTACCATAAGCTCCTTATATTCAAATAATATTCCAAATATTCCCATAAGCTCCTACTATTCCCATAAGCTCCTAATATTCACATAAGCTCCCACATATTCATATTCGCTCCTAATAATCCCATAAGCTCCTTATATTCCCATAGCTCTCACATATTACCATCAGCTTCTAATATCCCCCATAAGCTACCAAATATTCTTATAAGCTCCCACATATTTCCATAAGCTCCCTATATTCCCATAATCTCCCAGATATTCCCATAAGCTCCTAATATTCACATTAGCTCCTAATATTTCTTTAGGCTCCCACATATTCCCAAAATCTCCTAATATTCCCATAAGCTCCCACATATTCCCTTAAGCTCCCACATATTCCCTTAAGCTCCTTATATTCCCATAAGCTTCTAATATTCCCATAAGCTCCGTCTTATTCATATACGCTCCAAATAATCCAATAAGCTGCCATATCCTCCCATAAACTCCTAATATTCCCCAAAAGCTCCCACATATTCCAAAAAGCTCCTAATATTCCAATAAGCTCCTACTATTCCCATAAGCTCCCTTATATTCATATACGCTCTTAATAATCCCATAAGCTCCCATAACTTCCCATTAGCTCCGAATATTTCCCATAAGCTCCCACATATTACCATAAGCTCCTTTTATTCCCATAATATACCAAATATTCCCATAAGCTCCCACATATTCCCATAAGATTCTCATATTCTCATAAGCTCCCACATATTCCCATAAGCTTCAATTATTTCCCGAAAGCTACCAAATATTCCCAAAAGCTCCCACATATTCCCATAAGCTCCTTTTATTCCCATAATATACCAAATAATCCCATAAGCTCCCACATATTCCCATAAGCTTCTCATATTCTCATAAGCTCCCACATATTCCCATAAGCTTCAATTATTCCCCGAAAGCTACCAAATATTCCCAAAAGCTCCCACATATTCCCATAAGCTCCTAATATTCCCATAAGCTCCAAATATTCCCATAAGCTCCTAATATTCCCATAATCTAATATTCCCATAAGTTACTATTATTACCAAAAGCTCCCACATATATCCATAAGCTCCTATTATTCTCCATAAGCTCCCAAATATTAAGCTCCAATTTTCTCATAACCTCATTTTTCTCTCATAAGCTCCTAATATTCCCCATAAACTCCCGAATATTCCCATAAGCTCCTAATATTTCCCATAACCTCCTAATACTCATATATGCTCCTAATATTCTCCAAATGCTCCCACATATTTCCATAAGCTCCTTTTATTCCCATAAGCTTCTAATATTCCCATAAACTCAGTCATATTCATATACGCTCCTAATAATCCCATAAGCTCCCATTTCTTCGCATAGGCTCCTAATATTCTTCATAAGGTCCCACATATTACCATAAGCTCCTTATATTCCCATAAGCTACCAAATATCACCATAAGCTGCCACATATTCCCCATAAGTTTCCACATATTCCCATAAGCTCCTAATATTCCCATAATCTCTTAATATTCCAATAATCACCCTCATATTCATATACGCTCCTAATAATCCAATAAACTCCCATAACTTCCAATAATTTCCTAATATTTCCCATAAGCTCCCACATATTCCCATAAGTTCCTTATATTCCCATAAGCTTCCACATATTCCCATAAGCTTCTCTTATTCCCCATAAGCTACCAAATATTCCCATAAATTCCCACATATTCCCAAAAGCTCCTTATATTCCGATAAGCTCCTAATATTCCCATAAGCTCCCAAATATTCACATAAGCTCCTAATATTCCCCATAAGCTCCCAAATATTAAGCTCCAATTTTCTCATAACCTCATTTTTCTCACATAAGCTCCTAATATTCCCCATAAGCTCCCGAATATTCCCATAAGCTCCTAATATTTCCCATAACCTCCTAATACTCATATAAGCTCCTAATATTCTCCAAAAGCTCCCACATATTCCCATAAGCTCATAATATTCCCCATAAGCTCCCAAATATTCCCATAAGCTCCTAATATTCCCATAAGCTCCCTCAAATTCATATACGCTCCTAATAAACCCATAAGCTCCCATAACTTCCTATAAGCTCGTAATATTACCCATAAGCTCCCACATATTCCCATAAGCTCTCAATATTCCCATAAGCTCCCACATATTCCCATAAGCTCCTAATATTTCCATAAGTTCATAATATTAAAATAAGCTCCAATTATTCCAATAAGCTCTTACTATTCACCATAAGCTCATAATATTCCCATGCGCTCCTAATATTCCCATAAGCTCCTAATATTCCCTTAAGCTCCCAGATATTAACATAAGCTACTAATATTCATCATAAGCTCCCAAATATTCCCATAAGCTCCAAAACTTCCTATAACCTCCTAATACTCTCATAAGCTCCAAAATATTCCCATAAGCTCTCACATATTCCCATAAGCTCCTAATATTCCAATAAACTCCTAATATTCCCATAAGCTTATAATATTCCCAAAAGCTTCCACTTATTCCCATAAGCTCCTATTATTCCCCAAAAGCTCCCTCCTATTTCCATAAGCTCCTAATATTTTCCATAAGCTCCTAACATTCCCATAAGCTCCCAAATATTCCCATAAGCTTCTTATATTCTCATAAGCTCTCTCATATTCACATAAGCTGTTAATTTTCCCAATTAGCTCCCAAATATTCCCATAATTTTTTAATATTCCAATGAGCTTCTAATTGTTCCATTAGCTCCACCCTATTCCCATAAGCTCCTAATATTCCCATAAGCTCCTAAATATTCACATAAGCTCTCACATATTCCCATAAGCTCCCAAATATTAAGATACGCTCCAAATATTCCCATAAACTCTTATTATTCAATAAGCTCCTAATATTCTCCATAAGCTCCCAAATATTTCCATAAGCTCATAATATTCTTATACTTTTCTAATATTCCCATAAGCTCCCAATATTCCCATAATCTCCCACATATTCCCATCAGCTCCAAATATTCCCATAAGCTCCCACATATTCCCATTATTTTCAAAACATTCCCCATTAGCTCCCACATAATTCCATAATATCCTAATATTTTTATAAGCTCCCAAATATACCCATAAGCTCCTAATATTCCCCATAAGCTCTCAAATATTCAAATAAGCTGCCAAATATTCAAATAAGCTCCAAACTTTCCCATAACCTCCTATTTTTCCCATAAGCTCCTAATATTCTCCATAAGCTCCCAAATATTCCCTTAAGCTCCTAATATTTTCCATAACCTCCTAATACTCATATATGCTCCTAATATTCTCCATAAGCTCCCACATATTCCCATAAGCTCATAATATTCCCCATAATCTCCCAAATTCTCCCATAATTTCCTAATATTCCAATTAGCTCCTTATTTTCCCATAAGCTCTCTCGTATTCCCATAAGCTCCTAATATTCCTATAAGTTCCCACATATTGCCATAAGCTTCTAATATTATCCATAAGCTCCCACATATTTCCATAAGCTCATATTATTCTTATAAGCTCCCAAATATTACCATAAGTTCCTAATATTCCAATTAGCACTTTATTTTTCCATAAGCTCTCTCGTATTCCCATGAGCTACTAATATTCTTATAAGCTCCCACATATTCCCATAAGCTCCTAATTTTCCCATAAGCCCCCATTTATTTCAATGAGCTTCTAATATTCCCATAAGCTCCTAATATTTCCATAAGCTCCTAATATTAATTTAAGCTCCCACATATTCCCGTAAGATCCTAATTTTCCCTATAAGCTCCCACATATTCCCATAAGCTCCTAATATTCCCATAAGCTCCATTATATTCCCATATGCTCCTAATATTCCCCATAAGCTCCCACATATTCCCATAAGCTCCTAATATTCCCATAAGCTCCTAGCATTCCCATAAGCTCCCACATTTTCCCTTAAGCTCCTAATATTTCCCATTAGCTCCCAGATATTTTTTTACGTTTTAGTGCATTTAAATAAAAGTTGTTTTTTTCTAACTTTCTTTTTTAAATTTATTTTATTGTTTTAGTTTTAAAAGGATTGACATTGTTATTTTTTTGTGTTCATTTGAGCGTAATATAATTTATATCAGACTAATAACAAATGTATTGTATTATACTGGATTTTAGTAATGAATATAAGTTTTATCGTGTTTTTAGAGCATTTTCTAAAAAAAATGCTCTATTTCCCCGTTTTGTAGTCTGTCCGTCCGTCATCACCCTAGATCTCAACAACCATAAGTCCTAGACCCATGATGTATATATCATTTTGTAGGTCTTGGCCTGCCATGTGTACATCAAAAGTTCATTTCGCGATAGGATCTCTGAGGGCCGGGCTTCAGGGCTCCTAAGTGGCTTATATATTATATATACACCTTGTACGTTCAATAACCCGTTCAATTTGGTGCGAAATACTGCAGCACGTAGTTTCACCAAGATTTATTAAGAAACTCATCAAATGAAATAGTAAGCTTGTGTTCTGAGTTTAATTGAAAGTATCAGAGCTATGCAACAATTGACGGAGTTTTCGGACGATTAAATGACTATAATTTCGAATGTTTTCAATTATGAGTCCTATTTCAGTAACCACAAACCACTTGTAGTTAGATTTAAGAGAAAATATTTTTTTTTCAAATATAAAGAAACGTCTTTATAATATTTTTTTACAGATATATGCATTACACAATTGAATTTATAAACATTTCCAAAATTTACAAATATTTACTGAAAGATAGCATACGTACTGATACATAACAAGAAAATGCGCTAACACGTCCTGTGTCCAGAATGGAACAGGCTTAATTGCTTGTTTTTCTAATTCTGTTAAGTTGGTTTAATATTGCTATGTATCAAATTTTAGAAATGAATTTGTAGCTAATGCAAGGTGGGTACATTTCATTTGAGATCATTTCCCGACAGGCTCGTAATGTGTTTATGAAAGTTTGGAGACGACAATATAACAGTGTTGGAGTTTAGAGTGATGTCACAATAAATATTTGTAAACACCCATGAAAGAATGATGACCAGTGCATGAGCGTAGGAAGGGTAGTGCAATTGCACAGGGTGCCAAACTAGGATGGGGCGCAGAAAGCGCGCGGTTAAAAGTCTTTTGCACTTTTCAGATTTGAAGAAAGGGGCAAAAAAAAAAGTTACTCCCACAGGGCGCCACAATAGCTAGCTACGGCTCTCGACCAGTGATTCTCAAATTGGGAGAAATAGCCAACTAGGGGCGTTGAAACCATTTTTGGAATTAATATAAATCTCACAGCTAATTTATATTTATCCACTATGTGATTTTAGCAGACAGCATGAACTCTGAATAAACCTTTATTTACATGTCTAAATACAGAAATTTTATCTTCACTTGAACTCCATCATTACTCTTCTGTCTTTCTCCACAGAAATCTTCGTAGGAAACCCTACAGTGTGTCTATTTCATTACCGCTGTACATATTTCAAGTGAACCCGATCTCTCATTGAGGGAGGAATGCGTTATACAGGCTAGTGAGGTTCTAAATAATGTTCTCCACAAGTCGGCTTTTGATTTTGTTACAGTACAACACAGAAATGATGAATGGACTTAAGACGTTTAACAGTCATGGAGTATTTATTTAATTAAATGGGTTTTCTATGTACAAGTTGACGAGTCATTTTGTCAGGCATATGTCAAATTTAAAAAAAAGAAGAAAAATGTAATAAAAGAGTTACTCTTCGCGTAACATTTATTCACTAATACCAAAGGAGAGTCAAATCTTACAGGTGTCCAGCTAGTTTTCCCCATAGAAAACTACAGTATTTTAGAAAACAAAGCCGTTGCTTTATTATCCAAGTTGGTTTTTAAAAAAAAATGACTGCTCCGTTAACAGATAGATTTAAACATTTAATGAAGTAAATATATGCATAAACTAATTTTAATTAAGAAAAAAATAGATTTCTATCTCTGCTTTTATAGAAAAAAAACTTCTTATGCATAATTTTGGGATGAAGGGAGATGAGCCAGTTTCTAAATTTACTAAAAGAAGGAAATCAAGATGAAGATGAGAGCATCGTGTTGTTATCATATTATCATGTCACTTTGTATGTCTACATACAATTAAGAGAAATTTAATCATTTTGTTTTGTTGTGCTCCAATGTCTCTTGTCCCTTTTACCTATAACACATTATTTCAATTTATACATTAAAATGTATTTGGTACTCAAGAAACGGGCATCTAAAATTTCACTTTCTTGTTTCTTTATAAAATTTTGCCTCAAAGGTTCTGCGTGGGAGGGAGGGGTGATTAAGTTGTTTTTATTTTTTTATTTATTTATTTTTTTTTTGAAATAGGGTCGATAATAAATAAAAATTGAGAATCACTCATCTAGACAAACGCTAGCATTCTTTATCGAAATATGCAACCTATTTATATAATTCATGTTATAGGCAACTTATTTATATAGTTCATGTCATAGGCAACTTATTTATATAATTCATGTTATAGGCAACTTATTTATATAATTCATGTCATAGGAAACTTATTTATATAATTCATGTCATAGGAAACTTATTTATATAATTCATGTTATAGGCAACTTATTTATATAATTCATGTTATAGGCAACCTATTTATATAGTTCATGTTATAGGGAACTTATTTATAAAGTTCATGTCATAGGCAACCTATTTATATAGTTCATGTCATAGGCAACGTATTTATATAGTTCATGTCATGGGCAACCTATTTATATAGTTCATGTCATAGGCAACCTATTTATATAGTTCATGTCATAGGCAACCTATTTATATAGTTCATGTCATGGGAAACCTATGTATGTAGTTCATGTCATAGGCAACCTATTTATATAGTTCATGTCATAGGCAACCTATTTATATAGTTCATGTCCAGGGCAGAGTCAATATGTATTTAAGCTCAAGTAAGACCGCCCCCCCCCCCGTTATGGCCCCGCCTATTTTGACCGATCCACTGTAGAATACTACGGCTACCTACCAAGTCGTGGATCATGAGTAGAAAGAGAGACAACCGGACCTGAACAGCGTGGTTTTGTTGGTATACAGGGGGGATAACTCGCTTATAGTTGGAGAACAGATCTGAATGGAGTTTAGCTACGTCATCCACTGTAGCACTGTAGCCTGAAATGAAAAGATTAAAACCATTATCAAATTATCATAAGTAGCACCAGAATAATATGAATGATGTCGAGATTGTAACACAGCACGATTTCGGATCACGAAGTTATTTTGTTCTACATTCAGTTCTTGATCCGAAAAATGGCAAATAAAGTGATTCATTAAAGTTAGTGTACATGTTCTGCTAGGTGATAGTGCAGAATATTTAGCCCCATTCTCAATGTTTCTTTATGTGTAATACACACACACCCACACACATACAATTTACCAGTATGCACAAAGTTGTATTGATTCTGCTCGCAACTCAGTCAAAATTGTTCTTTATTTCACACAACATCGCTAGAGAAACACGCATTTAAACAAACAGCCTCAAAGGTTCTGCGTGGGAGGGAGGGGTGATTAAGTTGTTTTTATTTTTTTATTTATTTTTTTTTTTTTAAATAGGGTCGATAATAAATAAAAATTGAGAATCACTCATTTAGACAAACGCTAGCATTCTTTATCGAAATATGCAACCTATTTATATAATTCATGTTATAGGCAACTTATTTATATAGTTCATGTCATAGGAAACTTATTTATATAATTCATGTTATATGCAACCTATTTATATAGTTCATGTCATAGGCAACTTATTTATATAGTTCATGTCATAGGCAACTTATTTATATAATTCATGTTATAGGCAACCTATTTATATAGTTCATGTTATAGGCAACGTATTTATATAGTTCATGTCATAGGCAACTTATTTATATAATTCATGTTATAGGCAACCTATTTATATAGTTCATGTTATAGGCAACTTATTTTATATAGTTCATGTCATAGGAATTTTATTTATATAGTTCATGTTATAGGCAACCTATTTATATAGTTCATGTTATAGGCAACTTATTTTATATAGTTCATGTCATAGGAAACATATTTATATAATTCATGTTATAGGCAATCTATTTATATAGTTCATGTCATAGGCAACTTATTTATATAGTTCATGTCATAGGCAACTTATTTATATAATTCATGTTATAGGCAACCTATTTATATAGTTCATGTTATAGGCAACGTATTTATATAGTTCATGTCATAGGCAACTTATTTATATAATTCATGTTATAGGCAACCTATTTATATAGTTCATGTTATAGGCAACTTATTTTATATAGTTCATGTCATAGGAATTTTATTTATATAGTTAATGTTATAGGCAACCTATTTATATAGTTCATGTTATAGGCAACTTATTTTATATAGTTCATGTCATAGGAAACTTATTTATATAATTCATGTTATAGGCAATCTATTTATATAGTTCATGTCATAGGCAACTTATTTATATAGTTCATGTCATAGGCAACTTATTTATATAATTCATGTTATATGCAACCTATTTATATAGTTCATGTTATAGGCAACTTATTTATATAGTTCATGTCATAGGCAACTTATTTATATAATTCATGTTATAGGCAACTTATTTATATAGTTCATGTCATAGGCAACTTATTTATATAGTTCATGTCATAGGCAACTTATTTATATAATTCATGTTATAGGCAACCTATTTATATAGTTCATGTTATAGGCAACGTATTTATATAGTTCATGTCATAGGCAACTTATTTATATAATTCATGTTATAGGCAAGTTATTTATATAGTTCATGTTATAGGCAACTTATTTATATAGTTCATGTTATAGGCAACTTATTTATATAATTCATGTTATAGGCAACCTATTTATATAGTTCATGTTGTAGGCAACTTATTTATATAGTTCATGTCATAGGAAACTTATTTATATAATTCATGTTATATGCAACTTATTTATATAGTTCATGTTATAGGCAACTTATTTATATAGTTCATGTCATAGGAAACTTATTTATATAATTCATGTTATATGCAACTTATTTATATAGTTCATGTCATGGACAACCTATTTATATAGTTCATGTCATAGGCAACCTATTTATATAGTTCATGTCATAGGCAACCTATTTATATAGTTCATGTCATGGGAAACCTATTTATACAGCCACGGAATTATAATTTATCCCCCGTCTCTAGTCTGGTAACTTCACACCCCAGTGTGTGTCGACAGGAACTTGATACATTATCGAGCGCTAGACATATATTATTAGGCCGTCAATAATTCTGGTTTTTTTTGTGTCGACTGCAAAGTTAATCACATTGTGTCGACTGCAAAGTTAAACACATTGTATCGACTGCAAAGTTAAACACATTGTGTCGACTGCAAAGTTAAACACATTGTATCGACTGCAAAGTTAAACACATTGTGTCGACTGCAAAGTTAAACACATTGTGTCGACTGCAAAGTTAAACACATGGTGTCGACTGCAAAGTTAAACACATTGGTTTAAAAATGATGTCAGATTATAAAGTCATTTAGATGACCTTTTTTTTTTTAAAACCAAAGATCATATATGAGTACTGTTTGATTTAAAGTCAAATATTGGTGAGAATTTTGGCGAACCAAATTGTTTCTGTACATTCACTGTACTGACTTAAACTTCACTGTAATGACCAATACTTTTACTGTACTTACTTTAACTTTACTGTACTGACTAATACATTTATTATGCTTACTTTAACTTTACTATACCAAATAATGAATTTACTATTAAACTGAATATTTACAGACTTTAATTATTTCATAAAGAGTCCTTTTTTTAATTATTTAAAAGTAAAAACCAGTTTAATTACTTATAATTAAATCGAGACCTGCTGTAAGGATGAGATGAAATATCTTAGATCCTATAAACCACTAATGGGACGGTTTTTATGGTGCCCTTCTTTCATTCCCACCATAGCCGATAGTGCAATGGTCATGAAGGCACCACGGGACTTTAGCCATGACCTGAAATAAGGTAGAAAATTACATTCTTGTTACCTGGATTTATTTAAAGACAATTTTGACCTCTTGATTCCTAAAATATTTATGAGAGTTGTGTAGTATGTTATATTTTAAACCCATTTAGTTCTGAATATTTTCCGACATTTTGGGCTATCCCCTTTTTTTTGGTTAAAATGTAACAAATGGTTTTGAAAGAATAATGCATGTAAAGAATACTAAATGTCAAGAATACTAAATGTCAAGAATACTGAATGTCAAGAATACTGAATGTAAAGAATACTGAATGTAAAGAATATTGAATGTAAAGAATACTGAATGTAAAGAATACTGAATGTAAAGAATACTGAATGTAAAGAATATTGAATGTAAAGAATACTGAATGTAAAGAATACTGATTGTAAAGAATACTGAATGTAAAGAATACTGATTGTAAAGAATACTGAATGTAAAGAATACTGAATGTAAAGAATACTGAATGTAAAGAATACTGATTGTAAAGAATACTGTTTGTAAAGAATAATGCATGCAAAGAATACTGAATGTAAAGAATACTGAATGTAAAGAATACTGATTGTAAAGGATACTGAATGTAAAGAATACTGAATGTAAAGAATACTGAATGTAGAGAATACTGAATGTAAAGCATACTGAATGTAAAGCATATTTAATGTAAAAAATACTGAATGTAAAGAATAATGCATGTAAAGAATACTGAACGTAAAGAATAATGCATGTAAAGAATACTGAATGTAAAGAATAATGCATGTAAAGAATACTGAATGTAAAGAATAATGTATGCAAAGAATACTGAATGTATTTTACGTAATTATGCTAGAAAACTAATAAGCTTTCTAACGATGTGTAATTTGTGTAGATATCTTCTGTTGTGTTGCATCTAAAAAAGTTCGAGTGAAATTTTTAAAAAAGCAATCGTAGGCTATTCTTTTTCAATATTGCTCTGTTTATGTTCATTTCTGAACTAAGAACAAGTCAAATGTGACATTTTTGTATGCACAGATTTGACAAATCATTTTCTGGCTAGATTGTTGTGTTGGTGTATTTTATCTAATGGTCATTATGGTCATTATGTTGAAATGATAAAAAATATGTAAAAAAAATTCGGCACTCAATTACAAACTTGAATTTAGTTTAATATAAACTTCTGTTTTTTTATAAACTATCAAATGTTTTCTTTTTATTTTAAAAATTATCGTGAAATAATTATTGCTTTTTTTAGTTTTTCAAAATATTACTCATACTTTTCAATAGCCCTAGAAAAACACGCCATAAGATGTATATATATTATAGATAATTGGAAAAGCTTGCTCATTTTATTTCCAAACATTTTAATGTAAAATACATGCAATCATTTTTCAAAAAAGCCTTTGTGTAAATTATGAAAGAAAAAGGCTATAACCGATAGAAGTAAAAATAAATCCTGTTGTCTCTGATTGTAAACCAATAAACCTTACCACTCACTGTCTATGTTAGCTTCCCTGTTACCAACATACACTCCTATTATACATAGCAAAGATGAAGGTTTATGAAAATTTTTTTAAGCTATTGTCCAGTTCTTGATATACTTACCCGGTGGGTACACAAATGACCCTGACATTTCTCTGTTTTTTTGGCTGGAGTCACCATTAAACTGGACACACAGTATCCCACAGTTATACAATTCCATGAAAAATAAAATTCCTGTTAGATATGTCAACTTTTTACGGAAATTTCTGCAACTAAAACAAACCAGTAAAGTTTCGTCACACAAGAATTTGAAGCAGTTGATGAGAAATGCCAAAAATAAGCTGAACATTTTATTCTGGTAATTAGACCAAACAGCCAAGGTTAGCAGGGAATGAAGACTGCAAGAAATCTAATCCACTATACCATAGACATGTTAGACACTGTAATGTGATAATCAATAAAACAGTATTTTACAAACACTGCACAAAGACGTAACCAAGCGAACAATAACAAGTTAAACTTCATTGCAAAAATTATGAAAGTAAAAGCGATTGTAAATGGCTTATTGATTTAATTAAAGTTGTCGACTTGCCAGTCAGCTAATTATATGCTACAGTTCAATAATGTAATACCGTATTAATATGTTATTTTTTTAAAGACAATTTTGTACAAGAGGCTGTCATTCTTTCTGTATTCTTGACCTTCGGAAAAAAAAAACTAAGTCCATTAATTAAAAACAAACTAACCCACACACACACTCACGCACTGAGAAAGTGTCACAAATCCAAAAACCGTGACACAAAGTACATCTTAACCAACAAATGTCACATCCAGCAGGTCTCAGCAAATTGTCACTTCCAACCACTTGTTGTTGTTTGGCTGTGTTCTTATTTTTGTTTTTGTTTTTTCTCCGCCTCTGGCTGATGACAACGTCCGAAACATTTGTGTCCCAGAATGCAACAGTTTGTACATTACAACAATGACTTGTCGGGACCATTTACAGGAAGGGAAAAATTATTGCCAGATATTGGTAGTCAAATCTTATCGTTGCGCGATTACTTGTGATCAAGTTAATGTGTATCAGTGGAAGTGAGTAATCGCAGTGAATAGCTAGACGGTCGGAATCGATTACTTTCTGTGAAAAGAATCTATTTTAATTACAGTATTTGGTATAAAAATATTTACGAATAATATTTTTTATTTTAATCTCTGATGATGTTTACTGTGGTTAAACAAATTGAATTCTTGGTGGAATAATGTTTAGTTGTAAAGTTTCGTTTCAATTGACGATAAGAAAAAAGCGAAAAAATACGAAAACGAAAAGTATAAAGCATTAAATACACGCTAAAATACAAAAAATAAAATTATGAACTATTAAACACACGCTAAAATACAGAGATGAAACTAACGAGCGCAATAAATGCAGTAAAAAGATGTACATGTTGTTGCTATAATTAGATGTTTGAGTTGAACATGTTGAAAGTAAACCCCATTCCTCATTCGTTGTTTTCCAATTATTTCACCTTATTACAAGTGTTGTGGTTATTTGATGATGTGTCACTTACTGGTTTTCATGTTGTATCAAATTATTTAAATCGTCACTGATATCAACCATCCCTAATATCAACCATCCCTAATATCAACAGTCACTAATATCAACAGTCACTGTGATGTCAATGGTCACTGATATCAATAGTCACTGGTATCAACGGTCACTCATATCAACAGTCACTTATATCAACAGTCACTGATATCAACCGTCACTCATTAACAGTCACTGATATCAACATTCACTCATATCAACGGTCACTCATATCAACGGTCACTCATATCAACGGTCACTCAAATCAACCGTCACTAATATCAACAGTCACTAATATCAACCGTCACTCACAAAATAACACT
This sequence comes from Bulinus truncatus, assembly GCA_021962125.1. Classification (NCBI taxonomy): domain Eukaryota; kingdom Metazoa; phylum Mollusca; class Gastropoda; family Planorbidae; genus Bulinus; species Bulinus truncatus. The sequence continues at coordinate 3,879,905 of JAGDYQ010000079.1, read as the reverse complement.
GAGAATAGTTTTCTTAACTATCTTTAGTAATTGGGACATAGCTAGAGAAAAAAAAATTAAAGAAATATTTTATGTTCAGTTGACATTTTCCGCAGTTTTTAATGAAACATTTTTCGACTGCCAATAAAAAGGTTCCACAATTTATATAAACAGACCGCACGGTAATCGATCCTTGTCTTGGATAAGAATAACCGATTACGATCTCAAGTATCGGAAATGTCCGGTCTTGATGTCTCACAATTGGAAACCAAATATATTCCAAGAATGACAAAAACACACCACCAAGGTCTTTAGAAAACGATTTCATCCGTGGCCTTTGGAACTAATATTTGGGTTTTTTACAAGGGGAGATAACCCAGAATTTATTTGTATGTTCCTGATAGCACAATGAAATAATGGTATGTGGGAGTGGGGGGGGGGGTGGATGGAGAGGAAGGTCCAGTCCAGAGCCGAGGTGGGTGGACTGTGGTGAGAGGGAAATAAATGATGACAAGTGGTCGAATGTCCAGTTTGTACTCTACGTTATGTCAATAGAACAGTGCAGGGTAGAACAATGAGAACAGAGAGTGAAAATAAGTTGAAAATACGTTGAGGGATAAAAGAAATGAAAAATTGAACATTCATTGAGTGGAAAATACGTTGAGTGGAAAATACGTTGAGTGGAAAATACATCGAGTGGAAAATACTTTGAGTGGAAAATACGTTGAGTTGAAAAAACGTTGAGTGGAAAATACATCGAGTGGAAAATACTTTGAGTGGAAAATATGTTGAGTGGAAAATACGTTGATTGGAAAATACATTGAATGGACAATACGTTGAGTTGAAAATACGTTGAGTGGAAAATATGTTGAGTGGAAAATACATTGAGTGGAAAATACGTTGAGTTGCCAATACGTTGAGTGGAAAATACGTTGAGTTGCAAATACGTTGAGTGAAAAATACATTGAGTGGAAAATACGTTGAGTTGCAAATACGTTGAGTGGAAAATACGTTGAGTTGCAAATACGTTGAGTAGAAAATACATTGAGTGGAGCATAAATTGAGTGGAACAAACACTGAGTGGAACATACATTGAGTGGAACATACATTGAGTGGAACATACATTGAGTGGAACATACATTGAGTGGAACATACATTGAGTGGAACATACATTGAGTGGAACATACATTGAGTGGAACATACATTGGGTGGAACATACATTGGGTGGATACACACATTGATTGGAACAGACATTGGTTGGATACACACATTGATTGGAACAGACATTGGGTGGAACATACATTGAGTGGATACACACATTGATTGGAACAGAGATTGAGTAGATAGACACATTGATTGGAACAGACATTGGTTTGAACATACATTGAGTGGATACACACATTGAACGGAACATAATTTAAATGGAAACTATATTACCGTGGATCTAAACAAGGAATGACAAATAATGACATTTTTGAATACAAACAGTTATGGATATTTTTTATATGCTATTTTCTTATGGAAAAAGTTTTTGAATATATAAATATTAAAATAAATAAACACATTTAAATGAGTACTTAGAGATCTTGAAAGTATTTTAAATTAGATTCAATATCAAGCAATAGCACTTCTATTTTTAAAGTCAACATCGTCACACTTTTTATTATAGATAGTGACTGTACCCTGCAAAACCTTTGCATTTGATAAGTAGGCTAGATTATTTATCGTTTCGGACAGATTCGATTTTTTCATTATTTTTATTACAATTTAACGAAGCAATATTTTGTAGAAATACAGAAAAAATATTTAAACGGAATTATTTCACATTTTAGCCTTTGGGTTTTTATGTTTGAAAACCGCAGAAACAATCCAAAACTGGATATTTATAAAAAAAAAAAAAAAAAACATTAATCGTATCGAAACGCCGGCAAGACGCCATTTTGAATTCTTGATTTCTACTTTCGATATAACGCAGAAGCGAGACCGCTATTATTATATTAGCTTGTCACTAATAAGACAAGGGAAGATCGTTGGTGTTATCAAGCCTAGCGAAAAATATCCTTTTGTTACAGTGGCAGTAACATGACCAATTAGGTTAGACTGAGACCCTGGTACATTCAGCTGGCGGTGTCAACGAATGTAGTCAGTATACAAGCAAAACTCTAGCAGCCTTCCATATTGACATAGAGGTTAAGAACATTATACCCTTTCTCTGTCCGTAGTGGCAGGAAAAAATCATTTACCTTGGTATTCATTACAGATGATAGTATGGATCCTCAGAGTGAACATTTAAATATATTACAGGGAGAACAGTCGAGCGATGATGAGGAGCCGATAACTATTTCAACTGACAGTACTAAGGAAATCAGCAGCAAATGAGCAGACGTTGAAGATTTCATTGTGAACCATCAACCAATCAAACGTGTTGCTAAGAAGGGAGTTAAGTCGATAGATGACGCAATGTCCTATCGAATCTATTTAAATAAACTTTTAATATTAGGAAATAACATAAGCTTCCTTCTGCTTTTGACCTTTACTATTAGCTTAGTAATTATTATCCCCGTTTTTTAATTTTTTACGCCACAATTGCCATCTTGATTGAGTTTAGTGTTCCTACCACACCAGCATAGTTGATGGCGCTGATGCATGTCTGCCATGCCTACAGAGCAGCGGGGTGAGTGTGCCCGCTAACATCTGCCGGGATGGCAGAAAGAAGGGTTTTTAGACCTGCCCAGACCAACAGGGGTTTTATCCTGCCGCTCGGACAGAGGGGAGGGTGTAATTTGCATGAGCCCCCACCTGCCCAAAATGGCAGGCTGCTAAGGTGTGCTTAAGTGAGACTGAGTGGAAGGGTGTTATGTGCCGACCACATCCGTCACTAACGCTAGCTGTGAATAATATAGTCTCAGATAGTCCTCTTTGACTACATAAACACCACCGTCGCAAAAGGATTTTTTTCCCTGACTGGAGAACCCCCATATACCATGGTATGTATCCCAGACCAGGATAGGCTGACACAGGGGACACCTTTTAAGCCTTATTGATCGTGGAACGTCCTGTGCTAGGTGTAGCCACGATATGTATCTTTCACAGTACCACAAACCGATTTGATGTGTGCTAAAGTTTGAGTATTGATTGTTTTATATATTAAAAATGGTCATATTTGGTTTAAATAATATACTAGAAAAATGATATTTTAAGAATATAATTTTCGTTGTAAAAATACATTAATTTTGGTAATATCTCAAGCTAAAAGTTTACTACACAATTTAAAAAAAAAAAATTATATTATTTCTCAGTGACAAACTATTAAACTTAATTTAGTTTTATTTAAATTTTAATTTCCCTTTTAATTAAATCAGGGGAGAGTACTTATATTGAGACTTTTCATCCTATCACGCCGGGCATGTTTAATGTGCTCCGGTCTCGGGGATTTTGTCGTTTGAAATAATTAAATGATAAGTTATGTAAAGATATGATGCTATTGTTTATTCTAGCAACGTGATGGGATCAAGACAGTCGCGTAGTGAGGGGTGGGCAAGGGGGCATCATGCCCCGGGCGCTACTCACAAAGGGGGTGCCAAATGGTATATTTTTCATATAATATTAAATGGTTTTCAAATGGGGGGGGGCGCTAAAAGGTATTGTGCCCCGGGCGCGAGTTAAGCTCGCTACGCCACTGGGTAAAGAAGACAACTAGCCTGTCCAGAATATGCTGCGGCTTCTAAGTAGCCAAGCCATCAGTTTTATTAATATTTATTTTACTAAAATAGAAGATGTAGTTCTATTGTTATTTTTTGTTAAAACCCAGCAATCCCGCGGGGAACAAAAATATCAATCACTTTATAAGTCGCCCAGAAAAAATCCAAGACTGAAAATAGCTTTCTTAACTCTTGAATAGCTGTAACCATGGCAACAAGACGCATGGCTGGCTAGGAAACTAAAACCAAAATGTGTTGTTTTTTTGTTTGTTTACTTCCACATCAAGTGAGACAGGAAATTGGTTAATAGCTAACAAAGCTTCTAAACATTTTTAGAAATGAACAAATCGGCTTAAAACTATAACTTACTATTCCCCGAAACAAAGCAAATAAAAAAATATTTTTGTTATTATTTTCTGACATAAAAAAGGGAAAAAAAGAAGGTGTAATAGAGATATAATAGAGTGATTACATGTCACAGAACATATTAAGTTATTTAGTCACTGTGTGTACATGTTATCGACTACATTAAGCTAACTAGTCACTGTGTGTAGATGCCACAGACCATATTAAGTTAACTAGTCACTGTGTGTACATGCCACAGACCATATTAAGTTAAATAGTCACTGTGTGAACATGTCACAGACATATTAAGTTAACTAGTCACTGTCTGTACATGCCACAGACCATATTAAGTTAAATAGTCACTGTGTGAACATGTCACAGACATATTAAGTTAACTAGTCACTGTCTGTACATGCCACAGACCATATTAAGTTAAATAGTCACTGTGTGTAGATGCCACAGACCATATTAAGTTAACTAGTCACTGTGTTTAATAGCACAGACCATATTAAGTTAAATAGTCACTGTGTGTAGATGCCACAGACCATATTAAGTTAACTAGTCACTGTGTGTACATGCCACAGACCATATTAAGTTAACTAGTCACTGTGTTTAATACCACAGACCATATTAAATTAACTAGTCACTGTGTGTACATGTCACCGACCATATTAAGTTAACTAGTCACTGTGTTTAATACCACAGACCATATTAAGTTAACTAGTCACTGTGTGTACATGTCACCGACCATATTAAGTTAACTAGTCACTAGTCATTGTGTGTACCTTTTTGAACTAAGACAAAAAAACGTAGTATTCATACTAAACAATAAACACCAAAAACTTGTCTAAACATTAGTGCATATTGCATATACTAAAACAAATGTACATATCGCATTTACTAATACAAACGTATATATTGCATCTACTAGAACAAATGTACATATTTCAACTTTTAGAACAAACGTACATATTGCATCTAAGAGAACAAACTACTTATTGCATCTAAGATAACAAACTACTTATTGCATCTACTAGATTAACTAGAACAAAGTACTTATGTTTATATATGCAGTGTTTATATATGCAATGTCTATATATGTAATGTTTATATATATGTAATTTTTATATATATGTAACGTTTAAATATGCAATGTTTATATATGCAATGTTTATATATGTGGTGTTTATATGTGATATTTATATATGTAATGTTTATATATGAAATGTTTTTATATGTGATGTTTATATATGTAATGTTTATGTATGTGATGTTTATATATGTGATGTTTATATATGTGATGTTTATATATGCAATGATTATATATGCAATGTTTATATATGCAATGTTTATATATGCAATATTTATATATGTGATGTTTATATATGCAATGTTTATATATATGATGTTTATATATGTAATGTTTATATATGTAATGTTTATACAAGTAATCTCTATGTTTACACTTTAAAGAAAACATATGGGGTTGAATGTGAACTCAGTTATGGCCACCAGATGTCCCAGTTTCTCGCCTGGACGTCTCCAATAGATCAGGGAATGACGCCAGGCGGCGCTCAATGCAGACTCAGACACTATTCATAAATTACCAAACACTTTCACATTTGATGAACTAACCTGAAGTATCCGTTAGTCCATAACACAAATGAATTTTGTCTTTGTTCATCAGGAATGCATGTCTTTTAGTGAGCTATTTTTTAGACTCTCTTTTTTTACCGCATTCATTTTGTCCCAACCAAAACGTTATCTGGGTCCCAGGATACACCGCGAAAAAAAACTGGTCAACGTTTTTTTTTGTTTAATAAAATGGTCAAAAATGTCTAAATTATAGAAATGTACGAGTCCTTGACCCTTGACCCGTGGTTCTCTACCGGTGGTAAGCACACTGCAAGGGGTTCGGGAAAGCTTAAGCAGGTGAACGAAGCGACGTATCATTTTCATTTAAAACAAGCAAGAGTTTAAAGAACATATTTCTGAGGGGTACCAGCGGACATATTTTCGATCCCTTTTGGGGTACAGTCGCGGAAAAGTTTGAGGACCACTGTCTTAGACTACATACTATTCCATTAAAAATGCGTTGAAGCAATAGCTGCCAGTGAAGCTCAATGCAAGAGGCAAACGGGTGTATTAGGAACTTAAAGGGATAGGGCACCTCACAGATACAATAATTTGAAAAAATGTGACGTAGCAATCGGGAAGTCTGAAGGGGCCCTTTTTACTTTTATTAGGTCCAGGACTTACAGTTGGTGTTAACATGCATGTAATTAGGTCACCTCGTGGAATGTTGTCGCCTAAATAAACTCATAGGACTCACCACACGCACATGTAATGACCCAAACAGTAACTCAACTTTATACGCCAATTTTACATTAGCCAACAAATCAAAAGACCCGTTGGACACATGATTACACCCAGAAAATTATAGGCAACGCATCTTTATATTAAAATGTTAATTTATGAAAAAATGCGTTGGCCATGACCTATATATAATGAAAGTATTTAGGTCACCCCTTGAAATGTTGTCAATTGAACATAAGCTAACAGAAATAACATTCAATAGGGTAGAGCAGGGCCGGCCTTTCAAAGTGCCGGGCTTAATTTAACGGATGTTTGCGAGGCCCCTCTTCTAATTTATTTTACAAACTATTAAAATAAATGTAAAATGCGGGGCCCCTGCCAGGCAGCCCGTTAGCGTGAAAATTCTACAGGAGGGGCCAGGCATTCTACAGGAGGGGCCAGGCATTCTACAGGAGGGGACAGGCATTCTACAGGAGGGGACAGGCATTCTACAGGAGGGGCCAGGCATTCTACAGGAGGGGACAGGCATTCTACAGGAGGGGACAGGCATTCTACAGGAGGGGACAGGAATTCTACAGCAGGAGCCAGGCATTCTACAGGAGGGGCCAGGCATTCTACAGGAGGGGCCAGGCATTCTACAGGAGGGGCCAGGCATTCTACAAGAGGGGACAGGCATTCTACAAGAGGGGACAGGCATTCTACAGGAGGGGACAGGAATTCTACAGCGGGAGCCAGGCATTCTACAGGAGGGGCCAGGCATTCTACAGGAGGGGCCAGGCATTCTACAGGAGGGGACAGGCATCTACAGGAGGGGACAGGCATTCTACCGCAGGGGCCTGGCATTCTACAGGAGGGGCCAGGCATTCTACAGGAGGAGCCAGACATTCTACAGCAGGGGCCAGACATTCTACAGCAGGGGCCAGGCATTCTACAGGAGGAGCTAGACATTCTACAGCAGGGGCCAGGCATTCTACAGGAGAGGACAGGCATTCTACAGGAGGGGACAGGCATTCTACAGGAGGGGACAGGCATTCTACAGCAGGAGCCAGACATTCTACAGCAGGGGCCAGGTCAATAGCGGGGGGGGGCAGGAAACAAATGTTACTAAGTAGAGCAAACAAGCAGAGAGGGACAGACAAAACGCACGCTATGGGCCTGCTGCCAGGTGCAGGGCCCAATTTGGAGCAATCAGTCAATCGGCCTAAGGCCGGCCATGGGGTAAAGACTCATTTTAATGACATTATAAATATTTTTATTTTATTTTTAAAACCTATCTATGTCAATTTAAACAAAAATCTAAACGAAATAAAAAATTTTTTTCGTTAGTCAAAATTCAGAAATTTTGAGTATCTAAAAAGATTCATTTTCATATTTTGGGTAAAAGTTTTAAAAGGTTACTACTGTATTTTTTTTCCTCAAGTGACATAAAATGATAGCTAATATAAAATATAAAAACACATTTCACAATTAAATCCCATCGAACATATTACAAATAAACATAAAATTTGAGAGTAAAACGCGATGGCTGATTGGTAAATCAAACCAACTCTGTCAGGTTCGATAAAACATTGAATGATATAGAAACATCACTTTACACAGACTTGCACTTAATTTAGTCTCACTCATAGCATCCCAGCAAAAAAAGAGTAATAACCTGCACAAGAATTATTTTCCATCATAAACTTTTTTTTTTAATCACAGTAAAGCGTAAAATTAACGAAAAAAAAAACAAAACAAACCAAACGTGAAATACGACTGAAATCATCCTGCTAATAAACACACCAAAAAAATCAACCAATCTACCATACTGAAATCAATTTAATGGAATGGCCGCGAGCAGACGACAGATAACCGTATGTCTAAAGTAGGAGACCAAAGCTGAATAAACAACAAGCAAAACAAACACGCTTACAGACCAACTGGAAATTCATAGTTTTATCTTTATCTTTGAAAAAAAAGACAAGTAATTTTTATTTGGACTTTTGTGTGAAAGTGTTTGTCAACATGAGATCACGTGACAGGCACCCCCCCCTCCAAAAAAAAAAAAAACAACAAACAACCATGACGTCATTTTCACTTTTGAATAATTCAACGACACCAGGTTTTTAAGAGATTTCAAATGCTGAAAACCGGTTGCCAAGTTGGTTTTATAGGATTTTAATGATTTAAGTCTAATCCACCTGGTCGTTGTATGTACTGATAAATACGAAGGGAACAGATCGAAGATACACTATTCTTTTTTTTTTTAAACATTAATTCTTAACTTCACTCTATATAACATTATTGTCAATTGAAATATTTCATTTAAAAAAAATTGATCAAAATATATTTTTATTTACCATATGAACAAGAGTGTCTAAATGAAGATGGGAAGTTTAACTTTTCCCGCTATTGTGAACAAATAAAAACCACATTTTTTGTAGTATCAAACCAAGGATAAAAAGTTTGTTTGTAATAAACCAATAAAGAACAATATTTTCTTTTAATGAAAGAATAATGAAAAGTCTATTTAAACATATATATATTTATTTCATAAATAAAATAAAAATCAAAATTGTAAACTCAGAATTTTTTTTTAAGGATATTGTCTTGATAGAGTATCTCGGCTTGCAAGTATTGCCTAACTTTGAGCTGACTGACAATGTTGATTGACTTTAATTGACTGAACCTCCGTCTTAAATAAATCAAAGATCGAAAATAGACCGCGGACAGACGAGAGGGAAAACTTTATTTCCAAGTTAAAATGTGGGGTGGGGGAAGAGAGAGAGAGAGAGAAAGAGAGAGAGAGAGAGAGAAGGGGGAGATTTGAAAGAGGGACAGTAGAGAGTAAAAAAAGGAGAGAAAATAAGAATTTAAGAATGAGAGAGAGAAATTAAGAATTTAAGAATAAGAGAGAGAGAGAGGGAGAGAGAGAGAAGGGGGAGATTTGAAAGAGGGACAGTAGAGAGTAAAAAAAAGGAGAGAAAATAAGAATTTAAGAATGAGAGAGAGAAATTAAGAATTTAAGAATGAGAGAGAGAGAGAAATTAAAAATTTAAGAATGAGAGAGAGAGAGAGAGAGAGAGAGAGAGAGAGAGAGAGAGAAAATAAGAATTTAAGATTGAGAGAGTCAAAAAGTAAGAATAAAAGAATGAGAGAGAAAGTAATAATTTAAGAATGAGAGAGAGAAAGTAAGAATTAAAGAATGAGAGAAAGTAAGAACTAAAGAACGAGAGAAAGTAAGAATTTAAGAATGAGAGAGAAAGTAAGAATTTAAAAGATGAAAGAGAAATTAAGAATTTAAGAATAAGAGAGAAAGTAAGAATTTAAGAATGAGAGAGGAAGTAAGAATTGAAAAAAATGAGAGAGAGAGACAGCAAGAATTTAAGAATGAGAAAGGAAGTAAGAATTTAGGAATGAGAGAGAGAGAAAGTAAGAATTTAAGAATGTGAGAGAGAGAAAGTAAGAATTTAAGAATGAGAGAGAAAGTAAGAATTAAAGAATGAGAGAGAAAGTAAGAATTTAAAAGATGAAAGGGAAATTAAGAATTTAAGAATGAGAGAGAAAGTAAGAATTGAAAAAAAGAGAGAGAGACAGCAAGAATTTAAGAATGAGAGAGGAAGTAAGAATTTAGGAATGAGAGAGAGAAAGTAAGAATTGAAGAATGAGAGAGAGAAAGTAAAAATTGAAGAATAAGATAAAGTAAGAATAGAAGAATGAGAGAAAGTAAGAACAGATGAATGAGGGAGAGAAAGTAAGAATTTAAGAATGAGAGAGTAAGAGATGGGGGGAATATTCACATTTGACATTACAGTAATAGGCCTACTAAAGAATAATGTTTGTCTTTTTACCGCAAAGAATATGTAATATACTCAATGAGTGATCCTTAGTGAAATAGTCCCTTCCCATTGGCTAAGAAAATGATTTATCGTATTATGGCTTTCTTGTACCCAAGGACATTTTCTATTAAGGCTCGTTCGCAAATGACGTAACGCTTAGAGGGGGAGGGTGGGTCGAAGATTTTGTGACGGGGGGGGGGTCTGTGAAATTGTGACGTCACAAAAATAATAATTATCTATGAATATATGGGAATCCAAAATTTGGTTGAATTATCTGCCAAAATTACAATTCTTCTCAACTTGAAATTTTGAAAATTGACCGTTATGAAAATTTTGTATCTTAAAAAATTCGATAGTTATTACTTTTTTGACTAGGTTTGACTCAAAAACTGTTTTTAACACGCTAAAAGCTCATTATTTGTCTCCAAAAATAACGAATGAAAAATAAATCAGAAATTTGAGGTATTTTAATCTATTTTAACTTGTGACGTGACATAAGGGTGGGGGTGAAAAATTTGTAACACTTTGTGACAAGGGGGAGGGGGGGTCTAAAATGTCGTTTTTTGCGTTACGTCATTTGCGAACGAGTCCTTACATTTTTCGCAAAACCTTGGATTTTATAGAAAAACATTATTTACAAATCCAGAAACTAGCTTTTAAAGTATTAAAAACCTAATAAGATCTTAAAATTCACAAGTCAGATATATTAAGTTACTTTTTACAATTAAATCTTAAGTTATATTTCATTTATTAAAATACTAACGGTTCAGCACGTAAATATTAATATAACATGTCATTCGTATTAAAAGAAGCACTTCCGATATAAAAATTATAAAAATAATATGATTTTTGAGAAAAACAAACAAAGAAGTTAGTACTTTCAATTACATACAATATGAATGGTTAGAGTGTTGATACATACAATATGATTGGTTAGAGAATTGATACATACAATATGATTGGTTAGAGTGTTGATACATAGAATATGATTGGTTAGAGTGTTGATACATACAATATGATTGGTTAGAGTGTTGATACATACAATATGATTGGTTAAAGTTTTGATACATACAATATGAATGGTTAGAGTGTTGATACATACAATATGATTGGTTAGAGTGTTGATACATACAATATGATTGGTTAAAGTATTGATACATACAATATGAATGGTTAGAGTGTTGATACATAAAAAATGATTGGTTAGAGTGTTGATACATACAATATGAATGACAAAGTGTTGATACAAATGTGAGTCAACATACAATATGAATGACAGAGTGTTGATACAAATGTGAGTCAACATACAATATGAATGACAGAGTGTTGATACAAATGTGAGTCAGGCCTTTAAACTGAATGAAATTTTTTTCAGTGACTTTGTAGATAAAATATTAGATGATGCTAAATAAAATAGTTCAGTTATGCACAACAATAAATTATTAGTCTCATTGAGTTCAAAGAATGCTAATATGGTGGCGGTAGAAAAATAGATTAGACGAGGATGATCAGTCTGTACATTATACACTCTGTGGTCTACCCCAAGTTTGAATTATCCTAGAGAATAACGCATTAATATCAAAGAAGATAAACTGATACTTCGTTTTTGTAAAAATATAAATCTGAAACTACATGAACTTTTTCTTTGATAAACGAAAGAGACTTTTTAATTATCAGTCATAATTATCTACCATCATAAACAATAAGTCAATTAAATTGTTTACAAATCCCTATTAATTAAAGAGAAAAAAATACGAGAAACCAAAAAAAAAATATTTGATTCACAAACGCATACAAATCTGGCCAAGAAATTCAATTATTAAACATCTCCAAGAAACATCCTCAGAACTTCCCGCTGCTCACTATGTGGAAGAAATGAAACTGTTGTCAGTATTCATTGGCATTAATCAAAGTCTCGACCTTTGAAACAACAGAAAGGGAGAATACTGTACAAATTAATTTCATCGGAAGAGGGCTGTCCTTTCTTGTTTAAGTCCGAAAACAAATTTATTTGGAACATGGGAAATTGAAAACAGAAAAATGACCAGGTATTCATGGGAAACAATGTGGTTACAGTCCTTCCTGTACTGATATGTACAGTAGTAAATTTGTCATTATGTGATATTACAACTTGCTTAAATTTCTACCTTGTAACAAATACATGCATTTGATGTAACAATAATAGTTTCCATTTTTGTGATTTTTTAAAAAACAATACATTTTTTACATGTTTTTTTTAACCCCATCAATTTACTAGATTTCATTTGTTTTAGCATAAAAAGTTCCCCGACCGCTGTTATAAACAAAGACAACAAAAATGGCCACTGTTCTTGCCGGCTTCGTTATTCTTTTTGTTTTTCTCAGATGTTGCCGTTCTACGTCATCGCTGCAGCTCGTCAGCGCGTTCAATTACCAACTCCACTGTGCGCTGACACAGGGAATTCCCAGAAACCACCGAGGGCAACGAGGGAGCCATAACAATATATATATATATACATATATGTGTGTGTGTGTCTAGAGCAATGATATGTGTGTAGCCACTAGTACATGTCTAGATCAATGATATGTGTGTAGCCACTAGTACATGTCTAGATCAATGATATGTGTGTAGCCACTAGTACATGTCTAGATCAATGATATGTGTGTAGCCACTAGTACATGTCTAGAGCAATGATATGTGTGTAGCCACTAGTACATGTCTAGATCAATGATATGTGTGTAGCCACTAGTACATGTCTAGAGCAATGATATGTGTGTAGCCCCTAGTCCATGTCTACAGCAATGATATGTGTGTAGCCACTAGTACATGTCTAGATCAATGATATGTGTGCAGCTCAATCTGATTTTCAGGGTTGCTCTTTTGTTTTTTTTTAAGGAAATTTATGGATTGAAAAAATAAAAGCCTTGATCAAGAAAACTAAATGAGATGTCCATTCAAAGCTCATTTGAGAGAAAAGGAGAGAAATCGACGATGGTTTGAGTTCTGTTTTCTTGATTGTTTCTCTGTTGTTTGATCATCTTAGTAATATTTATTTCCTGCCCCCCCTCTATTGGCCTGGCCCCTGCTGTAGAATTTTCACGCTACGGGGCTGGGATCGAGGATTGGAAGTATTGAAACTTTTAAATCCATTTTCCGATTTCCAACGTATTAAAACCCATCTAGCCTTAGTTCGACAATTCACCATGATCTGTTAGTTCTAAATATAGAAATATGAATCGGTCATGTTATCGATAACAAGTTTAAATCCTCATTCTTCGTGATTGGTTTTGAATAAACGGAGAAATATTAAATTATGATTAATACATTCAGTTCTAATATAACTGGAGACCTCAAAGGAATACCACTCAGATAGAAAAATGAATGTCCGCCATTTTGTTGAGGTCTTAAGGTAAGTCAACACAAATCCGAAACGCAGCGAAACAGATATGGATTTCGCGAAGTCAATAGACTTTATAATTGCGGACCTTTGGAGGCTTACGATAATTTTATACTTTGGTAAATGAAGCTGCTTGGACATATCCACTGAAATTAAAAAAAAAATGTAAAAATTAATACATATTTTTAACAAAACTAAACACAGATATTCACAATGAAGAAATCTCGAACTGTCTCTGTGGAGAAATAATATAGTCGAAGTTTGATGACGCAACTTGTTAGGCCGCCACAGACCCCATGGCGTCATTCCGTTATCGCGCTGTAGTTTATTCTGAGTGAAATGACGTGACTACAACTGACAGCGGGGAGCACGCGATTTATTTTAGCAGTTGTAAAGTCTGGAAGTCGAACCCGAAACCCAAAGCTTGAAGATTCGACTGATTTCCACAGCACCACCTTGTTTCCCCCGAAAAAAAAAAATCCCAAAAATCCCCTTAAATGTGAGTTTAATATATTTTGAAGTTAGTTGGATATAACTTAATGTGGGTCCAACTTACTTGAATGTGGACCACATTAATGAAGGAATTAAAGAAGGACATTTTAAAAGATGCTCCATTTTGAGATTTGTAATATCCTAGAATTAAAAAAAAAACTTATCTTCACACGGACTTAAGAAATAATACAAAATCATGACAAATTGGACCTGATTAAACTGATTTAATCATGATAAGTCTGTATATATATATATATATATATATATATATATATATATATATGGTGTGTGTGTGTGTGAGAATGTGAGTATGTGTGTATGTGTGTGTGTGTGTATGTGTGTGAGTATGTGAGTATGTGTGTATGTGTGTGTATGTGTGTGTATGTGTGTGTCTGTGTGTGCGAGTATGTGATTATGTGCGTGTATGTGTGTGTGTATGTGTGTGTGTGAGTATGTGTGTGTGTGTGAGTATGTGAGTATGTGCGTGTATGTGTGTGTGTATGTGTGTTTGTGTGTGTGTATGTGTGTGTGTATGTGTGTGTGTTTGTGTGTGTGCATGTGTGTGTGTGTGTAAACTGTTGTGTATCAAAAAAAATACACAGTGATTTCAATCAACGAAAACAGATAAAAACAAATAAACAATACAACAACAACAACAACAACAACACACATACTCACACATACACACACATACTCACTCATACACACACATACTCACACATACACACACATACTCACTCATACACACACATACTCACACATACTCACATACTCATACATACACACACATAAACACACATACTCACATACTCACATATACACACATACTAACATACTCACACATACACACACACACTCACATACTCACATATACACACATACACACACATACTCACATACTCACAAATACTCACACATACACACACATACTCACATACTCACACATACACACACATACTCACACATACTCACACATATACGCACATACACACACATACACACACATACACACATACTCACACATACACACACATACTCACATACTCACACATACTCACACATACACACACATACTCACATATACACATACTCACACATACGCACACATACACACAATACTCACACATACTCACATACTCACACATACACACATACCCACACATACTCACACATACACACACATACTCACATACTCACACATACACACACATACTCACACATACACACACATACGCACACATACACACACATACTCACATACTCACACATACTCACATATACACACACATACTCATATACTCACACATACACACACATACTCACATACTCACACATACACACACATACTCACATTCTCATACATACACATGAACGAGCGTCGCCCATTATATTTGACAGACCATTACAATTAATACACAGCACTGTATAGACATTATAGGAGAGTAAAACTAAATAAAAAACCTCCAAAAAACTTTTTGACCTACTTAAATGGTTGTAAGTAAACATAAACTAGATATTGACATGACTTTATGACCACATAGTCTATAATTGAGAGTAAAGTCAAAGTACATATTGATATTTCACTCCATAAATAGTTATTTTTCTTCCCTTCACACTCTGTGTGTGATATTTTTTTGGGAAATATCCAAACGAAGAGGTCAGGGGAGAAAACTAATTACATTGATAAGACATCGATGGGGAAGGGGAGGTAAGTTTTTTTTTTTCCCTTGTCTGATTAAAGGGCGACAACTTAAACTCTCAGATTGTACTGGGATTAAGGGGAGTGTTGTGGGAAGGGGGGGGATGTCAAGTCCGGACGAAGGTGATCATTGTTTGTGAGAGGGGAATCTAGTGAGAGGAAATATAGAGTTCAGCGCAGAGAGAGAGTGAGAGAGAGAGAGAGAGAGAGAGAGAGAGAGAGAGAGAGAGAGAGAGAGAGAGAGAGAGAGAGAGAGATCTTGATGGGATTGTTAATTAGTGACAGATGAGTTTATGTGACAAATGATGTTTTTTTAAATCAGTGGTTCCCAAACTTTTTTGACCCATGGACCCTTTTTTATAGTCAAAACCTGCCCACGGACCCCCAAGTTAAATAGCCAAATAAATGCATAATATAAAATAAAAAAAAAACATTTTACTGAAGAAGTATTTATTGAAATCATAATTTTTTTGATTAAAATAAAATTTAATAACTTGGATGAACTTGACGAGATGTTATGTGTGTATAGATCTCCGGTTCAATTTTTTTTAAGTAGCAACCGCAAATCCTTCACGAGCACTAATGTCTTGTTTTTTTGTGTGATGAGGTTCATGACGTCATTGAATTAACGTTCTACCAAATAGTATAACGGAAAGTCAACAACTTCTGTACTATAACCCATAATGCAGGATATAAAATTGGGATCTGTTTTTGTAACCAGAATTAGTGGTATCCTGGTTCAAACATTGGTTCTTCATGTATGGATATTTCAATAAGCTGCTCCTGTATTAGTGCAGATTCATCTGTGTTAGGGATCTGAGTTTGTCGTCGAGCGAAAGAGTTCAACACCCAGTCTGGAATATCCAAGTGAAGAATATCTTAAAATCTTTGGTTCAGGTCTGCATGAAAAGCTATTAATTGTTGACAGCAAGCAAGCAAATCTTCTGCTCTATTTTGAAATGGTTATGCAAACTATATTCAATAAACACAGTACCATTATGTAACATTTGCTATTAATAAGACTATGTCCGGCAGAACTCACGCCTCGTCCCTGTTTGTCAAATAAATCAGTCTTATATTCGTCATTTTTTTAGTTAATTAAATTGTGTCACAAATCCTTGTCTTTGCTTTCCAGGAATTCCAACACTGGGCCAAAGAGGGCATAAAATTGATTTAAACATGCACCTGTAGATAACAAATGTACTTCTGTGTGAAGTGGTAAATGATTATAGTCTTCGTCATTTTATTAAATGCTTTAGAGACATAAACTAGTGTAGCAGTGATCCATGCAAACATTCACTAAGATTTTTTGCTACAAAATAATGAATGACACAATGTACTGAAGATACATTCGGTACAGCTTATGCCAGAAAGCCTCGGTATCTTCCTACCATTGCCGGAGCAAAGTAAGTTACAACAGATAAGGTATTGGTCAAGGGTACAGCATTTACATCGAAAAATCTTTTTAATTCAATAAATAAAATGTCACCATTTTTATCGGTTTCCAAACATTTAGCAAGTAACATTTCTTGAGAAAAAAATTCTTCTTTTACAAATTTTACAAAAGCTAAAAATAAAACTTCGTTTACTGGTAAAGTGGACTCTCAAGCTGTATATAAATTTAGATGTTCTTAAGTACTCACACAAAGAATTTTCTACGGACTGAGCCATTTCGTCAATCATTCATTGTAAATTATTACTTAGTGGATTTCTTTATAATGTCAAAAGCTTGTTTGTGCAACACGGTATGTGTTACCTCTCTAGCAGCTGATAAAAATTTTTTATATTAAACCTTATGCAGATCCCCCAAATTAATTTTTATCTTCCACGGACCCCTTAAATGATACTGGGACCCCTGGGGGTCCGTAGGGACCACTATGGGAACCACTGGTTTAAATAGATTACGACCTGTGTAACAGACAAACAGACAGACAGACAGACAGACAAACAGACAGACAGATATATTGTTTAGTAGTTTAGTGTGTGCGTATACACTGTAGGGTAGGTCGTCGGAAAAATTTCAACAACGGCTAGTAAAAAGTTGTTGCTCCTGCTTATAAATGTTTAGAAAATAGCAATCTTTCCTATTTTAAAAATTATCTTTACCTCCCCCCGGAAGCATTAAGTAGGTTACCCTCTACCGCATGGATTTGCGTCTTTCGCATCAGGAATTTCCCACATGTAGGTCCGAGATTTTCATACCTGTGGTAAGCTTTGCTCTCTGAAACATTTATGCATTGTTCTTGAGTCATAACCACTGACTCGACCTTGTGTTAAACAGTTTTATCTTGTTTAAACCGATTTTAAACCGCTTATTGATAGCTTATAATGGTTATAAATAATGAACAACTTTTTTTTACTTTTTAATGCTTCATGGTAATGTGGTTTCTTTGGCAAATTGTATCTAATTTGTATTCTTTTTTCTGCATAACAATATTAAAGAATTATAATTATTTCGCAAGTTTGTTTTTTAATAACAGTTCAATAGAAGAACATTTGATAAAAATTATGGCTGAAACAAGAAGCAGTCACACTTGTGTGTGTACGGAGTATCTTCTGAACTGCCAACCAGCCAATTGCCTACAGTTGGTGACACGATGCGCTTTTATAATTTCATCCAAAACCAGATGGCAGCCAACACGAAGTCCATTGTTATAATGTCTAAGGTTACTGCTGACGTTATCGCTTTATGGAACAATGCAAGCATTCCAACATTATCAGAAAGAAGAGTCAAATGTAAAATAGAATTTTTAAGAACAAGTTTGAAGAATGTCTTAAAGAAAAGAAATTATCTGCAAGACGCACTGGTTTCTGAATTAGTTGAGCAAGGAAAAGCCTTATTTGATAGTGCTGCCTGCCACTGTAGTGATTTTTCTGACTGTTCGTGTGATAGAAATGTAAAAGTACCAGTACTTGAAAGGCAATTTTTACTGGATCAACGAGGAGACAGAAATATGATCATAGGAAGTATAGATAAGGCAGTCACATCACGTCTAATGAAACAAGAAGAGAGAAATTCAAAGCGCAGAAAATATTACAAAAAAGTTGCTATTAGCCACGACAAAAAGACTTCATTTGCAGAATCGGGCACGGAGACAACAGATAGTGAAGAAGGTAGCAAAAGTGACAGAGACGCGTACCAAGAAAGATGAAGCTGACGATATTTCAGCTAGAAATCTTGTTAAGATTCCTACAGTCGCACGCGAATGCGACAGGTATAACATTTCAAATACTACAGGTGCAGCTATTGCAACTGCTGCTCTAATTGACTTTGGAGTGATTAAAGCAAATTATGCTTCATCAGTTATAGACCGATGCAAGCTTAGGAGGCAAAGAGAAAAGAATCGGTCTGAGTTTTCAGAAGAAGGTAAGTCATCTATGTCCTTGGCAGGCCCTCTTTCAATGTTCTTCGATGGCAGAAAAGACCAGACCTTATGTAACAGTTCTGTAAACTCAAAGTGCTCCATTACTGAAGAACACATAACTTCAGTAGTAGAGCCACAATCAGATTATCTTGGCCACGTTACTCCTAAGGATGGTTCTGCTGACAGTATATTAGAAGCAATTCTAGATTTCTTCTAGATTTGATGAATCTAGTAGCGATAGGTTCGGATGGAACAAATCTCAATACTGGAAAAAGTAATGGTGTAATCCGAAAGTTAGAAAGGCATCTGAATAGACCATTGCAGTGGTTTATTTGCATGTTCTACTGTAACGAACTACCATTAAAACATTTGATGATGCATCTAGATGGTACAACGTCAGGTCCAAATGTCTTTTCTGGCACCATTGGCAAAGCTATGTCTAAATGTCATGAGCTACCAATTGCTAAATTTCAATTGAGAAGAAACAGCTTACCATCTACAGTTAAAAAATGCTACAAAATTAGACATTAGTAAGGATCAAAGATATCTCCTGGATATGTGCATAGCAATAGAAACTGGTAACGTTTCAGACAGTCTTGCAAAACGTGAGCCGGGTCCCTTAGTACACTCACGCTGGTTAACTATTGCGAACAGAATTCTTCGTCTTTATGTTGCTTCTGACTCGCCATCAACTGAATTGAAGATGCTGGTAGATTATGTTTGCCTTGTCTACTCTGCGGTATGGTTCTCCATCAAATTAGAACCTCAATGTTATAAGGGAGCCATGCATTTATGGAATATGATTAAACTGTCTCGTTTCTTACCAGAAAATGCACGTGCAGTAGTCGACAAGTGCATTCAGCGCAACTGTTTCTTTGCTCATCCAGAGAATATGCTGCTGACAATGCTCGTGGATGAAAAGAAAGAACTGAGGGAGCTGGCAGCAAGACGAATTAAAGCAGCACGTAATTCAATGTCTACATGTACATCAGCGGATGTTCCAGCATTGAATTTTGATGCTGATGAATATTATAATTTGTTAAACTGGCATGATCTACCACGAAGCCAACCTCCAATGCTGGTGAAGTTCGGCGAAGACGAAATCGACGACGCCATAAAGACTGGCAAAAAGTGGGACCTGGATAAAATTCCATGCCATTCCCAAGCAGTTGAACGGTGCATCAGGATGGTAACTGAAGCGTCGGCAGCAGTTTGCGGAACGTTGAGAAGAGATGGTTACGTTAGGATAAAATTGAAATCAAGAAAAATCGTGCCGCATTTTGGATCTAAAAAAGACTGGAAATAAGATTAAGTTGTTAATTTAAACTTTTAGCTATTGATAATTAAGTAGCTTTTAAATAAACAATAATTAACATGTTATTTTCATTGAAATTGTGCTCTAAAAATGTTTTCCGTAAGTACATATTAAGATATTAAGAGGTAATTTTTATGGCTTAAATTATGAAATTTCCAAAGTCTCGGGGGGAAAGTATAAACGCCTACCATTTTAGCTGGAATCAATTTATTTGCACTCAGCAGATGTGGGAGCAACATTTTAAAACTAGCCATCAGTAGTTTTTGAAAAAAAATACTTCAACAACCCACCCTAATATACAGAGATGATCAGACGGTTCAGTGAAAAATGGATTTTTGTGACAGTTGATACATGTTTGTGTAGACTGACCTCTATAATACACTTATAGCTCAGGGGCCAGTGTTTGCGTTAAAATATTTGAGTACAGTGTACATGTTAACCATGTTCAATGATTTCATTACTACAGTAAATATTTTGGCGTGTCTAATGATAACATTACTACAGTAAATATGTTGGTGTGTTCAATGATAACATTACTACAGTAAATATGTTGGTGTGTTAAATGATAACATTACTACAGTAAATATGTTGCCGTGTTCAATGATAACATTACTACAGTAAATATGCATTAAATCGAAATTATCAGTATTCCAGGTTAAAATCAAGCTTGCGGAGCCGGAGCCGAAAAATCTGGCAGCTCCACGGCTCCCAAATGTTTTTTTTTACAGCATAATTTTTATTTAGCTTTAAAATTGAAAATTTGTTTGATTGTTTGCCTTCTACAATTTGAAACGTTGTCATGTTTTACGAACGCCACAACAGTAACAGCATTTAAATGATAACGTGCACGCACATCACCTCAAGAAATCTTTAATGGGGAATCGTTTTGTGTTCGTTTTAAATCTTGTTTACCCTCCGAAATTTTTTTAATGGCATGTTATTTTGTTATATATAAATTTAAAACTGTTTTATTTCATAGAATAATTGTATCAATCATTTAAAATAAATTTTTACTACGACGGCAAATAGAACGCGTCATTTCGTATTATTATTTGACCGCAAATTTGTAATAGACTAAAAACAAAATGGTCGCTTTCTGTATTTAACAATTTTATTATAAATAGAATATCTGAAATAGAGTAGATAAATCTATAAGGCTGTGGCTATGTGGACCCGGGTCCCAATAAAATCCGATTATTCGGACCCGTGGCAAATATGCACTAAGCTTAGCTATATTTAAAATTTATTAGGCGGAACCCGAAACAAAAAAAATACAGAGTACGCTAAGTGGAACCCTAGACACTGAGTAACGATTAAATCATATGATTCAAACGATTATAAAAAAATAAACAAAAACAATAATAAAGTTTATGTATAGCTAAGCTAAGTGCATATTTGACACGGGTCCGAATAACAACCAGACTTTATTGGGACGGGGTCCGAATAAAAATCGGAGTTTATTGGTACCCGGGTCCGAATAGTCACTTCGAATTTATAAATAATAAATATAAATACTGAAGTCTTTAAAATATTTTAAATAATATATCTTTTTACTATTCGCTAATTTGATCATTGAAATAACTTTTTATTACTTATGAAAATGGCGACTAGTGAAACCTCGGTCGAAAATAATGATATGATTCTAGATGCACTGAAATGGTTTGTTTTTAGTGAACGCGGCAAAATTTGCATAATTTTTTATCAGTGGCATGTTTGCTGGCGCAATTACAAAAATTTTTGTCTCGTGTGATACTATCTTAATAGGGAGCCGGAGCCGTGCCGGAGCCGGAACCGTCCAATTTTTTGGAGCTGGAGCAGGAAAAAAATTGGTGGCTCCGCAAGCCTGGTTAAAATACAATCATGAAAAAATCTGATCAGCCCGAAACTAAAAATAACCTAGTCTACTGATCAAGCCTAAGGGCTAAGGAGATATAACTCTATACAAAGGTTTTGCAGGGTACAGCTAGTAACAATTAATTCTGAAAAAAAATCGGCCATTTAAAAAAAAAATATTCCGTATTGAAAACTGAATGACATGCTGTTAATAAAAATGACGGTCCTGCCATAGGAAAATTAGATTACATTTTTTTCAAGTGACTTTCTCGATTAAGTATTAGGATATAACTAATATGGCAAACGGAAATATGTATTCGAAACGAGGGATGGACTATATCAATAGTTTATATTCTGTAAGTGTATCTATTTAAATAAACTTCAGTTTAAATGAAATTACTTCCACTGTAAATGACAGCTCATTGTTATTCTTGCAAATAGACTTTAGAGCACACTAGTTATATTTACGATAAGGGGGGCTCCAAAATTTAAGAAATTCGTTAATCCTTAACCGATTGTAATCATATTTCATACAAACACCTTAATAAAGTAAGGTTTATTTTAGCCCTTAAGTGCCATCGATGCAGATGAAGTGTAGATTTCATCTGTTTGTTTAACGATGGCATATAACGGGTTGTGTGGTTTGCACTAAGCCTAACCGACTTTACCTCCTCAACTTTAGTCAGCTACCCATTTCAAGCTGAGAGGACTTGAAGGAACTTTCAGCCAACTTTTTTTAGGACCTGGGAAAACTCCGTTGGTTCTCATCAAGGATCAAACCCATTGACATTCGAGAACTCTACACCGCTCGGCCACCCGTTCCTTAATATAAAATAAGCTGAGTGATAAAAAATAATTTAAGTACAAATGAACCTAATGGTTTACGAAGTAATAGATATTTATGACATCATTGATTGTACACAAGTAATAGATATTTATGACATCATTGATTATACACAAGTAATAGATATTTATGACATCATTGATTGTACACAAGTAATAGATATTTATGACATCATTGATTATACACAATTAATAGATATTTATGACATCATTGATTGTACACAAGTAATAGATATTTATGACATCATTGATTGTACACAAGTAATAGATATTTATGACATCATTGATTGTACATTAGTAATAGATATTTATGACATCATTGATTGTACATTAGTAATAAATATTTATGACATCATTGATTGTACACAAGTAATAGATATTTATGACATCATTGATTGTACACAAGTAATAGATATTTATGACATCATTGATTGTACACAAGTAATAGATATTTATGACATCATTGATTGTACACAAGTAATAGATATTTATGACATCATTGATTGTACACAAGTAATAGATATTTATGACATCATTGATTGTACACAAGTAATATATATTTATGACATCATTGATTGTACATTAGTAATAAATATTTATGACATCATTGATTGTACACAAGTAATAGATATTTATGACATCATTGATTGTACACAAGTAATAGATATTTATGACATCATTGATTGTACACAAGTAATATATATTTATGACATCACTGATTGTACATAAGTAAGACATATTTATAACATCATTGACTGTACACAAATAATACATTTTTATGACATCATTGATTGTACACAAGTAATAAAAATGCTCACACATAAAAAATATCCCTGAGTAATAAAGTGAAAAGTAAATACAAACAAATACATTGGCACTATTAGAAATACAATAACAAACTCTCTGACCCAACGACTGCCTATAAAAAACAACAACCAAACTCTCTAACAACATTGTCTCATCCTGATGACTTATTTTATTTCTACACAAATCAATGTCAGACGTTAAACTACAAGCTCAGAACGACGTCACCTCTCGCTTACCCTACATGATATCTAGCCTCAACCCATGTTAGTTGTTGGACTAAAAGACCTGGACAGAGCCTTGTATCACAAGACGGGGTCATCATTAGTCGCTACCCCCTCCCCATCTCCATTTCCATATAAAAAATTATGACCTATTAAAAAAAAAAGATTTACACAGAAGGATACATTGTCAAAGAATGTGGAACTAAATTTTTCACTTTGTTAACATCGCTAACAAAATTTCAGAACAACACAAACAATGTTAAGTACAGCCTTACCTGACAGTCTATTTATTTTCTGATTTATTGCTAAGAGAAAAACATTCTTTACTTAATTTCATATATTTTTGTAATGGCACATAGAGTTCGTCCTTAGTGATTCAGTGTACAAGTTCAAATCTAGAAAGACAAACAGTGTTGATGACAAATAGTTATGATGAGACATAACAAACAGTGTTGATGACAAAGAGTTATGATGACAGATGACAATCAGTGTTGATGATAGATGACATGGTCATGTGTTGATGACAAACAGTGTTCATGATAAATAGCATATTAAAACTAACCGTGGAAATTTTGGGAAATAGAGCATTAAGGATATATTTCATAGAGAAATACAAAATGCCTGAATTAAAAAGATTACATTAAGTATTGCTTTTAGTTTATTTCAGTCAGGTAGAGAAAGATTATAACAAATTAGTTTGTTACTTTAAAAAAAAGTTGAATTAATAACGAATACAACTAAAAACAATAAATCAGCTTTACTTAACAGAGTAAACAAATATCAAACACCACCTAACGAACCAATATCGTCCACCACCTAACGAACCGTTAAAATTTAACACTGCGGTTCTCAACTAGTTGTACCCCCAAGGGTGAAGGGGAAAAGTTTTTCTGGGGTACGAAGCGACATATAATTTTCGTTTAAAGTAGCCAAGAGTTTGAAGAAGGTCACCAGTTTTCCCCTTCCCCATGATTCATCAAACGACTTGCTTTACATTGAAAGATGTTGGACACTATATTAAGTACATATCAAGACGTTGGGCACCAGGTTAGGTACATTGAAAGATGTTGGGCACTAGGTTAGGTACATTGAAAGATGTTGGGCACTATGTTTGATACATTGAAAAATGTTGGACACTATGTTAGGTACATTGAAAGATGTTGGGCACTAGGTTAGGTACATTGAAAGATGTTGGGCACAAGGTTAGGTACATTGAAAAATGTTGGACACTATGTTAGGTACATTGAAAGATGTTGGGCACTAGGTTAGGTACATTGAAAGATGTTGGGCACTAGGTTAGGTACATTGAAAGATGTTGGGCACTAGGTTAGGTACATTGAAAGATGATGGACACTAGGTTAGATACATTGAAAGATGTTGGACACTAGGTTAGATACATTGAAAGATGTTGGACACTAGGTTAGGTACATTGAAAGATGTTGGACACTAGGTTAGATACATTGAAAGATGTAGGACACTAGGTTAGATACATTGAACGATGTTGGACACTAGGTTAGATACATTGAACGATGTTGGACACTAGGTTAGATACATTGAAAGATGTTGGACACTAGGTTAGATACATTGAAAGATGTTGAACACTAGGTTAGATAAATTGAAAGATGTTGGACACTAGGTTAGGTACATTGAAAGATGTTGGACACTAGGTTAGATACATTGAAAGATGTTGGACACTGGGTAAGATACATTGAAAGATGTTGGACACTAGGTTAGATACATTGAAAGATGTTGAACACTATATTAAGTACATATCAAGATGTTGGGCACTATATTAAGTACATATCAAGATGTTGGGCACCAGGTTAGATACATTGAAAGATGTTGGACACTATATTAAGTACATATCAAGATGTTGGACACTAGGTTAGATACATATCAAGATGTTGGGCACTATATTAAGTACATATCAAGATGTTGGGCACTAGGTTAGATACATTGAAAGATGTTGAACACTATATTAAGTACATATCAAGATGTTGGGCACTATATTAAGTATATATCAAGATGTTGGGCACTAGGTTAGATACGTTGAAAGATGTTGGACACTATATTAAGTACATATCAAGATGTTGGACACTAGGTTAGATACATATCAAGATGTTGGGCACTATATTAAGTACATATCAAGATGTTGGGCACTAGGTTAGATAGATTGAAAGATGTTGGACACTATATTAAGTACATATCAAGATATTTGACACTAAGTTAGATACATATCAAGATGTTGGGCACTAGGTTAGATGCATTAAAAGATGTTGGACACTATATTAAGTACATTTTAAGATGTTGGACACTAGGTTAGATACATTGAAAGATGTTGGACACTATATTAAGTACATATCAAGATGTTGGACACTAGGTTAGATACATTGAAAGATGTTGGACACTAGTTTAGGTACATTGAAAGATGTTGGACACTAGGTTAGGTACATTGAAAGATGTTGGACACTAGGTTAGTGTCATGGTTAGTTATTGTGTGTTAGTAGATCAGTTGTATGTATATTATATTTCTAAGGAACTTGTATAAAAAGTAGTATGGTCTCTTCGGAGTTATTCTTGTTGACTGACTTGGGTGTATATAAAATTATTAAGTATCCACATGTATGAGACGAATCACAGTTATAAAGCACTGGGTAGACTTGGTTGTATAATTATATATATATTGTTCATTTATTCTTATTCACGAAAATACATACATGGTATAAAATGATGTGAGATGAGGGAATCAAGTCCGTCTGCTTGTCTCTACCAAATCTATCGTCTAATAATTATCGTCTGTTGATTCCCACTTCTGCTAAACTAAGTGGCCAGATAATTAAAACCATCTCTGTGCCAACTGTAAATTCTCTAGCCTAAACTGATTATTATTACAACATCCCCCTTTCCTTTAAAAAACATTATACATTTAGTTTTTTTAGTCTGTCTCTAAGCTTTTCTGTCGTTAACTTAATAAAATTTACTTTTGTCAAAAATAAAAATTTTTTGTATCACATCATATCTATAATAATCCATACACATGTTCTATATACAAAATGTCAAACAAAACGGTTATGATACAAAATATCAAACTAGTTGTGATACAAATTTTATTAATAAAAATATTCTTGTCAATACTATATCTCATATTTCAATTTTTTAAATGCATCATATAGCATATCATAATATTGACATAAAAATTTTTTCAATTTTCAAAAATATTATTATCAATTCAGTTTCAAAACAAAAAAAAATTTTATACAATAATAAGTGATTATTCATTTAATTTGGTACCAAGTACCATAACTTCTTCATAAGTTTTAAGTGCATTTTTAATTATCATTATTATCTCCCCACTTTTTTTTTTTTTTTTAGTACTGCACTTTTTTTTTATAGTGATTTTTTTCTATCACCTTATGACTTAATTGTCATTTCTTTGTACATATTCACTTAATGAATTTATTTTCAATATTCAACACTTTCATATTTTTCTTCACATCATTATCATTCTTTTCTTTTGTATGAGAGCATTTTATTTCAGTACAATATATTTTTCATGTTGTCTTTTGACAAACTTCTTCTGTTGCTACAATATTTTGTTCAACTGATTATTTACCTTGCTTTATCTAGCAAGTCATTTTTCTCTTATCTCATATGAAGATCTTTTCTTTTGTCTTCTGTCAATAACACTTTCCTTAGTGATTTGACAATATTCATTTTGCACTCATCAATTATATAAGACATTTTTCTTATGTCTGTCTCCTCATTTTATATAGTGTGAATATTTTTTAACTTTGCACTTTTCATTTCAATTTATCTTGACATATTCAATATTATCACCATGTACAGTTCATTATGTCTTCTGACATATAAAATATTTAAACATAATTTTAATAAAATTCATATATTATTACAATCTTCATACCTTTGACTTCTTTAGTCAATAATTGTTCAAGTTACATATTTGAGACTAATAAGTCTTCTTGACAATAATCAATGTCATAATCAATAATCCTTTGATTGGATTTTAACAAAATTTAACTTTTTAAAAAGTTTTATAAAAAATTGAACAATTAACTTCAAACAATAAACAAATTCAATAAAATATGCATTAATAATCAGTGCTTAATAAAATCTTTGCATAAACTTCAATAATATTTTCATCAATGTGAATGAAACGAATAAGTAATTAATCATTCTTACAACATGTTCTCATGTACATTATACTTGTTTAGTGTATGTGTTTTATTTTAAACACAATCTCTCCTCATTCTCATCTTAATTAAGTATACATATTTCTCTTTTAAATACATTATGCATCAATCATCAAAATGAATTCTTTAATATATATTATTAAAAAAATATTTGAGTCAATATACTCAATACAATAGTGTACTTGACAAGCTTAAATGTCATTTTCATTATTCATGTATTATATTTTCAATACATACAAATTTTTTATTTACATATACAACTGTTATTAGTTTTAATTATTCCAATATCCATATTATTTTTACTTATAGTTCCAATATTCTTATTATTCTAGCCATTATCCTTATTGTTCTACTATATTTCATTGCTACTTGTTCCAATAAAATTTATATTTCATTATTGTTCCTATATTCATTTATTTATACTTGTTATTCCAATTAATTATATTTATTCTTGTTGTCCCAATATTCATTTTCTATTTTTAAACAATCCAATAAGTTTTTATCAAAATATTTATTTATGACTGAGTCTCGATGAAATATCTGGTTTGCTTGGCTCTTCTAAACTGCATGCGTTTTCTTTATAAAACCTATGACTTTTATTTGCGTCATGTTTCTGTATTTGTTTAAATTTCTGATTTTCATTAAATGAATTACATTTTGATTGAGTATGTCCTTTCATCTTACATTTTAAGCAACAACTATTTTTCAGTTTAAAACAAATCTCTTTAAAATGACCAATTTTCTTACAGAATGTACATGTAGGTACATCACAATATTTTCTACTTCTATTTCTTTTATATCTAAAAGTTTGATAATTATTTACTGATTTGTGTGTGTTCCTACTTGAATGGCAATTGTGTGTATGTCTATTCCTAAAGTTGTTATCCTGTGGTTGGTACTTATATCTGATATTGGTCTTATGCGTCTCAATGTCCCTTGTTTTAAATGGACAAAATGATTGTTTATGTCCTAAATTCTTGCACTTGTAACACGTTATGTTTTTCAGTTTGAGGGTACATCTATTAGCTTTATGTCCAAAATCCTTACAAAAAAAACACATTGGTTTGTCTCTATTTTGTGTTGTTGATCTATTTTATTTCTATTTTGTTTTTTAGTGTCTGTAATGACAGAACAAAATGATTCTGCAGTTTTTGAAATTGAATGAATTTTCTTTATCAAAGGTGCATCTGTTTGTGTTCCAGTTTCACTTGTTGTCTTGCTTATTGATGTTTTGTTTAAGTTTACTTGATTGTTATTTGTATCTGTTAATTGTGAATCTGCTATTTTCATTATTATTTTTTCTATAGTGCTTGACTGTTCATGTAGTATTTTATATGAATCAGTCACATCAGCTGTAATACTTTTTTCAAATTTTTCAAATTTACTTGTCAATGTTTCTAAACTTTTTATTAATGTTTGGATTTGTTGACTCTGATCTTGTACAATTTGTCTCAAAATAGAATTGTCATTTTGTTGATATGAATTTCTATCATTGTCATTTCTTTTTAAACTGGTGTCTTCTAATGTGTTCAATGTATCTATTTTATGACATACTTCATTGTTTAAATGAACAAATAATTTGTTTCTTGATTCAAATTCTTTATTGCAATTTTTGCATTTTATGCCAGGATTTGTGTTTATTATTAGATTATTATTTACTATCTCTGGCTTTTTGTGAATGGGTTTTAGTCCTAGTCTTTCTCTGTGTGAATTTAATTCTTGCTCCATATCTGCTCTCATCTTTTTTACTTCTTCTTGTAATGCTATTTCTTGTTTTATTTTGTCTGCTTCTATTCTAATTTTTTCTGCTTCTATTCTAATTTTTTCTGATTGTATTTCTGCCTCTCTTTTATTTTTTTCTTCTTCTATTCTCTTTTTGTCTGCTCGATTTTCTGCTTCTATTTTATCTTCTTTGTCCTTATCTATTCTCTCTGTAACAAATTTGGTTAATTTTTCACCTGTTAAATCCAACATCTTGCCTTGTCCAATATAGTATTCAAATGATACTAGTTGCTCAGCCATTCTAAAATTTATTTATTTTTCTTTATCAAATTATTTATATAATTGATTTCTTAATTTTAATTTATTTATGCTATATTGGTTTTTTTTATTGTATATATGTATATATAGTATATTTCAGTATTCAATATTCCTGAGTCTATATGCAATCTTATGTCAAAATAAAATTAAATTACCAATGTAAAAATAATATAAGTGACAAATGAAAACGTACAATAAATAAAATATTTCTAAGCTTAATATGCTATTACTAAAAAATGTAAAAAAAATTTTACAGACTAAGTTAATATTATTTAATTAAATTTATAGTTAGACGAGCGAAAACAAGTATATAACTTTACAAGATTACTTGTAAAAAAAAATTATACAGGATACGAACAGTTACTTCTAAACAAATATTTTAAGTAAAATATCTAGATGAAAACAATATATATTTATTTTAATTTAACTAATTTTGCAATTAGAACTTTTCAAAAAGATATTTAACTATATACTAAGGATGTAAAAAATTTGTTTCTAAACATTACATACTAATATAATAAATTTGACACAGTTTGCAAATAAAACAACAATTATAATTAAATAACATGAAATCACTGTAAAATACCTTTCTTGTTACCTCGGACTTCGGATCTCAAGTGTAGAGTGCTGTAAAAAGTATAGTTTCGGAAGGTGTAGACTCACTAACTTCTCTCTGGTGTAGATAGGTAAAAGTATAGGTCAGAGTGTAGTCACTTCATGGCTCTCCTGGTACGGTATGGTCTGCACAATTTGGTAAGGTCTGCTGATTTTTCGGCTCACCTTCTTTTTCACCCACACGAGGATAGAGTAATATGAACAGATGTAAATGTTCTTATGAATGTACCGCTGTAGCGATGGTTCTACAGCAATAAATTATGTAAAATACAAAGTCCAACAATTGAAGTAAAGCCAAGGCAGTTGTATATAATACAGTTAAGAACTGTATGTTGGTGGATGGAATATCAGATGAAAAAAAATCAGGAACATGTAAATCTTCTAGTGTGCCAACATTTGTCTTGATTACAATAAAATTACTTCAACACAGTTATGTTCTCTAAAGAACTTTCACCGCAGCCGCCATTATGTCATTTGTTCTTTATGGAACTTTACCGCTGCATACTATTCTATATAACATGTTCTTTCTGGAACTTCACCGCAGCCGCCATTTATGTCATGGTTAGTTATTGTGTGTTAGTAGATCAGTTGTATGTATATTATATTTCTAAGGAACTTGTATAAAAAGTAGTATGGTCTCTTCGGAGTTATTCTTGTTGACTGACTTGGGTGTATATAAAATTATTAAGTATCCACATGTATGAGACGAATCACAGTTATAAGCACTGGGTAGACTTGGTTGTATAATTATATATATATTGTTCATTTATTATTATTCACGAAAATACATACATGGTATAAAATGATGTGAGATGAGGAATCAAGTCCGTCTGCTTGTCGCTACAACATCTATCGTCTAATAATTATCGTCTGTTGATTCCCACTTCCGCTAAACTAAGTGGCCAGATAATTAAAACCATCTCTGTGCCAACTGTAAATTCTCTAGCCTAAACTGATTATTATTACAGTTAGATACATATCAAGATGTTGGACACTAGGTTAGATACATTGAAAGATGTTTGATACTAGGTTATATACATATCAAGATGTTGGACACTAGGTTAGATACATTGAAAGATGTAGGACACTAGGTTAGATAAATTGAAAGATGTTGGACAGTAGGTTAGATACATTGAAAGATGTTGGACACTAAGTTAGATACATTGAAAGATGTTGGACACTAGGTTAGATACATTGAAAGATGTTGGACACTAGGTTAGATACATATCAAGATGTTGGACATTAGGTTAGATACATTGAAAGATGTTAGACACTAGGTTAGATACATTGAAAGATGTTGGACACTAGGTTAGATACATTGAAAGATTTTGGACTCTAGGTTAGATAATTTGAAAGATGTTGGACACTAGGTTAGATAAATTGAAAGATGTTGGACACTAGGTTAGGTACATTGAAAGATGTTGGACACTAGGTTAGATACATTGAAAGATGTTGGACACTGGGTAAGATACATTGAAAGATGTTGGACACTAGGTTAGATACATTGAAAGATGTTGAACACTATAATAAGTACATATCAAGATGTTGGGCACTATATTAAGTACATATCAAGATGTTGGGCAATAGGTTGGATATTATTGAAAGATGTTGACACTATATTAAGTAAGATATCAAGATGTTGGACACTAGGCTAGATACATATCAAGATGTTATAAAACTAGGTTAGATGCATTGAAAGATGTTGGACACTATTTAAGTATGCTATCAAGATGTTGGACACTACAAAATACATATCAAGATGTTGGGCACAGATGCATTGAAAGATGTTGGACACTATTTTAAGTACATATCAAGATGTTGGACACTAGGCTAGATACATATCAATATGTTAAAAACTATTATATATACATATCAAGATGTTGGACACTAGGTTAGATACATTGAAAGATGTTGACACTATATTAAGTACATATCAAGATGTTGGGCACAAGGTTAGATACATTGAAAGATGTTGGACACTAGGTTAGATTCATTGAAAGATGTTGGACACTAGGTTAAGTACATTTAAAGATGTTGGACACTAGGTTAAGTACATATCAAGACGTTGGGCACAAGGTTAGATACATTGAAAGATGTTGGACACTAGGTTAGATACATTGAAAGATGTTGGACACTAGGTTAGGTACATTGAAAGATGTTGGACACTAGGTTAGATACATATCAAAGATGTTGGACACTAGGTTAGATACATTGAAAGATGTTAGACACTAGGTTAGATACATTGAAAGATGTTGGACACTAGATTAGGTACATATCAAGATGTTGGACAATTAGGTTAGATACATTGAAAGATGTTGGACAACTAGGTTAAGTACATTTAAAGATGTTGGACACTAGGTTAGATACATTGAAAGATGTTGGACACTAGGTTAGATACATTGAAAGATGTTGGACACTAGGTTAAGTGCATATCAAGACGTTGGGCACAAGGTTAGATACATTGAAAGATGTTGGACACTAGGTTAGATTCATTGAAAGATGTTGGACACTAGGTTAAGTACATATCAAGATGTTGGACACTAGGTTAGATACATATCAAGATGTTGGACATTAGGTTAGATACATTGAAAGATGTTAGACACTAGGTTAGATACATTGAAAGATGTTGGACACTAGGTTAGATACATTGAAAGATGTTGGACACTAGGTTAGATACATTTAAAGATGTTGGACACTAGGTTAGATACATTGAAAGATGTTGGACACTAGGTTAGATACATTGAAAGATGTTGGACACTAGGTTAGATACATATCAAGATGTTGGACACTAGGTTAGATACATTGAAAGATGTTGGGCACTAGGTTAGGTACATTGAAAGATGTTGGACACTAGGTTAGATAAATTGAAAGATGTTTGACACTACTTTAGATAAATTGAAAGATGTTGGACACTAGGTTTGATACATATCAAGATGTTGGACACGAGGCTAGATACATTGAAAGATGTTGGACACTAGGTTAGATAAATTGAAAGATGTTGGACACTAGGTTAGATACATATCAAGGTGTTGGACACTAGGTTAGGTACATTGAAAGATGTTTGACACTAGTTTAGATACATATCAAGACGTTGGGCACTAGGTTAGATAAATTGAAAGATGTTGGACACTAGGTTATATAAATTAAAAGATGTTGGACACTAGGTTAGATACATTGAAAGATGTTGGGCACTAGGTTAGGTACATTGAAGATGTTGGACACTTGGTTAGATACATACATTGAAAGATGTTGGACACTAGGTTAGGTACATTTCAAGACGTTGGATACTAGGTTAGGTACATTGAAAGATGTTGGACACTAGGTTAGATACATTAAAAGATGTTGGACACTAGGTTAGATACATTGAAAGATGTTGGACACTAGGTTAGATACATTGAAAGATGTTGGACACTAGGTTAGGTACATTGAAAGATGTTTGACACTAGGTTAGATACATTGAAAGATGTTGGACACTAGGTTAGATAAATTGAAAGATGTTGGACACTAGGTTAGATACATTGAAAGATGTTGGACACTAGGTTAGGTACATATCAAGACGGTGGGCACTAGGTTAGGTACATTGAAAGATGTTGGACACTAGGTTAGGTACATTGAAAGATGTTGGACACTAGGTTAGGTACATTGAAAGATGTTGGACACTAGGTTAGATACATATCAAGACGGTGGGCACTAGGTTAGGTACATTGAAAGATGTTGGACACTAGGTTAGATAAATTGCAAGATGTTGGACACTAGGTTAGGTACATTTACAAGATGTTGGACATTAGGTTAGATACATTGAAAGATGTTAGACACTAGGTTAGATACATTGAAAGATGTCGGACACTAGGTTAGATACATTGAAAGATGTTGGACACTAGGTTAGATACATATCAAGATGTTGGACATTAGGTTGAGATACATTGAAAGATATTAGACACTAGGTTAGATACATTGAAAGATGTTGGACACTAGGTTGAGATACATATCAAGATGTTGGACACCACAAATTAGATACATTGAAAGATGTTGGGCACTAGGTTAGATACATTGAAAGATGTTGGACACTAGGTTAGATACATTGAAAGATATTTGGACACTAGGTTAGATACATTGAAAGATGTTGGACACTAGGTTAGATACATTGAAAGATGTTGGACACTATGAGTTAGATACACTTGATAAAGATGGCGATGATGATGCACTTTTTCGTTGATACATTGAAAGATGTTGGGTACTAGGTTAGATGCATTGAAAGATGTTGGATTAATTCAATATTAAGTACATATCAAGATG
This sequence comes from Bulinus truncatus, assembly GCA_021962125.1. Taxonomy (NCBI): domain Eukaryota; kingdom Metazoa; phylum Mollusca; class Gastropoda; family Planorbidae; genus Bulinus; species Bulinus truncatus. The sequence continues at coordinate 3,844,632 of JAGDYQ010000079.1, read as the reverse complement.
TTGGACACTAGGTTAGATACATTGAAGATGTTGGACACTAGGTTAGATACATATCAAGATGTTTGGACACTAGGTTAGATACATTGAAAGATGTTGGACACTAGGTTAGATACATTGAAAGATGTTGGACACTAGGTTAGATACATATCAAGATGTTGGACACTAGGATAAATTGAAGCATCAGGTTTGAAGATGTTGGACAATGAGGCCACTGTGGATTCAGATGCATTGAAGATGTTGGACACTATATTAAGTACATATCCAAGATGTTGGACACTAGGTTAGATACATATCAAAGTCTGTTGGACACTAGGTTAGATACATTGAAGGAGTGTTGACACTCAAAGGTTAGGTAATTGAAGAATATCGGTACCTGAGTTGAGATCATTGAAAGATGTTGGACACTAGATTACGATACATATCAAGATCGTTGAGACACTAGGTTCAAGTACATTGAAAAAGTCATTAGGCCTTCAAGTTGAGATACATTCGAAAGATGTTGGACACTAGGTTGAATATATTATCAAATATGTTTGACACTTTAGGTTAGATACATTGAAAGATGTTGGGCGCCTGGTTCAGGTTTAACGATGAAAGAATCATTGGACCCCTAAAGTTGAATAAATTGAAAGATGTTTGTACTCATACAAATAAATTGAAA
>JAGDYQ010000079.1:3798559-3843471 GCA_021962125.1 Bulinus truncatus | reverse complement strand
AAGACAGAGCATGGTTCATATCTCCTAGGAGTGCCACCTGATTGATCAATGAAATTTTCCGGTTTCATATAGTTTGTGTGTAGTTTGTTTGCATGAGTATTAGTGAAACTAGTGATTCAATTGAATAAAAAGTAATCGATAAAAATAATGCCCTCATAATTTTAAATTCCTAAAGAACATATATTGAATATTTTTATTTAATTGTTTGGTTTAAAGTAAAAATACTACTGTTTGTGAAATAAGTTGAAAGTAATTGAAACATATAAAATCTTAAATTTCCATCTGTACAAGCTGTGTAAAAAAAAATTCACATAAATCTTTTTGCATTTTAAATTTGAGTTAAGGTCATTGATTCAAGGAGATACTTTCTAGTTAACATTTTTTTTAACAGTTACACGTTTTAATACGATGCCATCATACGTATATCTCTAATATTCTTCATCAGCATAATGAGTTCAACTACGGTATCACATACAGTTCAAAGAGCACTTTTCTTTATACATAAATATGTGTATGCCGAGTCAATGCATCGTTGATGTTTTTAGTCGCCGTGCATTAATTTTTGTATGCTTTACTAAATGGCACTTTTTACCATTGCAGCTTGGATCTGTTCAACTTTATTGAATAAAATGTAATAAAAGACATTGTACCTTTAGCGCATTAAACCCGGATTTGTATAGTTTTCGAGTATAGTTCTTGAAAGATAGCCACTATACTGATAGCCTCCAGTACTGACACTACCTAAATACTGCTCTAAAACTTGTAGTAAATCGTCCACAGTAAGTTCAGTTTGGGAGATTTAAGACCAAATATAATTAATGTCCTAGCTGCTATGACTAAAGGACCAATAGGTTGTCACTAAATACATTCTGTACACAACACTAAATACATTCTGCAATACCAACATTTAACAGAGATTCTGTACATCAAACACTAAATACATTCTGTAGCTACAACATAAATACATTCTGTACACAAAACTAAATACATTCTGTACACAACACTAAATACATTCTGTACACAACACTAAATACATTCTGTACACAACACTAAATACATTCTGTACACAACACTAAATACATTCTGTACACAACACTAAATACATTCTGTACACAACACTAAATACATTCTGTACACAACACTAAATACATGTCTGTACACAACACTAAATACATGTCTGTACACAACACTAAATACATGTCTGTACACAACACTAAATACATTCTGTACAAAACACTAAATACATCTATGTACACAAAACTAAATACATGTCTGTATACAAAACTAAATACATGTCTGTATACAACACTAAATACATGTCTGTATACAACACTAAATACATGTCAGTACACAACTCACGTGTTTTCCACCAAGATGTCAGGCAATTCAGACTGCACTTTGACTAACGATGATTTCCTCCACTCCCCCGTAGTCACTCTTGTTCCATCTGAGAAACTCATCCTCCCAGTTCTATGGATGTAACACGAACACAAAATTATGTTAGTCACAGTGATGTTAGTCACAGTAATGTTAGTCACAGTGATGTTAGTCACAATGATGTTAGTCACAATGATGTTAGTCACAGTGATGTTAGTCACAATGATGTTAGTCACAATGATGTTAGTCACAATGATGTTAGTCACAATGATGTTAGTCACAGTGATGATAGTCACAATGATGTTAGTCATAATGATGTTAGTCACAGTGATGTTAGTCACATTGATGTTAGTCACAATGGTGTTAGTCACAATGATGTTAGTCACAGTGATGTTAGTCACAATGATGTTAGTCACAGTGATGTTAGTCACAATGATGTTAGTCACAATGATGTTAGTCACAGTGATGTTAGTCACAATGATGTTAGTCACAGTGATGTTAGTCACAATGATGTTAGTCACAGTGATGTTAGTCACAATGATGTTAGTCACAGTGATGTTAGTCACTCTCTACAGTCACAATAACCATGATTGATGCTAGTTACAGATATACCAGTCACAAAGCTTACATTTCCACACTGGGTAGTTAGATTTAAAATAACACCCGACAATTTAATCCTTTGAAGTTCCCTAAAGAAACCAATACTTCTGGGAACTATTTGGTAATGACGTTTCTCTCAGAGTGGAACAGGTGGTCAGCAAGGCATCATGAAGGATAATGGTGTGGACTATCGGTACTGGACTTGAACACATGACCTATACCACAGGCTAGGAACATGTTTATTTTTACTGTGAGCCCTAAAAGGTGAAGAGACAAGACCCACAACATAGTATTTTATTCTTTCAATGTACAGATATTTATAAGTATCACAGATAGTTTATGGTGACATCATTAGATATGTGCTTATGGTGACACCACAGATAGGCTGGCGGTGACACTACAGATATTTATGGTGACACCACAGATAGGCTTGCGAGAGTACCACATAGCTTTATGGTGACACCACAGATAGGCTTATGGTGACACCACAGATAGTGTAAGGTGACAACAGATAGTTTGTAGGACACTGGTATGATAGGCTGGCAGATAAATATTTCAATATATTGATTGAAGACATGTGGAACATAGTGAACAAATAAAAAAAATATTTAATTCATGTAAAAATAAGTAAGACTGAATCAAAAGCTATCATATAATTTTCAAAATGTTTATAAAGATATGTGAAGAAAAAAAAACGTACATGAAATAAATATTAATAAACTAATTACAAAGAAATATGTGATGGTTTGAAAATTACTGCTTTCATGATTAATGCTCTCACTGGTAAACAGAAGAGAAAGGGTATAAGTCAGCCATGCCATATCTTTCAGTTCTCAATGAGGGCATACATAAATATTCATTCAATGGGAGCAATTATTCCAATAAAATGAAAAAGCTAAACATTTGCAACACTGTCTGAAGCTAATTATTGATGGTCCCTATGATATTTGGAGAATTAATCGTCAAACAGTATATTATTTGCATAAAGATTCAGCCAGCCGCTTGTTGTCAATACTATTCTTTCAGCGTCCGAATGCTGAAACAAACAACATTAAAACAAATATAGGTCATGGGCAGGGGTGGCGTCACTCGGCTAAAGATAGAGAGCCACACGATGATATTTTAGATAAGAAAATAAATTAAAAAGCTGTACCATTGATAAGTTAAACAGGATTTAGTAATGAAACAGCAAAATTCATTACCATGTGTTTGAGAAACTTTCGGCCCGCCGTCACTGTGTGTTTTCTTGTCTCTGGAAACATTTTTTAAGGGATGTTTAACAAATACCAAAATACATTGAAAATTTTTAAAAGTACTTTAAACATGTTGAGAAGATAACAATTACTAAGTGTGTACACATACAACGGAGATATTGGGTCAGGGTAAAGGTACTTCCGTCGGGCTCAGAGGACAAGTGACATTCAATACTGGACCAGTTGACATTCCCTACTGACCAGCTGACATTCAATACTGTACCAGTTGACATTCAATAATTGACCAGTTGAGATACTGAATACTGACCAGCTGATTCAATACTGGACCAGTTAATATCTTAATATTTCTGGACCAGTTGTAGATGTAGCAGACTGAGTAAGGTAGTCACTTGAAGATTTATTTTGAATTTTGACCAAACGGTAAAAAAAAATAATAAACGTATGTTTAAGCTTCACCATACACGCCACTCAAAACTGAGCCCTTTGTGCTACCATGATTGCTTTTTGTTGTGGTACTTATAGAGGAAGTAGCAGGTGAATCTCATCATTTACAATTTCAGTAGAGTTAAAGCCAAGGTGTGTGAGAGATTCTATTGTTTGGCTAAACCTGAGAGTGAAAGCTGTGGCGAATTGTGCGTTTGTAGTTAATGAAAACTTAAGAAGAACAAACGTGGGGAATACCTTTTCATTAAAGTCGATTTGATCTGGCTCATAGCAATATTAAACGCATTGCGTCATATCCTAAACGATTATAGTTTTTAACTTTGGAATCATTGAGGCTTTGAAGTTGACTAAACATTGAGGGCAATTCTAAGCAAAATCCAACTAAATCAAAGTTCGATGCAGTAAACTATGATGTTTTGAGATTAGGTTTGGTGTCTACTGTCACATACATTTCCAAAGGTTTTTAAGTTGCTTATCGTTACATGTACAGCTGCCAAGCCAGTGGGTTAAAAAATATAGCTAGTAGAAGATTTTGAAGCGGAGAAGAAAATGAACACAATATTGGTATCACCATGAATGATGAATTAACTATAAAGGTTTTTAAGGAGCAAGATCAAATTCATTTCTAATGAGTTTCGAACTCTTGGAATAATTGAAGCTATTGTAGCTTTTTGTTGGAGGGAGCTCAATCTAATTTGTTGTTTTTTTTTTGCAAAGCAAAAGACTAATATTTTGGTCAAATTAAACTTATTAGTTTTAAAAGTGTACAAAACTGGGTGAACACCGCAGTTTTAATGTATACATTAGATTGAATAACGACTTTTATTGAGTTATTTAGAAAATAGTATTATGCGAGAACGGCACGAAAAGCCCGGCTATCTAAAAATAATGATTAGTACTTCAACACCAAAATCCTTTATGTCATCAAAATACCACAAAGTAGGCTGGTATCCAAATAAAGTAGCCATCACTAGCAAAGAGTTTGGTTGCCCAATGATCCATGAATAATTCTGAAGGAAGCTGCACCAAGTTATTCTCAGTGATTGATACTGGGAGAGAGTTTCAAAGGTACAATACAACGAAGAAAACGTATGCGTAGTTGCTATTAGGAATTGTTAACCTGTATTACGGTAGCAACATTTTTGAATATTATAAGAGATTTGTCTACTATTATTTTTGTTTCATTATTATGATACACTTTTATTATTACGCGTTAAAGAAGTGTAATATTAACTCAAAATATTGTGTGGTGAAAGCTGTTCCTCCACTCAGCAGAGACATCATTATGTGGCACGTGACCCAAAAATGTTGCTCACCCCGGTCATATGGTTTGGAGTTTGAATACATGGAGTTTGAATACATGGAGACGGCGTCTGCTATCAAGAATGATACCCAAGCGGTTGAATCCAGTGGGCATAGCCTTCAAGATTGCCGCCATATAGAAAACAGATCAGAACATTCACCAGCTTTTCATTACGATACTCAGTTTTTCTCTCATTCTAGAAGACTGAATGAGCTGGTATTTTGTCATCACTTTTTTCAAAGTTCGAAGGTCTAGTTAATTTCTTGTGGACTAGTTATTCTAATGTGTCAATCATACAAAGCGGCTGTAGTCTATGTAAAGCTAATATACATAAGGACGAGTCTATAAATCTTATATTAAGCGCACTTAGAAATTAAGCCAGGCATGATGGCTGATTGATTTTACGCAAAGCATTTGATCAACAATACAAAATGGCGAAGACGTTGAAGGCAGTGCAAACTAGACTAAACAAACCTGTCAATATTGCCTTTCGTTGTCGGAAGCAATCAGTAAATCAAACGATAGCAACAAATTATTGATACATGAAGACCACGCTGAGAGAGGGGCATGGGGGGAAAAGCCCAGGGGTCCGGCGAGTTTTAGGGCCCGCAGACAGAGTTGCACAAGAATCAACTTTGAAAATATTATTATCAGCACGATTGGTAAGGGCATGACAGCGCCCTGCTCAGGGGCCCTGAAATGTCTGTCGGTAAGCCCGGATGCAACATTTAAAGTTCAATAAAAATCTGTTTTACGACAAGAATCAGCATGCATTCGCATGATTTGGCGATTCAATGCAACCAGCGACATGTCTTCGCATTGCATCATCAATATTTATGTACATTGTGAAACGTTGTTGAAATCGTGGGGATATTGTGTTACATTGTAGTACATTGTGGATTATGGGGAACACAGGGTGCATTGCAGATTGGACATTCTGATACATTGTGGTACATTCTGTTACATTGTGAAACGTTGTTGAAAAATGGATACTTTAATACATTGTATAGTAGATGGGACATTGTGGTACATTCTGTTTCATTGTGGTACATTGTGGGACATTGTGGTGCTACTGGGACATTCTGTTTTATTGTGGTACATTGTGGGACATTGTGGTACATACTGGTACATTCTGCTTCCATTGTGGTACATTGGGTACACTATGGGGATATCTTGGTACATTCTGTTTCATTCTCTCAACGCTACCCATCTCATCAATTAAAGCATAGCCAACAGGCAACTTAAATGAACCATTGACGGCAAATAACTATAAACGTTAGGCTCCTTTGCCAACGGTATCGTGCCATCATCGATGTTATCGTATAACACAACAGCACTGTTTATAGCAACAGTATTAAGCACAAACAAATTAACGACTAGCATTATTATTGAGGACAACCGATGAAGCAATAACCTGCTTGTCGTCGTTATGTACAACCGTGCGCCAAACAGAGGGCATTGGCTATTTTAAAAAATTACAACACAGTGTTTTATAAATGTTCAAAATAGTACAATAATATAACATACACACTACAGCAGAAGCAACAATGTTAGAGTTTGAACATGGCGGCGATAGTAACGCCCACTGGCTTAGCCTAGCGACGTCATGCCGCCACCAGTAATTCAACCTCCTTGGTATAAACAAGGGATGACAATAACAATGCGCACATTCCAAACTTGACACGCTAGAAAATATTATTGGAACTTAAAAATGTAATTTCTATTAATTAACGTAAATCTGTCTGTGTGCCCGTAAGAGACTAAAGGTGCAAGTGTAACGCACATGTGTTTCAATTTCATACTTTCATTACTATGCCACTAAAACTTTTTTCTTATTATATTGGCATTTTATGAAGATATTGGCATTTATATAATATTTGTATATAAGCTCCCACATATTCTGCTACTCTCCTAATATTCCCAATAAGCTCCCACATATTCACATAAGCTCCTAATATTCCTAAAAGCTCCTAATGATCCCCATAAGCTCCAAAAAATTCCCATAAGCTCCAAATATTCCCATAAGCTCCTAATATTCCCATAATCAAATATTTCTAGTATTCACATAAGCTCCTAATATTCCCATAAGCTCCTAATATTCCCAAAATTTCCCACATATTCCCATAAGCTCCTATTATTCCCCATGAGCTCCAAAATATTCCCATAAGCTCCTAATATTCCCATAAGCTCCTAATATTCCCATAAGCTCCTAATATTCCCATAAGCTCCCTCATATTCATATACGCTCCTAATAATCCCATAAGCCCCCATAACTTCCAATAAGCTCCTTATATTCCCTATTAGCTCTCATATTTCCATAAGCTCCTCATAATCCCATAAGCTCCAAAAAATTTACAAGCTCTCACGCATTCCCATAAGCTCCTAATATTCCTATAAGCTTCCAAATATTCCCATAAGCCCCTAATATCTCCCATAAACTCCTAATATTCCATTAAGCTTCCTAATATTTCTTATAAGCTCCTAATATTCCTGATAAGCTCCCATATCTTCTCCCATAAGTTTCTGTAGATATTCCGGATAAGGAAAGCCCACATATTCCCATAAGCTCCGTAAATTTCAATAAATTCCCAATATTTCCATAAGCTCCTAATATTCCCATAAGCTCCCTCATATTTATATACGCTCCTAATAATCCCATAAGCTCCCATAACTTCCAATAAGCTCCTTATGTTCCCCATTAGCTCCCTCATATTCCCATAAGGCTCTCATAATCCCATAAGCACCCAAAAAAATTCCCAGTAAAGCCCCTTACTCATCTCCCATAAGCTCCTCAATATTCCCATAAGCTCCAAATATTCCCATAAGCTCCTAATATTCCCATAATCTCCTAATATTCCCATAAGCTCCTAATATTCTTATAAGCTCCTAATATTCCCATAAGCTCATAATATTCCCATAAGCTCCGACCTATTCCCATAAGCTCCGTAAATTTCAATAAATTCCTAATATTTCCATAACTTCCAAATATTCCCATATGCTGCTATTATTCCCCATGAGCTACCAAATATTCCCATAAACTCCCACATATTCCCATAAGCTCCTAATATTCCACATAAGCTCCCAAATATTCCCATACTCCTAATAATCCCATAAGTTCCTAATATTCTCCATAAGCTCCCAAATATTTCCATTTTGTCATATTATTCCCATACGCTCCTAATATTCCCATAAGCTCCCAATATTCCCATAAGCTCCCACAAATTTCCATAAGCTCCTATTTTACCCCTAAGTTCCCACATATTCCCATTAGCTCCTAATATTCCCCATAAGCTCCCACGTATTCCCACAAGTTCCTAATATTTAAATAAGCTCCCAAATATTTCCATAAGCTCCTAATAATCCCATAAGTTCCAACATATTTTCATAAGCTCCTAATATTCTAATATTCCCATAAGCTCCAAATATTCCCATAAGCTCCTAATTTTCCCATAAACTCCTAATATTCCCATAAGCTCCTAATACTCCAATAAGCTCCCATATTTTCCCATAAGCTTCTAATATTCCCATAAGCTCCCACATATTCACATAAGCTCGTTATATTCCCATAAGTTTATAATATTTCCATAAGCTCCTAATATTCCCAAAAGCTCCCCAATATTCCCATAAGCTCCCAATATTCCCATAAGCTTCCAAATATTCCCATAAGCTCCTACATATTCCCATAAGCTCCCACATATTCCCATAAGCTCCCCAATATTCCCATAAGCTCCCAAATATTCCCATAAGCTCCCACATATTCCCATAAGCTCCCAAATATTCCCATAAGCTCCTAAATATTCCCATAAGCTCCCACATATTCCCATAAGCTCCCACATATTCCCATAAGCTCCCAAATATTCCCATAAGCTCCCACATATTCCCATAAGCTCCCAAATATTCCCATAAGCTCCTACATATTCCCATAAGCTCCCACATATTCCCATAAGCTCCCAAATATTCCCATAAGCTCCTACATATTCCCATAAGCTCCCACATACTCCCATCAGCTCCCAAATATTCCCATAAGCTCCCAAATATTTCCATAAGCTCCCAAATATTCCCATAAGCTCCCAAATATTCCCATAAGCTCCCAAATATTCCCATAAGCTCCCACATATTCCCATAAGCTCCCACATATTCCCATAAGCTCCCACATATTCCCATAAGCTCCCAAATATTCCCATAAGCTCCCAAATATTCCCATAAGCTCCCAAATATTCCCATAAGCTCCCACATATTCCCATAAGCTCCCACATATTCCCATAAGCTCCCAAATATTCCCATAAGCTCCCAAATATTCCCATAAGCTTCCAAATATTCCCATAAGCTCCTACATATTCCCATAAGCTCCCACATATTCCCATAAGCTCCCAAATATTCCCATAAGCTCCCAATATTCCCATAAGCTCCCAAATATTCCCATAAGCTCCCAAATATTCCCATAAGCTCCCAAATATTCCCATAAGCTCCCAAATATTTCCATAAGCTCCCACATATTCCCATAAGCTCCCAAATATTCCCATAAGCTCCCACATATTCCCATAAGCTCCCACATATTCCCATAAGCTCCTACATATTCCCATAAGCTCCCACATATTCCCATAAGCTCCCAATATTCCCCATAAGCTCCCACATATTCCCATAAGCTCCTACATACTCCCATAAGCTCCCAAATACTCCCATAAGCTCCCAAATATTTCCATAAGCTCCCAAATATTTCCATAAGCTCCCAAATATTCCCATAAGCTCCCAAATATCTCCACTAAGCTCCTACATATTCCCATAAACTCCTACATATTTCCCATAAGCTCCCACATATTCCCATAAGCTCCCACATATTCCCATAAGCTCCCAAATATTCCCATAAGCTCCCAAATATTCCCATAAGCTCCCACATATTCCCATAAGCTCCTACATATTCCCATAAGCTCCCACATATTCCCATAAGCTCCCAAATATTCCCATAAGCTCCCAAATATTCCCATAAGCTCCTACATATTCCCATAAGCTCCCACATATTTCCATAAGCTCATTATATTCGCATACGCTCCTAATATTCCCATAAGCTCCCGAAATTCCCATAAGCTCCCAATATTCCCATAAGTTCCTAATATCCAAATAAGCTCCCAAATATTTCCATAAGCTCCCTCATATTTATATACGCTCCTGAATATTCCCATAAGCTCACTACATATTCCCATAACGCTCCTAAATACACTTCCCATAAGCTCGTAGATATTCCCATAATGCTCCCTACATATTCATATACGCTCCTAAGAACTCCCATAGCTCCCTAATATTCCCATAAGCTCCTAATATTCCCATAAGTTTCCTACATATTCCATAAGCTCCTCACATATTCCCATAAGCTCCCTAATATTCCCATAGCTCCCATATCTTCCCATAAGCTCGTAATATTCCCAAATGCTCCCTCATATTCATATACGCTCCTAAGAATCCCATAAGCTCCTAATATTCCCATAAGCTCCTTATATTCCCATAAGTTCCCAAATATTCCCATAAACCTCACATATTCCCTTAAGCTCCTAATATTCCCATACTCCTAATATTCCCATAAGCTCCCACATTTTCCCATAAGCTCCTATTATTCCCCATAAGCTCCAAAATATTCCCATAAGCTCCTAATATTCCCATAAGCTCCCACATATTCCCATATATTCCCATAAGCTCCTATTATTCCCATAAGCTCCCTCATATTCATATACGCTCCTAATTATCCCATAAGCTCCCATAACTTCCAATAAGCTCCTTATATTCCCCATTAGCTCCCTCATATTCCCATAAGCTCCTCATAATCCCATAAGCTCCAAAAAATTCCCATAAGCTCCTAATATTCCCATAAGCTCCTAATATTCCCATAAACTCCTAATATTCCCATAAGCTCCTAATATTCTTATAAGCTCCTAATATTCCCATAAGCTCCCATATCTTCCCATAAGCTCGTAATATTCCCATAAGCTCCCACATATTCCCATAAGCTCCGTAAATTTCAATAAATTCCCAATATTTCCATAAGCTCCTAATATTCCCATAAGCTCCCTCATATTTATATACGCTCCTAATAATCCCATAAGCTCCCATAACTTCCAATAAGCTCCTTATATTCCCCATTAGCTCCCTCATATTCCCATAAGCTCCTCATAATCCCATAAGCTCCAAAAAATTCCCAAAAGCTCCCACGTATTCCCATAAGCTCCTAATATTCCCATAAGCTCCAAATATTCCCATAAGCTCCTAATATTCCCATAATCTCCTAATATTCCCATAAGCTCCTAATATTCTTATAAGCTCCTAATATTCCCATAAGCTCCCATATCTTCCCATAAGCTCCTAATATTCCCATAAGCTCATAATATTAACATAAGCTTCTAATATTCCCATAAGATCCCTCATATTCATATAAGCTCCTAAAAATCTCATTAACTCCCATATCTTCCCATAGTCTGCTAATGTTCCCCATAAGCTCCCACATATTCCCATAAGCTCCTTATATTTCCATAAGCTCCTAATATTCCCATAAGCTCCCACATTTTCCCATAAGCTCCCGAATATTCCCCTTTAGCTCCCGGATATTCCCATATGCTTCTAATTTTATTTTTTTACGTTTTAGTGCATTTGTATAAAAGTTGTTTTTATATAACTTTCTTTATTAAATTTTTTTTATTGTTTTAGTTTTAAAAGGATTGACATTGTTATTTTTTTTGTGTGTACATTTGAGCCTAAGATCATTTATATCAGACTAATAACCAATGCATTGTATTATACTGGCTTTTAGTAATGAATATAAGTTTAATCGTGTTTTATTTTCTAATTCTGGTTGAACTGAGTTGCATCTCATCCAAACTTGTCAGAACTGTAAGGTACAGGCTCAGTTACTTCTGTACTGAAAAAAAAAATAAATGAAGGAATACATTATTTAATAATAATGATCAAAAAATCATTTTTAATATTTGATGTTTATTACAGCAATAACAAAATTAAACAGCAATTAATGATTAGTTGTAAAAGCTATTATACTAAATATAAGCAGGTGCGTATATATAATATGCTCATAGCCTCATTGCTTTCTTCAATGACAATGTATTACGCCTATAAATTAGTATAAACTTAGTCTTAGTTATGGATCCCAGCTGATGCTCAAAGTTATTCGTAAAATCATTGCAATCTTTACAACGTAAAAGTATTATATATTTATATATAATCTAATAACATACACTGCTTTAGTCCAATTATTATTTTTTAATTCCCAAATCCATAAAACCCCCATCTAAGGCAGTCTAAGCAGCGTGGATGATAAGCATTATTTGTATTCTCAAGAAGATAAAAAAGAAAAAAAAAATTCTTACCTTTGATTAATATCATTAACATGTTGGCTTTCTGTCCTCTTGTCTTTGATTTACGTTTCTTTTTACCATAAATAGATCCTTTCGGCATTTTATTGAGGTATAATAACTTTGAACAAAGTCTTTCAAGAGAAGTCGATAACGGGTTGTTTAGTAAGGATTTTTTCGAACAGAGCGGAAAACTCTTAGTTTCGTAAAATTTTTGTATCCACAAAGCTATGCGCGCATGCGCAGATTGAGAGCTAAAGGAAAAAACACAGAAAAAACCTAGCTAGTCGATGGATATAGAAAGAAAACTCTCAAAAGTAGTGACGTACTTCACAGGATTTCCCTAGTGGTTTATTTTTAGATCGGAAAGCTCGAGCAGGACTAGTATTCAGCAGATAATAAGCTTTAATTCGATATGCGATTCGAATACATTATAAACTCGTTGCTATGAGCTGTAAACTGGCAAATTAGCTGAATATTTATCAAAGTTGATATAAATGTCCCTACCCTACCTCATTAAAATGAAAATTTCTCGATTTTAAACATAAATTCAAGCTTTAAAGCATATGTATTTCTGTAGAAAACATATTTAACTAACCGAATATTCAGAAAACTAAAAAGCGATATTTCTAATGAATATCGACTTTTTTTTAGTAAGGTACCCCCTTAAGTTGGTTTTATATTGCTATGCATCAAATTTTAGAAATGCAAGGTGGGTACATTTCATGTGAGATCATTTCCCGACAGGCTCGTAATGTGTTTATGAAAGTTTGGAGACGACAATATAATAGTGTTGGAGTTTAGAGTGATGTCACAATAAATATTTGTAAACACCCATGAAAGAATGATGACCAGTGCATGCGCGTAGGAAGGGTAGTGCAATTGCACAGGGCGCTAAACTAGGATTGGGCACCGAAAGCGCGCGGTTAAAAGTTTTTTGCACTTTTCAGATTTGAAGAAAGGTGCAAAAAATTGTTACTCCCACAGGGCGCCACAATAGCTAGCTACGGCTCTCGACCAGTGATTCTCAAATTGGGAGAAATTGCCAACTAGGGGCGTTGAAACCATTTTTGGAATTACTATAAATCTTACAGCTCATTTATATTTATCCACTTTGTGATTTTAGCAGACAGAAAATTTTATCTTCACTTGAACTCCATCATTACTCTTTCTCCACAGAAATCTTCGTAGGAAACCCCACAGTGTGTCTATTTTTATTACCGCTGTACATATTTCAAGTGAACCCGATCTCTCAATGAGGGAGGAATGCGTTAAACTGGCTAGTGAGGTTCTAAATACTGTTCTCCACTAGTCGGCTATTGATTTTGTTACGGTACAACACAGAAATGATGAATGGACTTAAGACGTTTAACAGTCATGGAGTATTTATTTAATTAAATGGGTTTTCTATGTACAACTTAACGAGTCATTTTGCCAGGTATATGTCAAATATTAAAAAAAAGAAGAAAGATGTAATAAAAGAGTTACTCTTCGCGTAACATTTATTCACTAATACCAAAGGAGAGTCAAATATTACAGGTGTCCAGTTAGTTTCTACCATACAAAACTACAGTATTTTAGAAAACAAAGCCGTTGCTTTATTATCCAAGTTCGTTTCTAAAAAAAAATGACTGCTCCATTAACGGATAGATTTAAACATTTAATGAAGTAAATATATGCATAAACTAATTTTAATAAGAAAAAGAAAATAGATTTTTATCTCTGCTTTTATAAAAAAAAAAACTTCTTATGCGTAATTTTGGGATGAAGAGAGATGAGTCAGTTTCTAAATTTACTAAAAGAAGAAAATCAAGATAAAGATGAGAGCAATGTGTTGTTATCATATTATCATGTCACTTTGTATGTCTACATACAATTAAGAGAAATTTAATCATTATGTTTTGTTGTGCTCCAATATCTCTTGTCCCTTTTACCTATAACACATTATTTCAATTTATACATTAAAATGTATTTGGTACTCAAAAAAAAAGGGCATCTAAAATTTCACTTTCTTGTTTCTTTATACAATTTTGCCTCAAAGGTTCTGCGTGGGAGGGAGGGGTGATTAAGTTGTTTTTATTATTTTTTTTTTTTGAAATAGGGTCGATAATTAAAAAAAAAAATGAGAATCACTGATCTAGACAAATGTTCGCATTCTTTATCGAAATATGCAACCTATTTATATAATTCATGTCATAGGCAACCTATTTATATAGTTCATGTTATAGGCAACCTATTTATATAGTTCATGTCATGGGCAACCTATTTATACAGTTCATGTTATAGGCAACCTATTTATATAGTTCATGTTATAGGCAACCTATTTATATAGTTCATGTTATAGGCAGCCTATTTATACAGTTCATGTTATAGGCAACCTATTTATATAGCTCATGTTATAGGCAACCTATTTATATAGTTCATGTCATGGGCAACCTATTTATACAGTTCATGTTATAGGCAACCTATTTATATAGTTCATGTTATAGGCAACCTATTTATATAGTTCATGTTATAGGCAACTTATTGATATAGTTCATGTTATAGGCAACCTATTTATATAGTTCATGTTATAGGCAAGTTATTTATATAGTTCATGTTATAGGCATCTTATTTATATAGTTCATATTATAGGCAACTTATTTATATAGTTTATGTTATAGGCAAGTTATTTATATAGTTCATGTTATAGGCAACTTATTTATATAGTTCATGTCATGGGCAGAGTCATTATGTATTCAAGCTCAAGTAAGATCCCCCCCCCCTATAGCCACGCCTATTTTGACCAATCCACTGAAGAATACCAAGGCTACCTACCAGGTCGTGGATCATGAGTAGAAAGAGAGACAACCGGACCTGCACAGCGTGGTTTTGTTGGTATACAGGGGGGATAACTCGCTTATAGTTGGAGAACAGATCAGAATGAAGTTTAGCTACGTCATCCACTGTAGCACTGTAGCCTGAAATGGAAATATAAAAACCATGATCAAATTATCATAAGTAGCACCAGAATAATATAAATGATGTGGAGATTGTAACACAGCACGATTTCGGATCACGGAGTTATTTTGTTCTACATTCAGTTCTTGATCCGAAAAATGGCAAACAAAGTGATTCATTAAAGTTAGTGTACATGTTCTGCTAGGTGATCGTGCAGAATATTTAGCCCCATACTCAATGTTTCTTTATGTGTAATACACACACACCCACATACATACAATTGACCAGAATGCACAAAGTTGTATTGATTCTGATCGCAACTCAGTCATAATTGTTCTTTATTTCACACAATATCATTAGAGAAACACGCATTTAAACAAACAGCCTTGTACACGGCTACGGTATTATAATTTTTCCCCCGTCTCTAGTCTGGTAACTTCACTCCCCAGTGTGTGTCGACATGAACTTGATACATTATCGAGCGCCAGACATACATAATTAGGCCGTCAATAATTCTGTTTTTTTTGTGTCGACTGCACATTGGTTTAAAAAAAGATGTCAGATTATAAAGTCATTTAGATGACCATTTTTTTTAAACCAAAGATCATGCATGAGTACTGTTTGATTTAAAGTCAAATATTGGTGAGAATTTTGGCGAACCAAATAGTTTCTGTACATCCACTGTACTGACTTAAACTTCAGTGTACTGACCAATGTATTTACTGTACTTACTTTAACTTTACTGTACTGACCAATACATTTACTGTACTTACTTTAACTTAACTGTACTGACAAATACATTGACTGTACTTACTTTAACTTTACTGTACCAAATAATAATTTACTTTACTGAATATTTACAGACTTTAATATAATTATTTCATAAAGAGACCTTATTTAATTATTAAAAGTAAAAACCATTTTAATTACGTATAACGCACTTAAACGCAGACATGTTATGTTTCAATTTTGTCTGTGTTAAGAAAAAACCAGTGCCGGGGTGAAAACAAATGTCTGCAGAGGCGGGGATAAATGTCTATGGTTTCATCCCGGGCAGGGATATATTATCTAAAGCCGGGGATGACAGTTCTCAGTGCCGGGGATATCCCCGGCATTACCGGCGGTAAATCGAGCCCTGCTGTAAGGATGAGATGAAATCTCTTAGATCCTATAAACTACTAATGGGACGGTTTTTATCGTGCCCTTCTTCCATCCCCACCATAGCCGATAGTGCAATGGCCATGGAGGCACCACGGGAGATATAGCGAGGACTTAAGCCATGACCTGAAATAACCATTGTTCGTCACCGGAAATCGATCCAGGTACCTTAAGTACCGCTTTACCGCACGACCATCCGTCCCCTGTCTGGCTAAGGTAGACAATTACATTCTTGTTACAGGGATTTATTTAAAGACAATTTTGACCTCTTGGTTCCTAAAATATTTATGAGAGTTGTGTAGTATGTCATATTTTTAACCCATTAAGTTCTGAATATTTTCCGACATTTTGGGCTATCCCTTTTTTTTTTGTTAAAATGTAACAAATGGTTTTGAAAGAATAATGCATGTAAAGAAAACAAAATGTAAAGAATAATGCATGTAAAGAAAACAGAATGTAAAGAATAATGCATGTAAAGAATACATAATGTATTTTACGTAATTATACTAGAAAATTAGTAAGCTTTCTAATGATTTGTAATTTGTGTAGATATCTTCTGTTGTGTTGCATCTAAAAAAGTTCCAGTGAAATTTTTAAAAAGCAATTGTAAGCTTATTTTTCAATACGTCAAATGTGACATTTTTGTATGCACAGATTTGACAAATCATTTTCTGGCCAGATTGTTGTGTTGGTGTGCCAGATTGTTGTGTTGTTGTGCCAGATTGTTGTGTTGGTGTGCCATATTGTTGTGTTGGTGTGCCAGATTGTTGTTTTGGTGTGCCAGATTGTTGTGTTGGTGTGGAGATTGTTGTGTTGGTGTGCCAGATTGTTGTGTTGGTGTGTCCGATTGTTGTGTTGGTGTGCCATGATTTGCGTAAGTTAATGTGCCAGATTGTTGTGTTGGTGTGCTAGATTATAGTGTTGGTGGTGCCGGATTGTTGTGTATAGTTGTACTTGAATTGTTGTGTTGGTGTGCCAGATTGTTGTGTTGTTGTGCCAGATTGTTGTGTTGGTGTGCCAGATTGTTGTGTTGGTGTGCTAGATTGTTGTGTTGGCGTGCCAGATTGTTGTGTTGATGTGCCAGATTGTTGTGTTGGTGTGCCAGATTGTTGTGTTGGTGTGCCAGATTGTTGTGTTGGTGTGCCAGATTGTTGTGTTAGTGTGCCAGATTGTTGTGTTGGTGTGCCAGATTGTTGTGTTGTTGTATTTTATATAATGGTCATTATGGTCATTATGTTGAAAATGATAAAAAATATGTAAAAAAAAATTTCGGCACTCAATTACAAACTTGAATTTAGTGTAATATAAACTTCTGTTTTTTTTTACAAACTATCAAATGTTTTCTTTTTATTGTACAAAAATATCGTGAAATAATAATTGCTTTTTTTTAGTTTTTCAAAATATTACGCCTACTTTTTAATAGCCATAGAGAAACACGCTACAAGATGTATATATATATTATAGATAATTGGAAAAGCTTGCTCATTTTATTTCCAAACATTAATGTAAAATACATGCAATAATTTTTCAAAGCCTTTGTGTAAATTATGAAAGAAAATGGCTATAACCGATAAAAGTAAAAATAAATCCTGTTGTCTCTGACCAATAAACCTTAACACTCACTGCCTATGTTAACTTCACTGTTACCACCATACACTCTTATTATACATAACAATGATGAAGGTTTACGAAATATTTAAGCTATTGTCCAGCTCTTCATATACTTACCCGGTGGGTACACAAATGACCCTGACATTTCTCTGTTTTTTTGGCTGGAGTCACCATTAAACTGGACACACAGTATCCCACAGTTATACAGTTCCATGAAAAATAAAATTCCTGTTAGATATGTCAACTTTTTACGGAAATTTCTGCAACTAAAACAAATCAGTAAAGTTTCGTCACACAAGAATTTGAAGCAGTTAATGAGAAATGCCAAAAATAAGCTGAACATTTTATTCTGGTAATTAGACCAAACAGCCAAGGTTAGCAGGGAATGAAGACTTGCAAGAAATCTAATCCACTATACCATAGACATGTTGGACACTGTAATGTGATAATCAATAAAACAGTATTTTACTAAAACTGCACAAAGACATAACCAAGCGAACAATAACAAGTTCAACTTCATTGCAAAAATTATGAAAGTAAAAGCGATTGTAAATGGCTTACTGATTTAATTATAGTTGTCGGCTTGCCAGTGAGCTAATTATATGCTACAGTTCAATAATGTAATACCGTATTAATATGTTATTTTTTTTTAAAGACAATTTTGTACAAGAGGCTGGCATTCTTTCTGTATTCTTGACCTTCGGAAAAAAAAACCTTGTCCATTAATTAAAAACAAACACACGCACGCACTGAGAAAGTGTCACAAATCCAAAAAACCGTGACACAAAGTACATCTTAACCAACAAATGTCACATCCAGCAGGTCTCAGCAAATTGTTACTTCCCACCACTTGTTGTTGTTTGGCTGTGTTCTAATTTTTGTTTTTGTTTGTTCTCCGCCTCTGGCTGATGACAACGTCCGAAACATTTGTGTCCCAGAATGCAACAGTTTGTACATTTCAACAATGACTTGTCGGGACCATTTACAGGAAGGGAAAAATTATTGCCAGATATTGGTAGTCGATTCTTATCGTTGCGCGATTACTTGTGATCAAGTTAATGTGTATCAGTGGAAGTGAGTAATCGCAGTGAATAGCTAGACGGTCGGAATCGATTACTTTCTGTGAAAAGAATCTATTTTAATTGCAGTATTTGGTGTAAAAATATTTACGAATAATTTTTTATTTTAATCTCTGATGATGTTTACTGTGGTTAAACAAATTGAACTCTTGGTGGAATAATGTTTAGTTGTAAAGTTTTGTTTCAATTGACGATAAGAAAAAAGCGAAAAAATACAAATCGAAAAGTATGAACCATTAAACACACGCTAAAATACAGAAATGAAACTAACGAGCGCCATAAATGCAGTAAAAAGATGAACATATTTGTTCAGTGTACATGTTGTTGCTATTATTAGATGTTTGAGTTGAACATGTTGAAAGTAAACCCCATTCCTCATTCCAATTATTTCACCTCATTACAAGTGTTGTGGTTATTTGATGATGTGTCACTTACTGTTGTGGTTATTTGATGATGTGTCACTTACTGGTATTCATGTTGTATCAAATTATTTAAACCGTCACTGATAACAACCATCCCTAATATCAAGTCACTAATATCAACAGTCACTGATATCAATGGTCACTGATATCAACCGTCACTCATATCAACATTTGTTCACACAATAACACTGAGAATAGTTTTCTTAACTATTTTTAGTAACTGGGACATAGCTAGAGAAAAAAAATTAAAGAAATATTTTATTTTCAGTTGACATTTTCTGCAGTTTCTAATGAAACATTTTTCGACTGCCAATAAAAAAGTTTCTACATCAAAGTTCCAAAATTTATATAAACAGACCGCATGGTAATCGATCCTTGTCTTGGATAAGAGTAACCGATTACGATCTCAAGTATCGGAAATGTCCGGACTTGATGTCTCACAATTGGAAACCAAATATATTCCTGGAATGACAAAAACACACCACCAAGGTCTTTAGAAAACGATTTCATCCGTGGCCTTTGGAACTAATATTTGTTTTTTTTTTTACAAGGGGAGATAACCCAGAATTTATTTGTATGTTCCTGATAGCACAATGAAATAGTGGTATGTGGGGTGGGGGTGGATGGAGAGGAAGGTCCAGTCCAGAGTCGGGGTGGGTGGACTATGGTGAGAGGGAAATTAATGATGACAAGTGGTCTAATGTCCAGTTTGTACTCTACGTTATGTCAATAGAACAGTGCAGGGTAGAACAATGAGAACAGAGAGTGAAAATAAGTTGAAAATACATTGAGGGATAAAAGAAATGAAAAATTGAACATTCATTGAGTGGCAAATACGTTGAGTGGAAAATACGTTGAGTTGAAAATACGTTGAGTGGAAAATACATTGAGTGGAAAATACTTTGAGTGGAAAATACGTTGAGTGGAAAATACGTTGATTGGCAAATACATTGAATGGAAAATACGTTGAGTTGAAAATACGTTGAGTGGAAAATATGTTCAGTTGAAAATACGTTGAGTGGAAAATACATTGATTGGAAAATACAATGAATGGAAAATACGTTGAGTTGAAAATACGTTGAGTGGAAAATATGTTGAGTGAAAAATACATTGATTGGAAAATACATTGAATGGAAAATACGTTGAGTTGAAAATACGTTGAGTGGAAAATATGTTGAGTGGAAAATACATTGATTGGAAAATACATTGAATGGAAAATACGTTGAGTTGAAAATACGTTGAATGGAAAATACGTTGAGTTGAAAATACATTGAATGGAAAATACGTTGAGTTGAAAATACGTTGAGTGGAAAATAAGTTGAGTGGAAAATACATTGAGTGGAAAATACTTTGAGTGGAAAATACGTTGAGTGGAAAATACGTTGATTGGCAAATACATTGAATGGAAAATACGTTGAGTTGAAAATACGTTGAGTGGAAAATATGTTTAGTTGAAAATACGTTGAGTGGAAAATACATTGATTGGAAAATACAATGAATGGAAAATACGTTGAGTTGAAAATACGTTGAGTGGAAAATATGTTGAGTGGAAAATACATTGATTGGAAAATACATTGAATGGAAAATACGTTGAGTTGAAAATACGTTGAATGGAAAATACGTTGAGTTGAAAATACATTGAATGGAAAATACGTTGAGTTGAAAATACGTTGAGTGGAAAATAAGTTGAGTGGAAAATACATTGAGTGGAAAATACTTTGAGTGGAAAATACGTTGAGTGGAAAATACGTTGATTGGCAAATACATTGAATGGAAAATACGTTGAGTTGAAAATACGTTGAGTGGAAAATATGTTCAGTTGAAAATACGTTGAGTGGAAAATACATTGATTGGAAAATACAATGAATGGAAAATACGTTGAGTTGAAAATACGTTGAGTGGAAAATATGTTGAGTGGAAAATACATTGATTGGAAAATACATTGAATGGAAAATACGTTGAGTTGAAAATACGTTGAGTGGAAAATATGTTGAGTGGAAAATACATTGATTGGAAAATACATTGAATGGAAAATACGTTGAATGGAAAATACGTTGAGTTGAAAATACATTGAATGGAAAATATGTTGAGTTGAAAATACGTTGAGTGGAAAATAAGTTGAGTGGAAAATACATTGAGTGGAAAATACGTTGAGTTGCAAATACGTTGAGTGGAAAATACGTTGAGTGGAAAATATGTTGAGTTGAAAATACATTGAATGGAAAATACATTGATTGGAAAATACGTTGAGTTGAAAATACGTTGAGTGGAAAATATGTTGAGTGAAAAATACATTGAATGGAAAATACATTGAGTGGAGCATAAATTGAGTGGAACATACACTGAGTGGAAAATACATTGAGTGGAACATACACTGAGTGGAACAGATATTGGGTGCAACATACATTGAGGTGATCATACATTGAGTGGAACATACATTGAGTGGAACATACATTGAGTTGAGCATACATTGAGTGGAACATACATTGGGTGGTACATACATTGGGTGGATACACACATTGATTGGAACATACATAGAGTGGATACACACATTGATTGGAACAGAGATTGAGTGGATAGACACATTGATTGGAACAGAGATTGAGTGGATAGACACATTGATTGGAACAGACATTGGGTGGAACATACATTTAGTGGATGCACACATTGATTGGAACAGACAGTCAGTGAATACACACATTGATTGGAACAGACATTGGTTTGAACATACATTGAGTGGATACACACATTGATTGGAACAGACATTGGGTGGAGCATACATTGAGTGGATACACACATTGAACGGAACATAATTTAAATGCAAACTATATTACCGTGGATCTAAACAAAGCAATGACAAATAATAACATATTTGAATACAAAGAGTTCTGGATATTTTTTATATGCTATTTTCTTATGGATAAAGTTTTTGAATATATAAATATTAAAATAAATAGACACATTTACATATGAGCACTTAGAGATCTTGAAAGTAATTTAAATTAGATTCAATATCAAGCAATAGCACGTCTATTTTGAAAGTCAACATCGTCACACCTTTTATAATAGATAGTGACTGTACCCTGCAAAACCTTTGCATTTGATCAGTAGGCTAGATTATTTTTCGTTTCGGACAGATCCGATTTTTTCATGATTTTTATTACAATTTAAAGATGCAATATTTTGTAGAAATACAGAAAAAATATTTAAACGGAATTTTTTCACATTTAAGCCTTTGGGTTTTCATGTTTGAAAACCGCAGAAACAATCCAAAACTGGATATTTATAAAAAACAAAAAACATTAATCGAATCGAAACGCCGGCAAGACGCCATTTTGAATTCTTGATTTCTACTTTCGATATAATGCAAAAGCGAGACGGCTATTATTATATTAGCTTGTCACTAATAAGACAAGGGAAGATCGTTGGTGTAATGAAACCTAGCGAAAAATATCCGTTTGTTACAATGGCAGTAACATGACCAATTAGGTTAGACCGAGACCCTGGTACACCCAGCTGGCGGTGTCGACGAATGTAGTCAGTATACAAGCAAAACTCTAGCAGCCTTCCATATTGACATAGAGGTTAAGAACACTATACCCTTTCTCTGTCCGTAGCGGCAGGAAAAAAATCATTTACCTCGGTATTCATTACAGATGATAGTATGGATCCTCAGAGTGAACATTTAAATATATTACAGGGAGAACAGTCGAGCGATGATGAGGAGCCGTTAACTATTTCAATTGACAGTACTAAGGAAATCAGCAGCAAATGAGCAGACGTTGAAGATTTCACTGTGAACCATCAACCAATCAAACGTGTTGCTAAGAGGGGAGTTAAGTCGATAGATGACGCAATGTCCTATCGAATCTATTTAAATGAACTTTCAATATTAGGAAATAACATTAGCTTCTTTCTGCTTTTGACCTTTACTATTAGCATAGTAATTATTATCCCCGTTTTTTTATTTTTTACGCCACCATTTTCATCTTGATAGAGTTTAGTGTTCCTACCACACCAGCATAGTTGACGGCGCTGATGCATGTCTGCCATGCCTACAGAGCGGCGGGGTGAGTGTGCCCGCTAACATCTGCCGGGATGGCAGAAAGATGGGTTTTTAGACCTGCCCAGACCAGCAGGGGGTGTGTACTGCCGATTGGACAGAATGGCGAGGCCAGGGGTTTTATCCTGCCTGAGCCCCCCTGCCCAAAATGGCAGGCTGCTAAGGCGTGCTTAAGTGGGACTGAGTGGAAGGGTGTTATGTGCCGACC
The DNA here is from genome assembly GCA_021962125.1 of Bulinus truncatus. Lineage (NCBI taxonomy): Eukaryota > Metazoa > Mollusca > Gastropoda > Planorbidae > Bulinus > Bulinus truncatus. Next base: position 3,819,700 of record JAGDYQ010000079.1, on the reverse strand, counting down.
ACATCCGTCATCAACGCTAGCTGTGAATAATATAGTCTCGGATAGTCCTCTTTGACTACAGAAACACCACCATCGCAAAAGGATTTTTTTCCCTGACTGGAGAACCTCATATCTGTCTCCCATAAACCATGGTATGTATCCCAGACCAGGATAGGCTGACACAGGGGACACCTTTTAAACCTTATTGATCGTGGAACCTCCTGTGCTAGGTGTAGCCACAATGAGTAACTCATGGAGTAGTTGGAAATGAGTTGATGAGTGCTAAAATTTGAGTATTGATTGTTTTATATATTAATAATGGTCATATTTGGTTTAAATAATATACTAGAAAAATGATTTTTTAAGAATATAATTTTTGTTGTAAAAATACATTAATTTTGGTAAGATCTCAAGCTAAAAGTTTACTGCACAATTTTAAAAAATAAAATTATATTATTTCTCAGTGACAAACTATTACACGTAATTTAGTTTTATTTAAATTTTAATTTCCCTTTTAATTAAATCAGGGGAGAGTACTTATAATGAGACTTTTCATCCTATCACGCCGGGCATGTTCAATGTGCTCCGGTCTCGGGGATTTCGTTGTTTGAAATAATTAAATGATAGGTTATGTAAAGATAAGATGCTATTGTTTATTCTAGCAACGGGATGGGATCAAGACAGTCGCGTAGTGAGGGATGGAAAGGGGGGGGCATCATGCCCCGGGCGCTACTCACAATGGGGCGCCAAATGGTATATTTTTCATATAATATTAAATGGTTTTCAAATGGGTGGGGGGACGCTAAAAGGTATTGTGCCCCGGGCGCGAGTTAAGCTCGCTACGCCACCGGGTAAAGAAGACAACTAGCCTGTCCAGAATATGCTGCGGCTTCTAAGTAGCCAAGCCATCAGTTTTATTAATATTTATTTTACTTAAATAGAAGATGTAGTTCTATTGTTATTTTTTTGTTAAAACCCGGCAATCCAGCGGGGAACAAAAATATCAATCACTTTATAAGTCGCCCAGAAAAAATGCAAGACTGAAAATAGCTTTCTTAACTCTTGAATAGCTGTAACCATGGCAACAAGACGCATGGCTGGCTAGGAAACTAAAACCAAAATGTGTAGTTATTTTTTTGTTTATTTCCACATCAAGTGAGACAGGAAATTGGTTAATAGCTAACAAATCTTCTAAACATTTTTAGAAATGAACAAATCGGCTTAAAACTATAACTTACTTTTCCCCGAAACAAAGCAAATAAAAAAATATTTTTGTTATTATTTTCTGACATAAAAAAGAGAAAAAGAAGGTGTAATAGAGATATAATAGAGTGATTACATGTCACAGAACATATTATGTTAACTAGTCACTGTGTGTACATGTCACCGACCATATTAAGTTAACTAGTCACTGTGTGTACATGCCACAGACCATATTAAGTTAACTAGTCACTGTGTGTACATGTCACAGACCATATTAAGTTAACTAGTCACTGTGTGTACATGCCACAGAACATATTAAGTTAACTAGTCACTGTGTGTACATGTCACAGAACATATTAAGTTAACTAGTCACAGTGTGTACATGTCACAGAACATATTAAGTTAACTAGTCACTGTGTGTACATGCTACAGACCATATTAAGTTAACTAGTCACTGTGTGTACATGCCACATACCATATTAAGTTAACTAGTCACTGTGTGTACATGCTACATACCATATTAAGTTTACTATTCACTGTGTGTACATGCCACAGAACATATTAAGTTAACTAGTCAATGTGTGTACATGTCACAGAACATATTAAGTTAACTAGTCACTGTGTGTACATGCTACATACCATATTAAGTTAACTAGTCACTGTGTGTTTAATACCACAGACCATATTAAGTTAACTAGTCACTGTGTGTACATGTCACAGAACATATTAAGTTAACTAGTCACTGCGTGTACATGTCACAGAACATGTTAAGTTAACTAGTCACTGTGTGTACATGTCACAGAACATATTAAGTTAACTAGTCACTGTGCGTACATGTCACAAAACATATTAAGTTAACTAGTCACTGTGTGTACATGTCACCGACCATATTAAGTTAACTAGTCACTGTGTGTACATGTCACCGACCATATTAAGTTAACTAGTCACTGTGTGTACATGTTACAGAACATATTAAGTTAACTAGTCACTGTGTGTACATGCTACAGACCATATTAAGTTAACTAGTCACTGTGTGTACATGCCACATACCATATTAAGTTAACTAGTCACTGTGTGTACATGCTACATACCATATTAAGTTAACTAGTCACTGTGTGTACATGCCACAGAACATATTAAGTTAACTAGTCACTTTGTGTACATGCTACATACCATATTAAGTTTACTATTCACTGTGTGTACATGCCACAGAACATATTAAGTTAACTAGTCAATGTGTGTACATGTCACAGAACATATTAAGTTAACTAGTCACTGTGTGTACATGCCACAGACCATATTAAGTTAACTAGTCACTGTGTTTAATACCACAGATCATATTAAGTTAACTAGTCACTGTGTATACATGCCACAGACCATATTAAGTTAACTAGTCACTGTGTGTAATGTCACAGAACATATTAAGTTAACTAGTCACTGTGTGTACATGCCACAGACCATATTAAGTTAACTAGTCACTGTGTGTACATGTCACCGACCATATTAAGTTAACTAGTCACTGTGTGTAATGTCACAGAACATATTGAGTTAACTAATAACTGTGTGTACATGCCACAGACCATATTAAGTTAACTAGTCACTGTGTGTACATACCACAGACCATATTAAGTTATTTAGTCATTGTGTGTACATGTCATCGACCACATTAAGTTAACTAGTCACTGTGTGTACATGCCACAGAACATATTAAGTTAACTAGTCACTGTGTGTACATGTCACAGACCATATTAAGTTAACTAGTCACTGTGTGTACATGTCACCGACCATATTAAGTTAACTAGTGACTGTGTTTACATGTCACCGACCATATTAAGTTAACTAGTCACTGTGTGTACATGTCACAGAACATATTAAGTTAACTAGTCACTGTGTGTACATGCTACAGACCATATTAAGTTAACTAGTCACTGTGTGTACATGCCACATACCATATTAAGTTATTTAGTCACTGTGTGTACATGTCATCGACCACATTAAGTTAACTAGTCACTGTGTGTACATGCCACAGAACATATTAAGTTAACTAGTCACTGTGTGTACATGTCACCGACCATATTAAGTTAACTAGTTACTGTGTGTACATGTCACCGACCATATTAAGTTAACTAGTCGCTGTGTGTACATGTCACAGAACATATTTAGTTAACTAGTCACTGTGTGTACATGTCACTGACCATATTAAGTTAACTAGTTTCTGTGTGTACATGCCACAGACCATATTAAGTTAACTAGTCACTGTGTATACCTTTTTTAACTAAGACAAAAAACGTACTAAACAATAAACACCAAAAACTTGTCTAAACATTAGTGCATATTGCATATACTAAAACAAATGTACATATCGCATTTACTAGTACAAACGTATATATTGCATCTACTAGAACAAATGTACATATTGCATATACTAGAACAAATGTAAATATTTCAACTTTTAGAACAAACGTACATATTGCATCTAAGATAACAAACTACTTATTGCATCTAAGATAACAAACTACTTATTGCATCTACTAGAACAAAGTACTTATGTGTATATATGCAGTGTTTATATATGCAATGTTTATATATGTAATGTTTATATATATATGTAACGTTTAAATATGCAATGTTTATATATGGAATGTTTATATATGTGGTGTTTATATGTGATATTTATATATGTAATGTTTATATATGAAATGTTTTTACATGTGATGTTTATATATGTGATGTTTATATATGCAATGATTATGTATGCAATGTTTATATATGCGATGTTTATATATGCAATGTTTATATATGTGATGTTTATATATGCAATGTTTATATATGTAATGTTTATATATACAATGTTTATATATCGGGGCAGATTAAGTGTAGAATTCATCTGATTCAGTAACCTCGGCGTATGAACGCCCAGCCGCCTTTACTCCCCCAACTTTAAGTCAGGTACCCATTTAAAGGTGGGTGGACTTGGGGACTTTAATCAGGACCTGAAAAAGTTCCAAGGCTCTCACTGAGATTCGAACCCGGGACCCTCCGGTCAATGTTTATATATGCGATGTTTATATATGCAATGTATATATATATATATATATATATATATATATATATATGATGTTTATATATGTAATGTTTATACAAGTAATCTCTATGTTTACACTTTAAAGACAACATATGGGGTTGAATGTGAACTCAGTTATGGCCACCAGACGTCCCAGTTTCTAGCCTGGACGTCTCCAAAAGATCAGGGAATGACGCCAGGTGCGCTCATTGTCAGACTCAGACACCATTCATAACTTACTCACCAAACACTTCAAATACTAGTCCACTTTCACATTTGATGAACTAACCTGAAGTATCCGTTAGTCCATAACACAAATGAAAGTTCTCTTTGTTCACCAGGAATGCATGTATTTTAGTGAACTATTGTTTAGACTTTCTTTTTTTTTTACCCGCATTCATTTTGTCCCAACCAAAACGTTATCTGTGTCCCAGGATACACCGCGAAAAAAAAACGGGTCAACGTTTCTTTTTTTTTAAATAAACTGGTCAAAAATGTCTAAATTATAGAATACGAGTCCTTGACCCTTGACCCTTGATTCTCAACCGGTGGTAAGCATACTGCAAGGGGTTCGGGAAAGCTTAAGCAGGTGAACGAAGCGACGTATAATTTTCATTTAAAACAAGCAAGAGTTTGAAGAACTTATTTGTGAGGGGTACAAGCGGACATATTTGCGATCCCTTTTGGGGTACAGTCGCGGAAAAGGTTGAGGACCACTGTCCTAGACTACACACTTTTACCATTTAAAAAGCGTTGAAGCAATAGCTGCCAGTGAAGCTCAATGCAAGAGGCAAACGGGTGTATTCGGAACTTAAAGGGATAGGGCACCTCACAGATACAATCATTTGATAAAATGTGACGTAGCAATCGGGAAGTCTGAAGGGGCCCTTTTTACTTTTATTAGGTCCAGGACTTACAGTTGGTGGCAACATGCATGTAATTAGGTCTCCTCGTGAAGTGTTGTCCCCTAAATAAACTCATAGGACTCACCACACGCACATGTAATGACCCAAACAGTCACTCAACTTTATACGCCAATTTTACATTTGCAAACAAAGCAAAAGACCCGTTGGACACAAGATTACATCCAGAAAGTTATAGGCAACGCATCTTTATATGAAAATGTTAATTTATGAAAAAATGCGTTGGCCATGACCTATATATAATGTAAGTATTTAGTTCACCACTTGAAATGTTGTCAATTGAACATGAGCTAACAGAAATAATATTCAATAGGGTAGAGCAGGGCCGGCTTTTCAAAGTGCCGGGCTTAAATTAATGGATGTTTGCGAGGCCCCTCTTCTAATTTATTTTACAATAACAACTATTAAAATAAATGTAAAATGCGGGGCCCCTGCCAGGCAGCCCGTTAAAATTCTACAGCAGGGGCCAGGCATTCTACAGGAGGGGCCAGGCATTCTACAGCAGGGGCCAGGAATTCTACAGCAGGGGCCAGGAATTCTACAGCAGGGGCCAGGAATTCTACAGCAGGGGCCAGGCATTCTACAGCAGGGGCTAGACATTCTACAGCAGGGGCCAGGCATTCTACAGCAGGGGCCAGGAATTCTACAGCAGAGGCCAGGAATTATACAGCAGGGGCCAGGCATTCTACAGCAGGGGCCAGACATTCTACAGCAGGGGCCAGGCATTCTACAGGAGGGGCCAGGCATTCTACAGCAGGGGCCAGGAATTCTACAGCAGGGGCCAGGAATTCTACAGCAGGGGCCAGGCATTCTACAGCAGGGGCTAGACATTCTACAGCAGGGGCCAGGCATTCTACAGCAGGGGCCAGGAATTATACAGCAGGGGCCAGGCATTCTACAGCAGGGGCCAGACATTCTACAGCAGGCGCCAGGCATTCTACAGGAGGGGCCAGGCATTCTACAGCAGGGGCCAGGCATTCTACAGCAGGGGCAAAGAATTCTACAGCAGGGGCCAGGCATTCTACAGCAGGGGCCAGACATTCTACAGGAGGAGCCAGACATTCTACAGCAGGGGCCAGAAATTCTACAGCAGGGGCCGGAAATTCTACAGCAGGGGCCAGGAATTTTACAGCAGAGGCCAGGCATTCTACAGCAGGGGCCAGACATTCTACAGGAGGGGCCAGGCATTCTACAGCAGGGGCCAGAAATTCTACAGCAGGGGCCAGGCATTCTACAGCAGGGGCCAGACATTCTACAGGAGGAGCCAGACATTCTACAGCAGGGGCCAGAAATTCTACAGCAGGGGCCGGAAATTCTACAGCAGGGGCCAGGAATTTTACAGCAGAGGCCAGGCATTCTACAGCAGGGGCCAGACATTCTACAGGAGGGGCCAGGCATTCTACAGCAGGGGCCAGAAATTCTACAGCAGGGGCCAGGCATTCTACAGCAGGGGCCAGAAATTCTACAGCAGGGGCCAGGAATTCTACAGCAGGGGCCAGGCATTCTACAGGAGGGGCCAGGCATTCTACAGCAGGGGCCAGGCATTCTACAGGAGGGGCCAGGCATTTTACAGGAGGGGCCAGACATTCTACAGCAGGGGCCAGGCATTCTACAGCAGGGGCCAGACAAAACGCAGGGGGGCCCGACACACCTGCCCCCCGCACGTTACGGGCCTGCTGCCAGGTGCAGGGCCCAATTTGGAGCAATCAGTCAAGGCCTAAGGCCGCCATGGGGTAAAGACTCATTTTAATGACATTATATTTTTTTTTATTTTTAAAACTTATCTATGGCAATTTAAACAAAAATCTAAACGGAATCGAATTTTTTTTTCGTTAGTCAAAATTCAGAAATTTTGAGTATCTAAAAAGATTCATTATCATATTTTGGGTAAAAGTTTTAAAAGGTTACTACGGTATTTTTTTTTTTCCTCAAGTGTCATAAAATGATAGCTAATATAAAATATAAAAACACATTTCACCATTAAATCCCATCGAACATATTACAAATAAACTTAAAATTTGAGAGTAAAACGGGATGGCTGATTGGCCAATCAAACCAACTCTGTCAGATCCAATATAACAGTGAATGATATAGAAACATCACTTTACACAGACTTGCACTTAATTTGGTCTCACTCATAACATCCCAGCAAAAAAAGAGTAATAACCTGCACAAGAATTATTTTCCATCATATTTTTTTTTAATCACAGTAAAACGTAAAATTAACAAAAAACAAACCAAACGTGAAATACGACTGAAATCATCCTGCTAATAAACACACCAAAAAAATCAACAAATCTACCAAACTGAAATCAATTTAATGGAATGGCCGCGAGCAGACGACAGATAACCGTCTGTCTAAAGTAGGAGACCAAAGCTGAATAAACAACAAGCAAAATAAACACGTTTGCAGACCAACTGGAAATTCAAAGTTTTATCTTTATCTTTGAAAAAAAAAGACAAATAATTTTTATTTGGGCTTTTGTGTGAAAGTGTTTGTCAACATGAGATCACGTGACAGGCAACCCCCCCCCATCCCAAAAAAAAATCAACAACAACAACAAACAACCATGACGTCAGTTTCACTTTTGAATAATTCAACGACACCAGATTTTTAAGAGATTTCAAATGCTGAAAACCGGTTGCCAAGTTGGTTTTATAGGATTTTAATGATTTAAGTCTAATCCACCTGGTCGTTGTATGTACTGATAAATAGGAAGGGAACAGATCGAAGATACACAATTCTTTTTTTTTAAACATTAATTCTTAACTTCACTCTATATAAGATTATTGTCAATTGAAATATTTCATTTAAAAAAATTGATCAAAATATATTTTAGTGACCATATGAACAAGAGTGTCTAAATGAAGATGGGAAGTTTAACTTTTCCCGCTATTGTGAACAAATAAAAACCAATTTTGTGTAATATCAAACCAATATTTTCTTTTAATGAAAGAATAGTGAAAAGTCTATTTAAATATATATATATATATATATATATATATATATATATATATATATATTTATATATATATATATATATATATATATATATATATATATATTTAATAAATAAACTAAAAATCAAAATTGTAAACTCAGAATTTTTTTTAAGGATATTGTCTTGATAGAGTATCTCGGCTTGCAAGTATTCCCAAACTTTGAGCTGACTGACAATGTTGATTGACTTTAATTGACTGAACCTCCGTCTTAAATACATCAAAGACCGAAAATAGACCGCGGACAGACGAGATGGACGAGAGGGAAAACTTTATTTCCAAGTAAAAAAGGGGGGGGGGAAGAGAGAGAGAAAGAGAGAGAGAGAAGGGGGAGATTTGCAAGAGGGACAGTAGAGAGTAAAAAAAAGGAGAGAAAATAAGAATGAGAGAGAGAGAAATTAAGAATTTAAGAATAAGAGAGAGAGAGAGAGAAATTAAAAATTTAAGAATGAGAGAGAGAGAGAGAGAGAGAGAGAGAGTAAGAATTTAAGGTTGAGAGAGAGAAAAAGTAAGAATAAAAGAATGAGAGAGAAAGCAATAATTTAAGAATGAGAGAAAGAAAGTAAGAATTCAAGAATGAGAGAAGGTAAGAATTAAAGAATGAGAGAAAGTAAGAATTTAAGAATGAGAGAGAAGGTAAGAATTCAAGAATGAGAGAGAAAGTAAGAATTTAAGAATGAAAGAGAATGTGAGAATTTAAGAACGAGAGAGAAAGTAAGAATTGGAAAAAAGAAGAGAGAAAGTAAGAATTTAAAATTGAGAGAGAGAAAAAGTAAGAATAAAAGAATGAGAGAGAAAGTAAGAATTTAAAGATGAAAGAGAAAGTAAAAATTTAAGAATGAGAGAGAAAGTAAGAATTTAAGAATGAGATTGAAAGTGAGAATTGAAAAAGAAATGAGAGAGAGAAAGCAAAAATTTAAGAATGAGAGAGGAAGTAAGAATTTAAGAATGTGAGAGAGAGAGAGAGAGAGAAAGTAAGAATTGAAGAATGAGAGAGAGAAAGTTAAAATTGAAGAATGAGATAAAGTAAGAATACAAGAATGAGAGAAAGAAAGTATAGATGAATGAGGGAGAGAAAGTAAGAATTGAAGAATGAGAGAAAGTAAGAATTTAAGAATGAGAGAAAGTAAGAATTTAAGAATGAGAGAGTAAGAGGTGGGGGGAATATTCACATTTGACATTACAGTAATAGGCCTACTAAAGAATAATGTTTGTCTTTTTACCGCAAAGAATATGTAATATACTCAATGAGTGATCCTTAGTGAAATGGTCCCTTCTCCCATTGGCTAAAAAAAATGACTTATCGTATTATGGCTTTCTTGTACCCAAGGACATTTTCTATTAGGGCTCCTTCGTAAATGACGTATCGCTTAGAGGTGGAGGGGGGGGGGGTCTAAGATTTTGTGACAGGTGAGGGGGGGGGTCTGTGAAATTGTGACGTCACAAAAAATAATAATTATCTTTGAGGGAATCCAAAATTTGGTTGAATTTCCTGCCAAAATTACAATTCTTCTCAACTTGAAATTTTGAAAATTGACCGTTATGAAAATTTTGTATCTTAAAAATTTCGATAGTTATTACTTTTTTGACTAGGTTTGACTCAAAAACTGTTTTTAATACGCTAAAAGCTCATTATTTGTATCCAAAAATAACGAATGAAAAATAAATCAGTAATTTGAGGTATTTTAATTTATTTTAACTTGTGACGTGACATAAGGGGGGTGGGGTGAAACATTTGTGACAAGGGGGAGGGGGGTCTAAAATGTCGTTTTTTGCGTTACGTCATTTGCTAACGAGCCCTTACATTTTTCGTAAAACCTCGGATTTTATAGAAAAATAGTATTAACAAATCCAGAAACTAGCTTTTAAAGTATTAAAAACCTAATTAGATTTTAAAATTCAAAAGTCAGATGTATTAAGTTACTTTTTACAATTAAATATTAAGTTATATTTCATTTTTTAAAATACTAACGGTTCAGCACGTAAATATTAATATAACATATCATTCGTATTAAAAGAAGCACTTCCGATATAACAATTATAAAAATAAAATGATTTTTGAGAAAAACTAACAAAGAAGTTAGTACTTTCAAATACATACAATATGAATGGTTAGAGTGTTGATACATAAAATATGATTGGTTAGAGTGTTGATACATACAATATGATTGGTTTGAGTGTTGATACATACAATTTGAATGGTTAGAGTGTTGATACATTCAATATGATTGGTTAGAGTGTTCATACATACAATATGATTGGTTAGAGTGTTGATACACACAATATGATTGGTTAGAGTGTTGATACATACAATATGAATGACAGAGTGTTGATACAAATGTGAGTCAGCATACAATATGAATGATAGAGTGTTGATAGAAATGTGAGTCAGCATACAATATGAAAGACAGAGTGTTGATACAAATGTGAGTCAACATACAATATGAAAGACAGTGTTGATACAAATGTGATTCAACATACAATATGAATGATAGAGTGTTGATACAAATGTGAGTCAACATACAATATGAAAGACAGAGTGTTGATACACATGTGAGTCAACATACAATATGAAAGACAGTGTTGATACAAATGTGAGTCAACATACAATATGAATGACAGAGTGTTGATACAAATGTGAGTCAACATACAATATGAATGACAGAGTGTTGATACAAATGTGAGTCAGGCCTTTAAACTGAATGCAATTTTTTTCAGTGACTTTGTAGATAAAATATTAGAGGATGCTAAATAAAATGGTTCAGTTATGCACAAAAATAAATTATTAGTCTCAGTGAGTTCAAAGATAGCTAATATGGTGGCGGTAGAAAAATAGATTCGACGAGGATGGTCAGTCTGTACATTATACACTCTGTGGTCTACCCCAAGTTTGAATTATCCTAGAGAATAACGCATTAATATCAAAGAAGATAAACTGATAGTTCGTTTTTGTAAAAGTATAAATCTGAAACTACATGAACTTTTTATTTGATAAACAAAAGAGACTTTTTAATTATCAGTCATAATTATCTACCATCATAAACAATAAGTCAATGAAATTGTTTACAAATCCCTATTAATTAAAGAGAAAAAAATACGAGAAACCAAAAAAAAAAATATTTGATTCACAAACGCATAAAAATCTGGCCAAGAAATTCAATTATTAAACATCTCCAAGAAACATCCTCAGAACTTCCCGCTGCTCACTATGTGGAAGAAATGAAACTGTTGCCTGTATTCATTGGCATTAATCAAAGTCTCGACCTTTGAAACAACAGAAAGGGAGAATACTGTACAAATTAATTTCATCGGAAGAGGGCTGTCCTTTCTTGTTTAAGTCCGAAAACAAATTTATTTGGAACATGGGAAATTGGAAATAAGAAAAATGATCAGGTATTCTTGAGAAACAATGTGGTTACAGTCCTTCCTGTACTGATATGTACAGTTGTGGTACTTGTGTGGTGTGCATCCCACGCTTCGTTAAATTTCTAAATTGTAACAAATACATGCATTTGATGTAACAATAATAGTTTCCATTTGTTGCGATTTTTTAAAAATGATACATTTTTGACATTTTTTTAACCCCATCAATTTACTAGATTTCATTTGTTTTAGCAGAAATAATTATTAGATATAATGACTAGGGCTGTACCGGAATCCGATTCCGGTTCCTGTTAAGCCGGATTCCGGCAGTTTTAACAAATCCGGTTCCGATTCCGGTTCCGGTTAAAATGTGCCGGATTTAAGCCGGATTTCTTTGTTGTTTGAAATTTTAAAGAAATTTTTTTAGCGCAACATATTTCAAAAATATGTTGCGCTACAGAATTAAATTAAAACAATAACTTCCTTTGCTTTTTTAAAACTACAATAACGTCGATCGCTATTAGTTCTATATGTTAGTAAAAATAGTCTTCCGCTAGTTTGATTCCGTGTTTTCCATATTAAGCTATCAAAGTTTAAGTTCTTTAAACAGCAGACAACGATCTATTTTGGGTGTTTACAGTTTAAAAATAGTTCAATAATTTATTTTTCTGCAAATTTTTTAAATTAGGAGATTTTGTCACGATTTGGATAACATTCCTCCCATATTTAGATAAATAACTTGAAGATACATTTTAAATTGAACATTAAAGTGATATTGCTTTAGATTTGACATGCATTTTATGAGAAATAGTCAGATAATGATTTAAAGGAAAGTATGAATGAAATAACAAGATTTGGTGACGTCACTATGGAAAATTAAAGAAAGATGAACTATTGGGTGGTGCCACAGTATATATATATATATATATATATATATATATATATATATATATATATATATATATATATTGGAATTTACTTATTAATAAACATGTTTATTATACTTTCTAAGATATGTTACACATTTCTATGTTTGATTGTAATGGAAATCAAGTTAAATTAGGTTCAGCTTTATTAAAATAAATTTTTAAAACAAAGAACCTATTATATTGACAGAGTTATCTTTCTTAACTCATGATTGGGGAAGGGGTTTTAGTCACAGTCTTCAAGATCTAAATGGTTAATACTGTTTTTTGCTATCTAGAACTAAAAAACTAAATTTTTATTCTATTTTTCATTCTTATATCTTTTTTATGTTAGGCGAGAACTTACTACTTCGTTCGAAGAGTTACTATTGAATTTGGTAAATCCGGTTCCTGTTCCGATTCCGGCAGGATTCAAATATTAAATCCGATTCCGGTTCCGAATCCTGCAGGATCCAAAAATTGCAATCCGGTACAGCCCTAATAATGACTATGTGAAAAAATGCGTTTAAATGACCCTAAAATTTGATCCAATTGTTTTATATATGACTCATATTATGAGTTTAACGCAAGAAATTTTATGATTAATAAGATTTTTATAGATTTTGAAGTTTTATCTCCCTTTTTGTTTAGAAAATAAATGAAAAAATGTAAACAACGATCAAAATTCAGTCTGATGCATATATATATATATTGTTGAATACTCTCACAGTTTAATAACTGAACGCACAGGCATGGGTTCCAAACAAGAGCATTTAATGATTATAAACCAGCGGTTGGGGAATCGGGGTAAATTACCCCAAATGGGGTAAAAATGAAACTTTTGTGAGTAAAAACTATATATTTTTAATTTGCTATGGGGTAAAATCAACTTACATAAAAATATTTTGGGGTAATGATTAAAAAAGTTCCCCGACCGCTGTTATAAACATAGACAACAAAAATGGCCACTGTTCTTGCCGGCTTGGTTATTCTTTCTTTTTGTTGCTGTTCTACGTCATCGCTGCAGCTCGTCACCGCGTTCAATTACAAACTCCAAGGTGCGCTGAGACAGGGAATTCCCAGACACCACCGAGGGAGCCATAACAATATATATATTTACATGTCTGGAGCAATGATATGTGTGTAGCCCCTAGTACATGTCAAGAGCAATGAAATGTGTGTAGCCACTAGTACATGTCAAGAGCAATGATAAGTGTGTAGCCACTAGTACATGTCTAGATCAATGATATGTGTGTAACCACTAGTACATGTCAAGAGCAATGATATGTGTGTAGCCACTAGTACATGTCTAGATCAATGATATGTGTGCAGCTCAATCTGATTTTCAGAGATGCTCTTTTGTTTTTTTTAAGGACATTTATGGATTGAAAAAATAAAAGCCTTGATCAAGAAAACTAAATGAGATGTCCATTCAAAGCTCATTTGAGAGAAAAGGTGAGAAATCGAAAACCGCCAGATGGTTTGAGTTCTGTTTTCTTGATTGTTTCTCTGTTGTTTGCTCATCTTAGTAACATTTATTTCCTGCCCCCCCCCCCCCCCCGCTATTGGCCTGGCCCCTGCTGTAGAATGTCTGGCCCATGCTGTAGAATTTTCACGCTACGGGGCTGGAATCGAGGATTGGAAGTATTGAGACTTTTAAATCCATTTTCCGATTTCCAACTTATTAAAACACATCTAGCCTTAGTTCGACAATTCACCATGATCTGTTCTAAATATAAAAATATGAATCGGTCATGTTATCGATAACAAGTTTAATCCTCGTTCTTCGTGATTGGTTTTCAATAAACGAAGAAATATTAATTTATGATTAATGCATTTAGTTCTAATATAACTGGAGAGCTCAAAGGAATACCACTCAGATAGAAAAATGAACGCCCGCCATTTTGTTGAGGTCTTAAGGTAAGTCTCCACAAATCCGAAACGCAGCGAAACAGATCCGGATTTTGCGAAGTCAAAAGATTTTAGAATTTCGGACCTTTGGAGGCTTACGATAATTTTATAGTTTGGTAAATCAAGCAGCTTGGAAATATCGACTGAAATTTTTAAAAAAAATGTGAAAATTAATACATATTTTTAACAAAACTAAACATAGATATTCACAATGAAGAAATCTCGAATTGTCTCTGTGGAGAAATAATATAGTCGAAGTTTGATGAGGCAATTTGTTAGGCCCCCGGCCACCACAGACCCCATGGCGTCATTCCGCCATCGCGTTGTAGTTTATTCTGAGTAGAAATGACGAGACTACAACTGACAGCGGGGAGCACGTGTTTTATTTTAGCAGTTGTAAAGTCTGGAAGTCGAACCCGAAACCCACAGCTTGAAGATTCGACTGACTTCCACAGCACAACCTTGTTTCCCCCGAAAAAAATATCTCAAAAATCCCCTTAAATGTGAGTTAAATATATTTTGAAGTTAGTTGGATATAACTTAATGTGGGTCCAACTTACTTGAATGAGGACCACATTAATGAAGGAATTAAAGAAGGACATTTTGAAAGATGCTCTTTTTTGAGATTTGTAATATCCTAGAATTAAAAAAAAAATCTTATCTTCACACAGACTTAAGAAATAATACAAAATCATGACAAGTTGGACCTGATTAAACTGATCTAATCATGATAGGTCTGTATATATAAACATATATACATATATATATATGTGTGTGTGTGTGTGTGAGTATGTGAGTATGTGTGTATGTGTGTGTGTGTGAGTATGTGTGTGTGTGTTTGTGTGTGAGTATGTGAGTATGTGTGTGTATGTGTGTGTATCTGTGTGAGTATGTTAGTATGTGTGTGTATGTGTGTGAGTATGTGAGTATGTGTGTGTATGTTTGTGTGTGTGTGAGTATGTGTGTGTATGTGTGTGTGTGTGTGTGAGTATGTGAATATGTGTGTGTATGTGTGTGTGTGTGTGTGAGTATGTGAGTATGTGTGTGTATGTGTGTGTGTGTGTATGTGAGTATGTGTTTGTATGTGTGTGTATGTGTGTGTGAGTATGTGAGTATGTGTGTGTATGTGTGTGTGTGTATGTGTGTTTGTGTGTGTGTGTATGTGTGTGTATGTGTGTGTGTGTTTGTGTGTGTGTGTGTAAACTGTTGTGTATTAAAAAAAATACACAGTGATTTCAATCTTAAAAGTACACCGCCAAGATACAAAAACAACAACGAAAACAGATAAAAACAAATAAACAATACAACAACAACAACAACAAAGACTCACATACTCACTCATACACACACATACTCACATACTCACACATACTCACATACTCACACATACACACATAAACACATACTCACACATACACACACATACTCACATACTCACACATACACACACAGACTCACACATACTCACATACTCACACATACACACACATACACACACATACGCACATACACACACATACAGACACATACTCACACATACACACACATATACACACATACACACACATACACACATACTCACACATAGACACACATACTCACATACTCTCACATACTCACACATACACACACATACTCATATACTCACACATACACACACATACATACTCACACATACACACACATACACACACATACTCACACATACACACACATACTCACATACTCACACATACACACACATACTCACATACTCACACATACACACACAGACTCACACATACTCACATACTCACACATACACACACATACACACACATACTCACATACTCACACATACAGACACATACTCACACATACACACACATACACACATACTCACACATACACACACATACTCACATACTCTCACATACTCACACATACACACACATACTCATATACTCACACATACACACACATACATACTCACACATACACACACATACACACACATACACACACATACACACACATACTCACACATACACACTCATACTCACATACTCACACATACTCACACATACACACACATATTCATATACTCACACATACACCAACATACTCACACATACTCACACATACATACACATACTCACATACTCACATATACACACACATACTCACATACTCATACATACACACATGAACGAGCGTCGCCCATTACATTTGACAGACCATTACAATTCGCACACAGCACCATATGGGGCATTACATTTCACAGACCATTACAATTAAAACACAGCACCATATGGGGCATTACATTTCACAGACCATTACAATTCATACACAGCACCATATGGGGCATTACATTTGACAGACCATTACAATTAATACACACCACCATATGGGGCATTACATTTCACAGACCATTACAATTAATACACAGCACCATATGGGGCATTACATTTGACAGACCATTACAATTAATACACAGCACCATATGGGGCAATACATTTGACAGACCATTACAATTAATACACAGCACCACATGGGGCAATACATTTGACAGACCATTACAATTAATACACAGCACTGTATAGACATTATAGGAGAGTAAAACTAAATAAAAACCTCTAAAAAAACTATTTGACCTACTTAAATGGTTGTAAGTAAACATAAACTATATATTGACATGACTTTATGACCACACAGTCTATAATTGAGAGTAAAGTCAAAGTACATATTGATATTTCACTCCATAAATAGTTCTATTTCTTCCCTTCACACTCTGTGTGTGTTATTTTTTTTGGGAAATATCCAAACGAAGAGGTCAGGGGAGAAAACTAATTACATTGATAAGACAGCGATGGGGAAGGGGAGGTAAGTTTTTTTTTCCTTGTCTGATTAAAGGGCGACAACTTAAACTCTCAGATTGTACTGGGATTAAGGGGAGTGTTGGGGGAAGGGGGGGATGTCAAGTCCCGGACGAAGGTGATCATTGTTTGTGAGAGGGGAATCTGGTGAGAGGAAATATAGAGTTCAGCGCAGGGATAAATTAGTGTATATATTAATATATATACATATATAAAGAGAGAGAGATTGTCAATTATTGACAGATGGGTTTATGTGATAGATGATGTTTGTTTAAATCAGAAGTTCCCAAACTTTTTTGACCCATGGACTCTTTTTTATAGTCAAAACCTGCCCTCGGACCCCCAAGTTAAATAGCTACATAAAGGCATAATATAAAATTTAAAAAAAAAACATTTTGTTGAAGAAGTATGTATTGAAATCATAATTTTTTGGTTAAAATAAAATTTAATGACTTGGATGCCGAGATGTTATGGGTGTATAGATCTCCGGTTCAATTTTTGTAAGTAGCAACCGAAAATCCTTCACGAGCACTAATTTCTGGTCGGTTTTTTTTTTGTGTGATGAGGTTCATGACGTCATTGAATTAACGTTCTACCATGATCTGACGGAAAGTCAACAACTTCTGTACAATAACCCATAATGCAGGATATAAAATTGGGATCTGTTTCTTGTAACCAGAATTAGTGGTATCCTGGTTCAAACATTGGTTCTTCATGTGTGGATATTTCAATAAGCTGCTCCTTTATTAGTGCAGATTCATCTGTGTTAGGGATCTGAGTTTGTCCAACACCCAGTCGGGAATATCCAAGTGAAGAATATCTTAAAATCTTTGGTTCAGGTCTGCATGAAATGCTATTAATTGTTGACAGCAAGCAAGCAAATCTTCTGCTCTATTTTGAAATGGTTATGCAAACTATATTCAATAAACACAGTACCATTATATAACATTTGCTATTAATAAGACTATGTCCGGCAGAACTCTCGCCTCGTCCCAGTTTGTCAAATAAATCAGTCTTATATTTGTCATTTTTTTAGTTAATTAAATTGTGTCACAAATCCTTGTCTTTGCTTTCCAGGAATTCCAACACTGGGCCAAAGAGGGCATCAAATTGATTTAAACATGCACCTGTAGATAATAAATGTACTTCTGTGTGAAGTGGTAAATTATTATAGTCTTCGTTATTTTATCAACTGCTTTAGAGACATAAACTAGTGTAGCAGTGATCCATGCAAACATTCATTAAGATTTTTTGCTATAAAATAATGAATGGCACAATGTACTGAAGATACATTCGGTACAGCATAATGCCAGAAAGCCTCGGTATCTTCCTACCATTGCCGGAGCAAAGTAAGTTACAACAGATATGGTATTGGTCAAGGGTACAGCATTTACATCGAAAAATCTTTTTAATTCAATAAATAAAATGTCACCATTTTTTATCGGTTTCCAAACATTTAGCAAGTAACATATCTTGTGAAAAAAATTCTTCTTTTACAAATTTTTACATAAGCTAAAAATAAAACTTCGCTTACTGGTAAAGTGGACTCTCAAGCTGTATATAAATTCAAATGTTTTTAAGTACTAACACAAAGAATTTTTCTACAGACTGAGCCATTTCGTCAATCCTTCATTGTAAAGTATTACTTAGTGGACTTCTTTATAATGTCGAAAGCTTGTTTGTGCAACACGGAATGTGTTATCTCTCTAGCAGCTGATAAAATAATTTTATATTAAACCATATGCAGACCCCCTGAAGTTGTTCAGGGACCCCCAAATTAATTTTTATCTTCCACGGACCCCTTAAATGATACTTGGACACCTGGGGGTCCGTAAGGACCACTATGGGAACCACTGGTTTAAATAGTTTGCGACCTGTGTAACAGACAAACAGACAGACAAACAGACAGACAGATATATTGTTTAGTAGTTTCATGTGTGCATGTACAGAGATGATCAGACGGTTCAGTAAAAGATGGATTTTTGTGACAGTTGATACATGTTTGTGTAGACTGACCTCTATAATACACTTATAGCTAAGGGGCCAGTGTTTGCGTTAAAATATTTGAGTACAGTGTACATGTTAACCATGTTTAATGATAACATTACTACAGTAAATATGTTGGTGTGTTCAATGATAACATTCCTACAGTAAATATGTTGGTGTGTTCAATGATAACATTCCTACAGTAAATATGTTGGTGTGTTCAATGACAAAGGTACTACAGTAAATATGCATTTAATCGAAGGTATCAGTATTCCAGGTTAAAATCAGGCTTGCGGAGCCGGAGCGGAACCGAAAAAATCTGGCAGCTCCACGGCTCCCAAATGTTTTTTTTTACAGCAAAATTTTTAGAGCATTTTCGAAAAAAAATGCTCTATTGTCCCCGTTTTGTCTGTCTGTCTGTCTGTCTGTCCGTCATCACCTAGATATCAACAACCATAAGTCCTAGACCCATGATGTATATATAATTTTATAGGTCTTGGCCTGCCAAGAAAACACTTTGGTCCATTTCGCGATCTGACCTCTGAGGGCCAAAAAAGGGGGCGTATTAAGTACCCTTTTTTTTACTATATAAGCTATATTAACAAAGGAGCGCCCTATATCTAAGCAACCATAAGTCCTAGGCCCATGATGTATATATCATTTTGTAGGTCTTGGCCTGCCAAGTGTACATCAAAAGTCCATTTCGCAATCTGACCTCTGAGGGCCGAAAAAGGGGGCGTTTTAAGTACCGTTTTTGCTTATATTTTAAATATAAATAATAAAAGCTAATCAAAGGGGCGTAATCATTATTTATTTTTGTAACAGTTATTCAACATGATTACTTCCCTCTCTATTTATCAAAACCTATACGCGTGGAGCGAAATCTATAGCTGTAACCCGGGAAAAAATACGGATTTCGTCCGGCGTAGCCGTAGCCACTGCGTACACGAAAATGCTCTAAAATGTCCTTTGTCCGAAACGGAAAAGACTTAAATTGCTTGTTTTTTTTTTAGCTTTAAAATTGCACATTTGTTTGATTGTTTGCCTCCTACAATTTGAAACGTTGTCATGTTTTACGAACGCCACAACAGTAACAGCATTTAAATGATAACGTGCACGCACATCACCTTAAGAAATCTTTAATGGGGAATCGTTTTGTGTTCGTTTTAAATCTTGTTTACCATCCGAAATTTTTTTAATGGCATGTTATTTTGTTATATATAAAGTTAAAACAGTTTTATTTCATTTAAAATAAATTTTTACTACGACGACAAATAGAACGCGTCATTTCGTATTATTATTTGACCGCGAATTTGTAAAAGACTAAAAATAAAATGGTCGCTTTCTGTATTTAACAATTTTATTATAAACAGAATATCTGAAATAGAGTAGATACATTTATAAGGCTGTGGCTATGTGGAACCGGGTCCCAATAAAATCCGATTGTTATTCGGACCCGTGTCAAATATGCACTAAGCTTAGCTATATTTAAACTTTATTAGACGGAACCCGAAAAAATAATAATACTGAGTCCGCTTAGTGGAACCCTAGACACTGAGTAACGATTAAATCATACAATTCAAACAATTATAAAAAAAAATAAACAAAAATTAATAATAAAGTTAATGTATAGCTAAGCTAAGTGCATATTTGCCACGGGTCCGAATAACAATCAGACTTTATTGGGACGGGGTCCGAATAAAAATCGGAGTTTTTTGGTACCCGGGTCCGAATAGTCACTTCGAATTTATAAATAATAAATATAAATACTGAAGTCTTTAAAATATTTTAAATAATGTATCTTTTTACTAGTCGCTAATTTGATCATTGAAATAACTTTTTATTACTTATGAAAATGGCGACTAGTGAAACCTCTATCGAAAAAAATGATATGATTCTGGATGCACTGAAATGGTTTGTTTTTAGTGAACGCGGCAAATTTGTGGGAGGTT
>JAGDYQ010000079.1:3775054-3798059 GCA_021962125.1 Bulinus truncatus | reverse complement strand
TTGTAAATTGGGGAAATGTTTATAACTGGAATTGTGTAATGCATATATCTGTAAAAAAATATTATAAAGACGTTTCCTTATATTTGAAAAAAATATTTTTCTCTTAAATCTAACTACAAGGGGTCAGCTGTTACCGAAATAGGACTCATAATTGAAAACATTCGAATTTATTGTCATTTAATCGTCCGAAAACTCCGTCAATTGTTGCATAGCTCTGATACTTTCAATTAAACTCAGAACACAAGCTTACTATTTCATTTGATGAGTTTCTTAATAAATCTTGGTGAAACTACGTGCTTTAATATTTCGCAACTAAATTAACGGGCGTATGAACGTGTTGGGCAAAAGTATATATCCTACATAAGCCACTTAGGAGCCCTGCAGTCTGTGGCCCTCAGATTTCCTATCTTTTAATGAACTTTTGATGTATTGACATGGCAGGCCAAGACCTACAATGTGATATATACACATCATGGGTTCAGGACTTAAGGTTGCTGAGATCTTAGGGTGATTTCGGACGGACAGACTAAAATGGGGAAATAGGAGCATTTTTTTTAGAAAATGCTCTAAAAGGGGAAACTGACCCCCATTACTAAAATCCAGTATAATACAATACATTTGTTATTAGTCTGATATAAATTATATTACGCTCAAATGAACACAAAAAATAACAATGTCAATCCTTTTAAAACTAAAACAATAAAATAAATTTAAAAGTGAAAGTTAGAAAAAACAACTTTAATTTAAATGCACTAAAAAACGTAAAAAGCCTCTGGGAGCTAATGGGAAATATTAGGAGCTTAAGGGAAAATGTGGGAGCTTATGGGAATGCAGGGAGCTTATGGGAATATTAGGAGCTTATGGGAATATGTGGGAGCTTATGGGGAATATTAGGAGCATATGGGAATATAATGGAGCTTATGGGTTCATTAGGAGCTATGGGAATATGTGGGAGCTTATAGGGAAAATTAGGGATCTTACGGTAATATGTGGGAGCTAAAATCAATATTTTAGAGCTTATGGAAACATTAGGAGCTTATGGGAATATTAGAAGCTCATTGAAATAAATGGGGGCTTATGGGAAAATTAGGAGCTATGGGCATGTGTGAAAGCTTATAAGAATATTAGTAGCTCATGGGAATACGAGAGAGCTTATGGAAAAATAAAGTGCTAATTGGAATATTAGGGAACTTATGGTAATATTTGGGAGCTTATAAGAATAATATGAGTTTATGGAAATATGTGGGAGCTTATGGATAATATTAGAAGCTTATGGCAATATGTGGGAACTTATAGGAATATTAGGAGCTTATGGGAATACGAGAGAGCTACATGGGAAAATAAGAGCTAATGGAATATTAGAAATTATGGGAGAATTTGGGAGATTATGGGGAAGATTATGAGCTGCATGGGAATATGTGGGAGCTCATGGGAGAATATTAGGAGCATATATGAGTATTAGGAGGCAATATGGAAAATATTAGGAGCTTATGGGAATATTTGGGAGCGCTATGGAGAATATTAGGAGCTTATGGGAAAAAATAGGGAGGTTATGGGAAAGTTTGGAGCTTATTTGAAGTCATTTGGCAGCTTTATTTGAATATTTGAGAGCTTATAGGGAATATTAGAGCTTATGGGTATATTTGGGAGCTTATAAAAATATTAGGATATTATGGAATTATGTGGGAGCCAATGGGGAATGTTTTGAAAATAATGGGAATATGTGGGAGCTTATGGGAATATTTGGAGCTGATGGGAATATGTGGGAGATTATGGGAATATTGGGAGCTTACGGGAATATTAGAAAAGTATAAGAATATTATGAGCTTATGGAAATATTTGGAGCTTCATGGAGAATATTAGGAGCTTATTGAATAATAAGAGTTTATGGGAATATTTGGAGCGTATCTTAATATTTGGGAGCTTATGGGAATATGTGAGAGCTTATGTGAATATTTAGGAGCTTATGGGAATATTAGGAGCTTAAGGGAATAGAGCTAATGGAACAATTAGAAGCTCATTGGAATATTAAAAAATTATGTGGAATATTTTAGAGCTAATTGGGAAAATTAACAGCTTATGTGAATATGAGAGAGCTTATGAGAATATAAGAAGCTGAGGGGAATATTTGGGAGCTTAGGTGGGAATGTTAGGAGCTTATGGAAAATATTAGGAGCTTATGGAAATAGGAGGGAGCTTTTGGGAATAATAGAGCTTATGGGAATAAGTGGAAGCTTTTGGGAATATTATAGGCTTATGGGAATATTAGGAGTTTATTGGAATATTAGGAGCTTAGAGGGAATATGTGAGAGTTTATGGGAATATTTTGGAGCTTATGAGAGTATTAGGGAGGTTATAGGAAGTTTTGGAGCTTATGGAATATTTGGGAGCTTATGATGAATATTAGTAGCTTATGTTAATATCTGGGAGCCAAGGGAATATTAGGAGCTTTATGGGAATATTAGGAGCGCATGGGAATATTATGAGCTTATGGTGAATAGTAAGAGCTTATTGGAATAATTTGGAGCTTATTTTAATATTATGAACTTATGGAAATATTAGGAGCTTATGGGAATATGTGGGAGCTTATGGGAATATTGAGAGCTTATGGGAATATGTGGGAGCTTGTGGGTAATATTACGAGCTTATAGGAAGTTATGGGAGCTTATGGGTTTATTAGGAGCGTATATGAATTTGAGGGAGCTTATGGAATATTAGGAGCTTATGGGAATATTTGGGAGCTTTATGGGGAATATTATGAGCTTATGGGAATATGTGGGGCTTCCTTTAGAGAATATTAGGAGCTTATATGAGTATTAGGAGGTTATGGGAAATATTAGGAGCTTATGGGAATATTCGGGGAGCTTATGGGGAATATTAGGAGCTTATGTGAGAAAAATGAGGTTATGAGAAAATTGGAGCTTAATATTTGGGAGCTTATGGGGAATATTAGGAGCTTATGTGAATATTTGGGAGCTTATGGGAATATTAGGAGCTGTATCGGAATATAAGGAGCTTTTGGGAATCATGGGAATTTATGGGAATATTTGGTAGCTTATGGGGAATAAGAGAAGCTTATGGGAATATGTGGAAGCTTATGGGAATATAAGGAACTTATGGGAATATGTGGGAGCTTATGGGAAATATTAGGAAATTATTGGAAGTTATGGGAGTTTATTGGATTATTAGGAGCGTATATGAATGTGAGGGGTGATTATTGGGAATATTAAAGAGATTGTGGGAACAATGGGAGCTTGGTGGGAATATGTGGAAACTTATGGGGAATATGTGGCAGCTTATGGTGATATTTGGCAGCTTATGGGAATATAAGGAGCTTATGGTAATATGTGGGACCTTATGAAGAATATTAGGAGCCTATGCGAAGAAATGGGAGCTTATGGATTATTAGGAGCGTATATGAATATGACTGAGTTTATGGGAATATTAGAAGCTTATGGGAATAAAAGGAGCTTATGGAAATATGTGGGAGCATTTGGAGAATATTAGGAGCATATATGAGTATTAGGAGGTTATGGGAAATATTAGGAGCTTATGGGAATATTCGGGAGTTTATGGGGAATATTAGGAGCTTATGAGAGAAAAATGAGGTTATGAGAAAATTGAGCTAATATTTGGGAGCTTATGGAGAATAATAGGAGCTTATGGATATATGTGGGAGCTTTTGGTAATAATAGTAACTTATGGGAATATTAGATTATGGGAATATTAGGAGCTTATGGGAATATTTGAGCTTATGGGAATATTAGGGAGCTTATGGGAATATGTGGGAGCTTTTGGGAATATTTGGTAGCTTTCGGGGAATAATTGAAGCTTATGGGAATATGTGGGAGCTTATGAGAATATGAGAAGCTTATGGGAATATGTGGGAGCTTATGGGATTATTTGGTATATTATGGGAATAAAAGGAGCTTATGGGAATATGTGGGAGCTTTTGGGAATATTTGGTAGCTTTCGGGAAATAATTGAAGCTTATGGGAATATGTGGGAGCTTATGAGAATATGAGAATCTTATGGGAATATGTGGGAGCTTATGGGAATATTTGGTATATTATGGGAATAAAAGGAGCTTATGGTAATATGTGGGAGCTTATGGGAAATATTCGGAGCTAATGGGAAGTTATGGGAGCTTATGGGATTATTAAGAGCGTATATGAATATAAGGGAGCTTATGGGAATAGTAGGAGCTTATTGGAATATTAGGAGCTTTTTGGAATATGTGGGAGCTTTTGGGGAATATTAGGAGTTTATGGGAGGATATGGCAGCTTATTGGATTATTTGGAGCGTATATGAATAAGACGGAGCTTATGGGAATATTAGAAGCTTATGGGAATATAAGGAGCTTAAGGGAATATGTGGGAGCTTAAGGGAATATGTGGGAGCTTATGGGAATATTAGGAGATTTTGGGAATATGTGGGAGCCTAAAGAAATATTAGGAGCTAATGTGAATATTAGGAGCTTATGGGAATATCTGGGAGATTATGGGAATATAGGGAGCTTATGGAAATATGTGG
This sequence comes from Bulinus truncatus, assembly GCA_021962125.1. Lineage (NCBI taxonomy): Eukaryota > Metazoa > Mollusca > Gastropoda > Planorbidae > Bulinus > Bulinus truncatus. Next base: position 3,793,525 of record JAGDYQ010000079.1, on the reverse strand, counting down.
GAGCTTATAAGAATATTTGGTAGCTTATGGGGGATATTAGAAGCTGATGGCAATATGTGAGAGCTTATGGGAATATAAGGAGCTTATGGGATTATTAGGAGCGAATATGAATATGTGGGAGCTTATGTGAATATTAGGAGCTTATGGGAATAGTAGGAGCTTATGGGAATATTTGGAATATTATTTGAATATAAGGAGCTTATGGTAATATGTAGGAATTTATGGGAATATAATGAGCTTATGGGGTTATGTGGGAGCTTACGGAAATATTAGGAGCTTTTGGGAATATTAGGTGCTTTTGGGAATATGTGGGAGCTTATGGGAATATTTGGGAGCTTATGAGAATATAAGGAGATTATTGGAATATGTTGAAGCTTATGGGGAATATTAGGAGTTTATGAGAAGATAGGGCAGCTTATGGGATTATTAGGAGCGTATATGAATAAGACGGAGCTTATGGGAATATTAGAAGCTTATGGGAATCTAAGGAGCTTAAGGGAATATGTGGGAGCTTATTGGAATATGTGGGAGGTTATGTTAGGAGTTTTTGGGTGGGAGCTTAAGGGAATATGGAGCTAATGGGAATATTAGGAGCTTATGTGAATATCTGGGAGATTATGGGAATATAAGGAGCTTATGGGAATATGTGGGAGCTTATAGGAATAAAAGGAACTTATGGGAATATGTGGGAGCTTATGGGGAATATTAGGAAATAATGGGAAGTTTTTCGGATTTTTTGGACCGTACATGAATATGAGAAAGATTATTGGAATATTAGGAGCTTATGGGAATATAAGAAGCTTATGGGAATATGTAAAAGCTTATTGGATTTTTAGGTGAGTATGGAAATATTTGGGAGCTAATAGAGCTTATGGAGAATATTAGGAGCATATGTGAGTATTAAGTTATGGAGATGTTTGGAGCTTTTGGGAATATTTGGGAGCTTATGGGGAATATAAGAAGCGTATGTGAGTATGTTGGAGCTTATGGGAATATTAGGAGCTTATGGGATTATTTGGGAGCTTATGGGAATATTTGGGAGCTTATGGGAATATGTGGGAGCTTATGGGAATATTTGGGAGCTTATGGGAATATTAGGTGCTTATGGGATTATGTGGGAGCTTATGGGGAATATTAGGAGCTTATGGGAAATTATGGGAGCTTATCGGATTATTAGGAGCGTATATGAAAATGAGGGAGCTTCTTATGTGTTTATGTGGGAGCTTATGGAGAATATTAGGAGCATATGTGAGTATTAGGAAGTTATGGAAATGTTTGGAGCTTTTGGAATATTTGGGAGCTTATGGGGAATATAAGAAGCGTATGTGAATATGTTGAAGCTTATGGGAATATTAGGAGCTTATGGGATTATTTGGGAGCTTATGGGATTATTAGGAGTTTATGGGAATATTTGGACGTTATGTGAATATTCGGGATTTTATGGGTAATATTAAGAGCTTTTAGGAATATGTGGGAGCCTATGGAAATATTAGGAACTTATGGTAATGTATGTGAACTTATTGGGAACATTAGGAGCTGATGGGAAAATTTGGGAGCTTATGGGAATATTAGGAGGTTATTGGAATATTAGGAACATATGGGAATTATTGGGATCTTATGGGGAATATTAGGAGCTTATGGAAACATGTCGGAGCTTATTGAAATATTAGGAACTTATGGGAATATGTGGAAGCTTATGGGAATATTAGGAGCTTTTGGGAATATGCAGGAGCTTAAGGGAATATTAGGAGCTAATGGGAATATTAGGAGCTTATGGGAATATCTGGGAGATTATGGGAATATAAGGAGCTTATGGGAATATGTTGGAGTTTATGGTAATATTTCGTAGCTTATGGGGGATATTAGAAGCTGATGGGAATATGTGAGAGCTTATTGGAATATAAGGAGCTTATGAGAATATTAGGAGCTAATGGGAATATGTGGGAGCTTAAGGAAAATATTTGGGAGATTATGGGAATATAAGGAGCTTATGGGAATAGGTGGGAGCTTATGGGAATATTAAGAACTTATGGAAATATTAGAAACTAATGGGATTATTAGGAGCTTTTAGGATTTTGTGGAAGCTTATGGGAAATATTAGGAGTGTATGGAAAAATATGGGAGCTTATGGGATTTTTAGAAGCGTATATGAATATGAGGGAGCTTATGGAAATATTAGGAACTAATGGGATTATATGGAGCTTATAGGAATATGTGGAAGCTTATGGGAAATATTAGGAGTGTATGGAAAAATATGGGAGCTTATGGGATTATTAGGAGCGTATATGAATATGAGGGAGCTTATGGGAATATTAGGAGCTTATGGGAATATTAGGAGCTTATGGGAATATTTGGGATAATATGGGAATATAAGGAGCTTTTTGTAATATGTAGGAATTAATGGGAATATAAGGAGCTTATGGGAATATGTGGGAGCTTATGGGAATATTAGGAGCTTATGGAAATATTAGGTGTGTCGTGTACTAGTTATGAGAGATGTGTTAGGTCAGCTGACGGGTTAAAGGGCATGGCGTGCTTTAATCGTAAAAGGAGTTCACGGTAGGGGACCGGAACTAGTTAACACGGACTAGTGAGTAGTCTATGGGTCAGTAGTTGAAGTGTCACAGCCAAGGAGTAGTCGATTGTAGAAGTTAGGCTGTGGATGTCCACATGAGTTGTCGGACTATTGTATTCGTGTGATTATTCAGTTTTCATGTATATTGAAGGATTAAACTTATTTATTATTTTCGTTTTTGAGAAATACCTTGTTTGTTTTCCTAATTTGGATATTTAAGGTGTTGTGCTACTGTGTATTAGCGTGTGTGTTGTCCTTAGGGTCAGAGTGCTGACACACGTGACGTAGTGACGACGTCAAATAAACGGCCCGAAAGATCCTGTACACAACAGGTGCTTATGGGAGTATGTGGGAGCTTATGGGAATATTTGGCAGCTTATGAGAATATAAGGAGCTTGTGGGAATATGTGGGAGCTTATGGGAAATTTTAAGAGCTTATGGGAGGATATGGCAGCTTATGGAATTATTAGGGGCGTATATGAATAAGACGGAGCTTATGGGAATATGAGAAGCTTATGGGAATATAACGAGCTTAAGGGAATGTGTCAGAGCTTAAAGGAATATAAGGAACTTATTGGAATATGTGGGAGCTTATGGGAAATTTTAGGAGCTAATGGGAAGTTATGGGAGTTTATTGGATTATTAGGAGCGAATATGAATATGAGGGAGATTATTGGAATATTAGGAGCTTAAGGGAATATTAGGAGCTTATGGGAATATATGGAAGCTTATTGGATTATTAGGAGCGTATGGAAATATTTGGGAGCTAATGGAAATATTAGGAGTTATGGGAATATTTGAAAACTTTTGGGGAATAATAGGAGCTTATGGGAATATGACAAAGCTTTTAGGAATATTTAGTAGCATATGGGGAATAATAGAATATTTTGGGAATATGTGGGAGCTTATGGGAATATTATGAGCTTATGGGAATATGTGGGAGCTTATGTGAATATTTGGAAGCTTATGGGAATATAAGGAGCTTATGGGAATATGTGGGAGCTTATGGGAATATTTGGTAGCTTATGGGAAATAATAGCTGCTTATGGGAATATGTGGGAGCTTATGGGAATATTAGGACCTTATGGGAATATAAGGAGCTTATGGGAATATGTGGGAGCTTATGGGAAATATTAGGAGTTTATGGGAGGATATGGCAGCGTATGGGACTATTAGGAGCGTATATGAATAAGACGGAGCTTATGGGAATATAAGAAGCTTATGGGAATATAAGGAGTTTAAGTGAAAATGTGGGAGCTTATGGGAATATGTGGGAGCTTATGGGAATATTAGGAGCTTTTGAGAATATGTGGGAGCTTAAGGGAATTTTAGAAGCTAATGGGAATATTAGGAGCTTATGGGAATATCTGGGAGATTATGGGAACATAAGGAGTTTATGGGAATATGTTGGAGCTTATGGGAATATTTGGTAGCTTATGGGGGATATTAGAAGCTGATGGAAATATGTCACAGCTTATGGGAATATAAGGAGCTTATGGGAATATAAGGAGCATATAGGAATAGATGGGAGCTTATGGGAATATTAGGAACTTATGGAAACATTAGGAACTAATGGGATTATTAGGAGCTTATGGGAATATGTGGAAGATTATGGGAAATATTAGGAGTGTATGGAAAAATATGGGAGCTTATGGGATTATTAGGAGCGTATATGAATATGAGGGAGCTTATGGGAATATTAGGAGCTTATGGAAATATTAGGAGCTTTTGGGAATATGTAAGAGCGTATGGGAATATGTGGAAGCTTATGGGAATATTTGGGAGCTTTTGGGAATATAAGGAGCTGATGGGAATATGTGGCAGAATATGGAGAATATTAGGAGTTTATGGGAAGTTATGGGAGCTTATGGGATTATTTGGAGCGTATATGAATATGACAAAGCTTATGGGAATATTAGAAGCTTATGGGAATATAAGGAGAAAATGGGAAATTATGGAAGCTTATGGGATTATTAGGAGCGTATATTAATATGAGGGAGCTTATGGGAATATTACGAGCTTATGGGAACATTAAAAGCTTATGGGAATATTTGGGAGCTTATGGGGAATAATAAAACCTTATGGAAATATGTGGGAGCTTTTGGAAATATTAGGAGCTTATGGGGAATATTAGGAGCTTATGGAAATATTTGGAGCTTATGAGAATATTATGAGCTAATGGGTAATATGTGGGGGCTTATGGGAATATTTGGCAGCTTATGGTGAATAATAAAAGCTTCTGAAAATATGTGTGAGCTTATGGCAATATAAGGAGCTTATGGGAATATGTGGGAGCTTATGGGGTATATTAGGAGCTTAATGGGAAGTTATGGCAGCTTATGGGATTATTTGGAGCGTATATGACTATAAAGGAGATTATTTTAATATTAGGAGCTTATGGGAATATTAGGAGCTTATGAGAACATATGGGAGCTTAAGGGAATATTAGAAGCATATGGGAATATGTGGTAGCTTATGGGAATATGTGGGACCTTATGAAGAATATTAGAGCTTATGGGAAGTTATGGGAGCTTATGGGATTATTAGGAGCGTATATGAATATGACGGAGTTTACGGGAATATTAGAAGCTTATGGGAATAAAAGGAGCTTATGGGAATATGTTGGAGCTTATGTGAATATTACGAGCTTATGGAAATATTTGGTAGCTTATGGAGAATAATAGGAGCTTATGGAAATATGTGTGAGATTTAGCTAATAATAGGACCTTATGGGAATATTAGTTGCTTATGGGAATATTAGGAGCTTTTGGGAATATTTGGTAGCTTTCGGGGAATAAATGAAGCTTATGGGAATATGTAGGAGCGTATGGGAATATGAGAAGCTTATGGGAATATGTGAGAGCTAATGGGAATATGTGGGAGCTTATGGGGAATTTTTAGGAGCTAATGGGAAGTTATGGGAGCTTATGGGAATAGTAGGAGCTTATGGGAATATGTGGGAGCTTTTGGGAATATTTGGTAGCTTTCGGGGAATAATTGAAGCTTATGGGAATATGTTGGAGCTTATGGGAATATGAGAAGTTTACGGGAATATGTGAGAGCTAATGGGAATATGTTGGAGCTTATAGGGAATTTTTAGGAGCTAATGGGAAGTTATGGGAGCTTATGGGATTATTAAGAGCGTATATGAATATATGGGAGCTTATGGGAATAGTAGGAGCTTATGGAATAATGGGAGCTTATGGGAATATTAGGAGCTTATGTGAATATGTGGGAGCTTATGGGAATATTTGAGGAGCTTATGGGGAATTAGGGAAGCTGATGGAAATATGTGGGAGCTTATAAGAATATAAGGAACTTATGGGAATATGTGGGAATATTAGGAAATTATGGGAAGTTTATTGGATTATTAGAAGCGAACATGAATATGAGGGAGATTATTGGAATATTAGGAGCTTGTGGGAATATTAGGAACCAATAGAAATATGTAGAAGCTTATTGGATTTTTAGGAGAGTATGGAAATATTTGGCCGCTAATAGAAATATTAGATGCTTATGTGAGATATTTGGGAACTTATGGGGATTAATAGGAGCTTATGGGAATAAGGGAGGGAGCTTTTGGGAATATTTGGTATCTTCTGGGAATAATACAAGCTTATGGGTATATGTGGGAGCTGATGGGAATTATTAAAAGCTTATGGGAATAGTAGGAGTTTATGGGAATATTAGGAACTTATGGGAATATTTGGAGCTTATGTGAATATTAGGAGCTTAAGGTAATATGTGGGAGCTTATGGTAATATTTGGTAGCTTATGGGAATATGTGGGTGCTTATGGGAATATGTTGGAGCTTATGGGAATATAAGAAGCTTATGGTAAACATGAGGGAGCTTATGGGGAATATTCTGAGCTTATGGGAAGTTGGTGGTAGCTTAAGGGAATTTTAGGAGCTGATGTGGAATATTAGAAGCTTATGGGAATATCTTCGAGCTTCTGGGAATATTTGGGAGCTTATGGGAATATTTGGAGCTTATGGGAATTTGTGGGAGCTTTTGGGGAATTTTCAGGAACTTATGGGAATATTTGGAGCTTATGGAAATATTTTGGAGCTTATGGGGAATAATAGCAGCTAATGAGAATATTAAGAGCTTATGGGATTTTTAGGAGCTTATGGGAAGATATGGGAGCTTAAGGGAATTTTAGGAGATGATGGGAATATTAGAGGCATATGGGAATATCTTCGAGCTCCTGGGAATATTCGGGTGCTTATGGGAATATAAGGAGCTTGGTGGGAATTTGTGGGAGCTTTTGGGGAATTTTTGGGAACTTACGAGAATATTTGGAGCTTATGGAAATATTTGGGAGCTTATGGGGAATAATAGGAGCTATTGAGAATATTAAGAGCTAATGGTATTTTTAGGTGCTTATGGGAATATTTGGAGCTCATAAGAATATGTGGGAGCTTATGGGAATGTTTGGTAGCTTACGGGAATAATAGAATCTCCATGGAAATATGTCGGAGCTTATGGGAATATTAGGAGCTTATGGGATTATTTGGGGAGCTTATGGGAATATTTGGGAGCTTAAGGGAATTTAAGGAGCTTATGGGAATACGTGGGAGATTATGGGGGAATATTAGGAGCTTATGGGAAGTTATGGGAGCTTATGGGATTATTAGGCGCGTATAATAATATAAGGGAGCTTATGGGAATATTAGGTGCTTAGGGGAATAAAAGGGAACTTATGGAAATTTTTCGAGCTTATGGGAATATAAGGAGTTTATGGGAATAGGTGGGAGCTTATGGGAAATATTATGAACTTATGGAAATATTAAGAACTTATTGGAATATAAGGAGCTCATGGGAATATGTAAGAGCTTATGGTGAATATTAGGAGCTTATGGGAAGATATGGGTGCTTATGGGGATATTAGGAGCTTTAGGGAATATTAGGAGCTTAAGGGAATATTAGGAGCTTATGGGAATATTAGGAGCTTATGGGAATATTTGGGAGCTTATGGGAATATTAGGAGCTTATGGGAATATTAGGAGCTTATGGGAATATAAGAAACTTATGAGAATATTTGGAGCTTAAGGAAGTATTTGGGAGCTTATGGGGAATAATAGGAGCTTATGGGGTTATTAGGAGCTTATGGGAATATAAGAAGCTTATGGGAATATTTGGAGCTTATGGGAATATTAGGACCTTATGGGAATATAAGGAGCTTATGGGAATATGTGGGAGCTTATGGGAAATATTAGGAGTTTATGGGAGGATATGGCAGCGTATGGGACTATTAGGAGCGTATATGAATAAGACGGAGCTTATGGGAATATAAGAAGCTTATGGGAATATAAGGAGTTTAAGTGAAAATGTGGGAAGCTTATGGGAATATGTGGGAGCTTATGGGAATATTAGGAGCTTTTGAGAATATGTGGGAGCTTAAGGGTATTTTAGAAGCTAATGGGAATATTAGGAGCTTATGGGAATATCTGGGAGATTATGGGAACATAAGGAGTTTATGGGAATATGTTGGAGCTTATGGGAATATTTGGTAGCTTATGGGGGATATTAGAAGCTGATGGAAATATGTCACAGCTTATGGGAATATAAGGAGCTTATGGGAATATAAGGAGCATATAGGAATAGATGGGAGCTTATGGGAATATTAGGAACTTATGGAAACATTAGGAACTAATGGGATTATTAGGAGCTTATGGGAATATGTGGAAGATTATGGGAAATATTAGGAGTGTATGGAAAAATATGGGAGCTTATGGGATTATTAGGAGCGTATATGAATATGAGGGAGCTTATGGGAATATTAGGAGCTTATGGAAATATTAGGAGCTTTTGGGAATATGTAAGAGCGTATGGGAATATGTGGAAGCTTATGGGAATATTTGGGAGCTTTTGGGAATATAAGGAGCTGATGGGAATATGTGGCAGAATATGGAGAATATTAGGAGTTTATGGGAAGTTATGGGAGCTTATGGGATTATTTGGAGCGTATATGAATATGACAAAGCTTATGGGAATATTAGAAGCTTATGGGAATATAAGGAGAAAATGGGAAATTATGGAAGCTTATGGGATTATTAGGAGCGTATATTAATATGAGGGAGCTTATGGGAATATTACGAGCTTATGGGAACATTAAAAGCTTATGGGAATATTTGGGAGCTTATGGGGAATAATAAAACCTTATGGAAATATGTGGGAGCTTTTGGAAATATTAGGAGCTTATGGGAATATTAGGAGCTTATGGAAATATTTGGAGCTTATGAGAATATTATGAGCTAATGGTAATATGTGGGGGCTTATGGGAATATTTGGCAGCTTATGGTGAATAATAGAAGCTTCTGAAAATATGTGTGAGCTTATGGCAATATAAGGAGCTTATGGGAATATGTGGGAGCTTATGGGGTATATTAGGAGCTTATGGGAAGTTATGGCAGCTTATGGGATTATTTGGAGCGTATATGACTATAAAGGAGATTATTTGAATATTAGGAGCTTATGGGAATATTAGGAGCTTATGAGAACATATGGGAGCTTAAGGGAATATTAGAAGCATATGGGAATATGTGGTAGCTTATGGGAATATGTGGGACCTTATGAAGAATATTAGGAGCTTATGGGAAGTTATGGGAGCTTATGGGATTATTAGGAGCGTATATGAATATGACGGAGTTTACGGGAATATTAGAAGCTTATGGGAATAAAAGGAGCTTATGGGAATATGTTGGAGCTTATGTGAATATTACGAGCTTATGGAAATATTTGGTAGCTTATGGAGAATAATAGGAGCTTATGGAAATATGTGTGAGATTTAGCTAATAATAGGACCTTATGGGAATATTAGTTGCTTATGGGAATATTAGGAGCTTTTGGGAATATTTGGTAGCTTTCGGGGAATAATTGAAGCTTTTGGGAATATGTGGGAGCTTATGGAAATATGAGAAGTTTATGGGAATATGTGGGAGCTTATGGGAACATGTAGGAGCTTATGGGGAATATTAGGAGCTAATGGGAAGTTATGGAAGCTTATGGGATTATTAAGTGCGTATATGAATATAAGGGAGCTTATGGGAATAGTAGGAGCTTATGGGAATATTAGGAGCTTATTGGAATATGTTGGAGCTTTTGATAATATTTGGTAGCTTTCGGGGAATAAATGAAGCTTATGGGAATATGTAGGAGCGTATGGGGAATATGAGAAGCTTATGGGAATATGTGAGAGCTAATGGGAATATGTGGGAGCTTATGGGGGAATTTTTAGGAGCTAATGGGAAGTTATGGGAGCTTATGGGAATAGTAGGAGCTTATGGGAATATGTGGGAGCTTTTGGGAATATTTGGTAGCTTTCGGGGAATAATTGAAGCTTATGGGAATATGTAGGAGCTTATGGGAATATGAGAAGCTTACGGGAATATGTGAGAGGTAATGGGAATTTGTTGGAGCTTATAGGGAATTTTTAGGAGCTAATGGGAAGTTATGGGAGCTTATGGGATTATTAAGAGCGTATATGAATATAAGGGAGCTTATGGGAATAGTAGGAGCTTATGGGAATAATGGGAGCTTATGGGAATATTAGGAGCTTATGTGAATATGTGGGAGCTTATGGGAATATTTGAGAGCTTATGGGGAATTAGGGAAGCTGATGGAAATATGTGGGAGCTTATAAGAATATAAGGAACTTATGGGAATATGTGGGAATATTAGGAAATTATGGGAAGTTTATTGGATTATTAGAAGCGAACATGAATATGAGGGAGATTATTGGAATATTAGGAGCTTGTGGGAATATTAGGAACTTATAGGAATATGTAGAAGCTTATTGGATTTTTAGGAGAGTATGGAAATATTTGGGTGCTAATAGAAATATTAGATGCTTATGTGAATATTTGGGAACTTATGGGGATTAATAGGAGCTTATGGGAATATGAGGGAGCTTTTGGGAATATTTGGTATCTTCTGGGAATAATACAAGCTTATGGGTATATGTGGGAGCTGATGGGAATTATTAAAAGCTTATGGGAATAGTAGGAGTTTATGGGAATATTAGGAACTTATGGGAATATTTGGAGCTTATGTGAATATTAGGAGCTTAAGGTAATATGTGGGAGCTTATGGTAATATTTGGTAGCTTATGGGAATATGTGGGTGCTTATGGGAATATGTTGGAGCTTATGGGAATATAAGAAGCTTATGGGAATATGAGGGAGCTTATGGGGAATATTCTGAGCTTATGGGAAGTTATGGAAGCTTAAGGGAATTTTAGGAGCTGATGGGAATATTAGAAGCTTATGGGAATATCTTCGAGCTTCTGGGAATATTTGGGAGCTTATGGGAATATTTGGAGCTTATGGGAATTTGTGGGAGCTTTTGGGGAATTTTCAGGAACTTATGGGAATATTTGGAGCTTATGGAAATATTTTGGAGCTTATGGGGAATAATAGCAGCTAATGAGAATATTAAGAGCTTATGGGATTTTTAGGAGCTTATGGGAAGATATGGGAGCTTAAGGGAATTTTAGGAGCTGATGGGAATATTAGAGGCATATGGGAATATCTTCGAGCTCCTGGGAATATTCGGGTGCTTATGGGAATATAAGGAGCTTATGGGAATTTGTGGGAGCTTTTGGGGAATTTTTGGGAACTTATGAGAATATTTGGAGCTTATGGAAATATTTGGGAGCTTATGGGGAATAATAGGAGCTATTGAGAATATTAAGAGCTAATGGTATTTTTAGGTGCTTATGGGAATATTTGGAGCTCATAAGAATATGTGGGAGCTTATGGGAATGTTTGGTAGCTTACGGGGAATAATAGAATCTTATGGAAATATGTCGGAGCTTATGGGAATATTAGGAGCTTATGGGATTATTTGGGAGCTTATGGGAATATTTGGGAGCTTAAGGGAATTTAAGGAGCTTATGGGAATACGTGGGAGATTATGGGGAATATTAGGAGCTTATGGGAAGTTATGGGAGCTTATGGGATTATTAGGCGCGTATAATAATATAAGGGAGCTTATGGGAATATTAGGTGCTTATGGGAATAAAAGGAACTTATGGAAATTTTTCGAGCTTATGGGAATATAAGGAGTTTATGGGAATAGGTGGGAGCTTATGGGAATATTATGAACTTATGGAAATATTAAGAACTTATTGGAATATAAGGAGCTCATGGGAATATGTAAGAGCTTATGGTGAATATTAGGAGCTTATGGGAAGATATGGGTGCTTATGGGAATATTAGGAGCTTATGGGAATATTAGGAGCTTAAGGGAATATTAGGAGCTTATGGGAATATTAGGAGCTTATGGGAATATTTGGGAGCTTATGGGAATATTAGGAGCTTATGGGAATATTAGGAGCTTATGGGAATATAAGAAACTTATGAGAATATTTGGAGCTTAAGGAAGTATTTGGGAGCTTATGGGGAATAATAGGAGCTTATGGGGTTATTAGGAGCTTATGGGAATATAAGAAGCTTATGGGAATATTTGGAGCTTATGGGAATATTAGGAGCTTTTGGGAATATGTGGGAGCTTATGGGAATATATGTTAGCTTATGGCGAATAATAGAGGCTTATGTGAATATGTGGGAGCTAATGGGAATATTTGGGAGCTTATGGGAACATTAGGAACTTATGCGAATATGTGGGAGCTTATGGGGAATATTAGGAGCTTATGGGAAATTTAGGGAGCTTATGGGATTATTAGGAGCGTATATGAATATGAGGGAGCTTATTAGTTTATGTGGGAGCTTATGGAGAATATTAGGAGCAGATGTGAGTATTAGGAGGTTATGGAAATGTTTGGAACTTTTGGGAATATTTGGGAGCTTGTGGGGAATATTAGGAGCGTACGTAAATAAGGGGGAGCTTATGGGAATATTTGGAGCTTATGTGAATATTTGGGAGCTTATTTGAATATTTGGTAGCTTTCGGGGAATAATTGAAGCTTATGGGAATATGTAGGAGCTTATGGGAATATGAGAAGCTTACGGGAATATGTGAGAGCTAATGGGAATATGTGGGAGCTTATAGGGAATTTTTAGGAGCTAATGGGAAGTTATGGGAGCTTATGGGATTATTAAGAGCGTATATGAATATAAGGGAGCTTATGGGAATAGTAGGAGCTTATGGGAATATTGGGAGCTTATGGGAATATTAGGAGCTTATGTGAATATGTGGGAGCTTGTGCGAATATTTGAGAGCTTATGGGGAATTAGGGAAGCTGATGGAAATATGTGGGAGTTTATAAGAATATAAGGAACTTATGGGAATATGTGGGAATATTAGGAAATTATGGGAAGTTTATTGGATTATTAGAAGCGAACATGAATATGAGGGAGATTATTGGAATATTAGGAGCTTGTGGGAATATTAGGAACTTATAGGAATATGTAGAAGCTTATTGGATTTTTAGGAGAGTATGGAAATATTTGGGTGCTAATAGAAATATTAGATGCTTATGTGAATATTTGGGAACTTATGGGGATTAATAGGAGCTTATGGGAATATGAGGGAGCTTTTGGGAATATTTGGTATCTTCTGGGAATAATACAAGCTTATGGGTATATGTGGGAGCTGATGGGAATTATTAAAAGCTTATGGGAATAGTAGGAGTTTATGGGAATATTAGGAACTTATGGGAATATTTGGAGCTTATGTGAATATTAGGAGCTTAAGGTAATATGTGGGAGCTTATGGTAATATTTGGTAGCTTATGGGAATATGTTGGAGCTTATGGGAATATAAGAAGTTTATGGGAATATGAGGGAGCTTATGGGGAATTTTCTGAGCTTATGGGAAGTTATGGAAGCTTATGGGATTATTAGGAGCTTATGGGAAGATATGGGAGCTTAAGGGAATTTTAGGAGCTGATGGGAATATTAGAAGCTTACGGGAATATCTTCGAGCTTCTGGGAATATTTGGTAGCTTACGGGGAATAATAGAAGCTTATGGGAATATGTGGGAGCTTATGGGAATATTAGGAGCTTATGGGATTATTTGGGAGCTTATGGGAATATTTGGGAGCTTATGGGAATATTTGGGAGCTTATGGGAATATAAGGAGCTTATGGGAATACGTGGGAGCTTATGGGGAATTTTAGGAGCTTATGGGAAGTTATGTGAGCTTATGGGATTATTAGGCGCGTATAATAATATAAGGGAGCTTATGGGAATATTAGGTGCTTATGAGAATAAAAGGAACTTATGGAAATTTTTCGAGCTTATGGGAATATAAGGAGCTTATGGGAATAGGTGGGAGCTTATGGGAATATTAGAAACTTATGAGAATATTTGGAGCTTATGGAAATATTTGGGAGCTTATGGGGAATAATAGGAGCTTATGGGGTTATTAGGAGCTTATGGGAATATAAGAAGCTTATGGGAATATTAGGAGCTTTTGGGAATATTAGGAGCTTTTGGGAATATGTTGGAGCTTATGGAAATATGTGGGAGCTTATGGGGAATATTAGGAGCTTATTTGAAATTTATTGAGCTTATGGGATTATTAGGAGCGTATATGAATATGAGGGAGCTTATTTGTTTATGTGGGAGCTTATGGAGAATTTTAGGAGCAGATGTGAGTATTAGGAGGTTATGGAAATGTTTGGAGCTTTTGGGAATATGTAGGAGCTTATGGGAATATGAGAAGCTTATGGGAATATGTGAGAGCTAATGGGAAGTTATGAGAGCTTATGGGATTATTTAGAGCGTATATGAATATAAGGGAGCATATGGGAATAGTAGGAGCTTATGGGAATATTAGGAGCTTATGTGAATATGTGGGAGCTTATGGGAATATTTGGGAGCTTATGGGGAATAAGGGAATCTGATGGAAATATGTGGGAGCTTATAGGATTATAAGGAACTTATGGGAATATGTTGGAGCTTATGGGGAATATTAGGAAATTATGGGAAGTTTATTGGATTATTAGGAGCGTACATGAATATGAGGGAGATTATTGGAATATTAGGAGCTTATGGGAATATTAGGAACTTATAGGAATATGTAGAAACTTATTGGATTTTAAGGAGAGTATGGAAATATTGGGGTGCTAATAGAAATATTAGATAATTATGTGAATATTTGGGAACTTATGGGGAATAATAGGAGCTTATGGAAATATGAGGGAGCTTTTGGGAATATTTGGTATCTTCTGGGAATAATGGAAGCTTATGGGAATATGTGGAAGCTGATGGGAATATTAAAAGCTTATGGGAATATTAGGAGCTTATGGGAATATTAGGAACTTATGGGAATATTTGGAGCTTATGTGAATATTAGGAGCTTAAGGTAATATGTGGGAGCTTATGGTAATATTTGGTAGCTTATGGGAATATGTGGGAGCTTATGGGAATATGTGGGAGCTTATGGGAATATAAGAAGCTTATGGGAATTTGAGGGAGCTTATGGGGAATATTCTGAGCTTATGGGAAGTTATGTGAGCTTATGGGATTATTAGGAGCTTATGGGTAGATATGGGAGCTTAAGGGAATTTTAGGAGCTAATGGGAATATTAGAGGCTTATGGGAATATCTTCGAGCTTCTGAGAATATTTGGGAGCTTATGGTAAGATATGGGTGCTTATGGGGATATTAGGAGCTTTTGGGAATATTAGGAGCTTAAGGGAATATTAGGAGCTTATGGGAATATTAGGAGCTTATGGGAATATTTGGGAGCTTATGGCAATATTAGGAGCTTATGGGAATATTAGGAGCTTATGGGAATTTAAGAAACTTATGAGAATATTTGGAGCTTATGGAAATATTTGGGAGCTTATGGGGAATAATAGGAGCTTATGGGGTTATTAGGAGCTTATGGGAATATAAGAAGCTTATGGGAATATTTGGAGCTTATGGGAATATTAGGAGCTTTTGGGAATATGTGGGAGCTTATGGGAATATGTGTTAACTTATGGCGAATAATAGAGGCTTATGGGAATATGTGGGAGCTTATGGGAATATTTGGGAGCTTATGGGAATATTAGGAGCTTATGGGAAATTTAGGGAGCTTATGGGATTATTAGGAGCGTATATGAGGGAGCTTATTAGTTTATGTGGGAGCTTATGGAGAATATTAGGAGCAGATGTGAGTATTAGGAGGCTATGGAAATGTTTGGAGCTTTGGGAATATTTGGAAGCTTGTGGGGAATATTAGGAGCGTATGTAATATGTGGGAGCTTATTTGAATATTAAGGAACTTACGGGAATATATGGAATTTTTTGGGGAATATTAGGAGCTTATGGAAATATGTGGGAGCTTATGGAAATATTAGGAACTTATGGGAACATGTGGAGCGTTTGTGAATATTAGGAGCGTATGGAATATTATGAGCTTATAGAAATATAACGGAGCTTATGGTAAATATTAGGTGCTTATGGGATTATTAGGAGCGTTATGGAAATATTTGGAGGCTATTTGAATTTTTGGGATTTTATGGGTAATATTGGGAGCTTTTTAGGAATATGTGGGAGCTTATGGAAATATTAGGGAACCTTATGGTAATATATGGAAACTTATTAATAATATTAGGAGCTGATGGAAATATGTGGGAGCTTATGGGAATAACTATTAGGAGCTTATTATAATATTAGGAGAGCTTATTTAAAATTATGGTAGTTTTTTGAAATATTAGGAACTTATGTTTAATATGTGTGAGCTTATCCAATATTTTTTATTTATGGGAATATATATGAGCTTATGGTAATATTTTGGTTATGGTAATATTAGGAACCCATGGTAAGCTATGGGAGCTTATGAGAATCTTTAGGATCGTATGAATGAATAAGATAGAGTGGTTTTTTTAACATTAGTAGCTTAAGGGAATACATGTGAGCTTATAGGGAATATTTACATAAATTACTAACTTCTCCATAAAATCGTTAATATAAACCCACAAAAAGTTGTGTGTGGCATAGTGAATAGGAAGTATGAAGTTCAGACACATTAGTGATTACACTTTTGCACACTTTACATGTTACACGGCACACAGACAGGTCTTACGTTTATTAATATAAAATGTATTTTTTAAGTGCCAATAATGATGTTCTAGCGTGTCAAGTTTTAAATGTTCGTATTGTTGTTGTCATCCTTTGTTTATAACCAATGAGCCAAGAATCACTGCAGGTGGTATGACGTCAGGGGGCGCTGCATACAGCCGCCATAATCGACTCAAAACATTGGTAAGCTAAGTAGTATGGATGGCACGGTATTGTAATATTATGAACGTTGCAAAACACTGTGCTGTTATTTTTGAAAAAGTAAATAAATGCCCTCTTATTTGAAGTGCGGATTGTACAAATCGACAATAAAGAAAACGGGATATTGTGTCATCAGTTTATCGTTTTACTATAATAATAATGCTAACTAGTTAATTTGTCGGTGCTTAATATTGTTGCTGTAAAGCAATTTGTCGTGATGTGCACAAACAATCTAGATGATTGACATAAATACCGTTGGCAAAAAGAGATATTAACGTTTATGATAGTTGCCGTCAATGGTTCTTTGCCGCTCGTTGACTGCGCTTTTAATTGACGAAATTTTTTCATAATGATAATCAAACATGAACAAACTTGAACAACCGTTAAAATTTGCGTGAATGTCATCCTCAATAATAAATTAATATCAAACATTAATGTCCTTGTTAATGCACCGTTACCTTGTCCAAGAATAAATGTCAACGAAATGAGAATTAGTTATATTTAGCATACTGAATATAATAAAACTATTATGAAACAGAATGTAACAGACAGTCCCACAATCGTACCACAACAAATTTGTTTTAAAATAAAACAGGTAGATCAAACAATAATATCCAATAATAAACGTTAGGGTCGTAATAAAATATCTACATCGATCGCCAAAAATGTTCCATCAACTGAACAGAAATTACTAAAATGTATCAGAAGATTCCATTAATGACTCGTTAATGCAATGCAATGAACAAGATACTCCATAATCCAATGAACAAAATAATGTAATATCCTTGTCGATTTCAACGTCAATAACGCTTCACAATGCACATACATCTTGACACGCTGCAATGGAAGAGATATTTAGCTAATCTACGCCGTGAACCGCCATTGTCATAGCTTCCATAGCTGACTTTGGTCAAAAAAATGAGCCTTACGTTGTTTTTAATGCATCCAGCCCACTTTGCTGAATTCCCGGGCCTCTGCGGTTTTCGCTGTCACGCCTCTTCCAGTCAAAAATATGATAATATTTTTTAAAGACTGGTGGGGCTCTTGTCTGGGTCTCTTGAAAATCAGCCATGAACTTCAGCATTTTCCTCAAATGCCTCACTCAGCAATTCTTTGTGCAAATACGCTTTGTTAAAGTCACGTTTCGATTTTCGGATTGCTTCGAAACGCTTTCAGGGCAACATTAGTGGTATCGTTTTAAACAAGCTTAGCTGTTAGTGCTAAACATTTTTCTATTGTTTGACTCAACAAAATGAAATGAAATAAAATCCAGCGTATAAATATAAAATATTGTTGTATTATGTAAAATAACAACTTTTCACCCTTGGCTTTTAATTTGATGTTGCAGTATTATGATGAAGTTTTTATTGCATTCTTGCATCAACTGATCGCAATGTTTTACATAGACTACAGCGTTTTTTAACGGACACATTAGAACAAACAACAAAAATTAAACCAGTACCTTTGCAGACTTAAAAAAAAGACAAAAAATACAAAGCCCATTTGGAGTCGTTCAAAGAAATTGAAAAACCACTGTGTCGGGAAAAGGTGCTGGTAAATAAGCTGCAAGAGTCAAACATGAGAAGAGAAATTACGCCACTGGATTCAAAGCCGCTTAAAAATGGAATCTGGAGAAGACGCCGCCCCAGTGTGTATTTCAAACACCATGAATTCAAACACAAAACGATATGACCGGGTGAGCAACATTTTCGG